>CM021100.1:917267145-917738691 GCA_007115665.2 Sequoiadendron giganteum
CCCTTCAACTCTAATCCCTCTACCCCTATACCCTATTAACTCCTCAACCCTCAATGCTCAACCCTCAACCCTTCAAACCTAATCCCTCTACCCCTATACCCTATTAATCCCTCAACCCTCAACCCTTCAACCCTAAGTCCTCAACCCCTATACCCTCTTAATTCCTGAATCCTCAACCCTCAACCCTTAAAATCTAATCCCTCAACCCTCAACCCTTAAACCCTAATATTTGAACCCCTATACCCTCTTAATCCCTCAACCCTTCAACCCTAATCCCTGAACCCCTATACCCTCTTAATCCCTCAACCCTCAATGCTCAACCCTCTACCCTTCAACACTGATCCCTCTACCCCTATACCTTATTAATCCCTCAACCCTCAACACTCAACCCCCAACCCTTCAACCCTTATCCATCTAATCCTAACCCTATTAATCCGTTAACCCTCAATGCTCAACACTCAACCCTTAAACACTAATCCCTCAACCCCTATACCCTCTTAATCCCTCAACCCTCAACCCTTAGCCCTTCAACCCTAATCCATGAACCCCTCAATCCTTCAACCCTAATCGCTCTACTCCTATACCCTATTAATCCCTTAACCCTCAATGCTCAACCCTCAAACCTTCAACCCTAATCCCTCTACCCCTATAGCCTATTAATCATTGAACCCTCAATCCTTAAACCCTCAACCCTCAACCCTCAACCCTTAAACACTAATCGGTGAACCCCTATACCCTCTTAATCCCTCACTGCTCAACCCTCAACCCTTCAACCCTAATCCCTCTACCCCTATAACCTATTAATCCCTTAACCCTCAATGCTCAAACCTCAACCCTTCAACCCTAATCCCTTTTCCCCTATACCCTCTTAATCCCTCAACCCTCAACCTTCAATCCTTAAATCCTAATCCCTCAACCCCTATACCATCTTAATCCCTCAACCCTCAACCCAATACTCTCTACCCTAAACCTTGATCCCTCAACCCTAATTGCTCAACCCTTATACCATGAAATCCAAGAAAACTCTCTACCCTAATCCCTAAACCCTCGACCCTTAATCTCGTAACCCCTATAATGTCTACCCTATTTATTGGACTCTCAAAACTAATCCCTAAATGCTATACCTTAAACCCTCAATCTTCAACCCTCTACCCTTTACACTATACATTAAACCCTCAACCCTCAATTCTCAACCCTCAACCGTTAATCCATCAACCCTCAATCCTTAAACCCTAAACCCTCTACCGCTATACCCTCTACCCCCTACATTGGACCCTGAAACTAATCCTTCAACCATATACCCTCAAACCTATACCCTAAACCCTCTACCCTCAACCAAGTAAACCCTTAACCCTTAACCCCAGACCCTTCAACCGTAAACCCTTAAACCTTCTACCCTATACCCTCAACCAAATACCCTCTACCATCGACCCTATTCCCTCAACCCTTAAACCCTAATACCCTAGAAAACATCAAACCTATAGGTCCTCCAACCTAATCCCTCAACCCTATACCCTTAACCTCTATGACTTTCTCCCTGCCTATACATCTCTCCTCTCCCTCCTTCCCTCCCTCCTACCCTCTCTAATTGTCTCTATCTACCATTTCCCTCTTTCTACGTACCTCTCAATCAATCAATCCCTACCACCCTCTCTCGCTCTCTCTATCCATCTCTCTTTATGTTCACCACTCTATCCCACTCTCTCCTCCCACTACCTCTCTCTCCCTCTCTCTCATGTCTCTCCCTCCAATGCCCCCTCTTTCTCAAGTCTCTCCATTTGGAAACCTACCTAGGTAACTCTCTCTTTGTCTCCCTCCCCTCTCTCTATCTATCCCTCCAACCCTACCTAGATAAGTCTCTCTCACTCCTTCCCCTCTTTCTCTACCTCTATCAGGTCACTCCCTCTCACACCCTCTCCCTCTCTTAGGTCTCTCTCTCACACTCCCTCTCTCTCCCACTCCCTCTCTCCTACACTCCATCTTTCTCACACTCCCTCTCACTACCTATCTCTCAAGTCTCTTCCTCTCTTCTCCCTCACACTCTCAAGTAAGTCCCTTTGGCACCCTACCTACATAACTCTCTCTTTATTTCTATCTCTCTCTCTCTCTCTCTAACTCTCCCTCAATTCTCTCTCTCCCACCCCCCCTCTCTCTCTCCCTCCCTCTCACTCCAACCCCTTCTCTCCCACTCCCTCTCTCTTAAACTCTCACTTCCACCCCCTCTCCATCTCTCTAGACTCTCTCTCTAAATTCTCCCTCTGTCTAAAGACAAATAAATGGATAAATACAAGCATAATACATATGTACATATAATCTTACATCCATACAAGCATACATACATACATGTGTAGATACAATCTAACATATATAGAGGCATACATACAAATATATATGCATTGATACATACATATATGACATACAAGAATACATGTACATATAAACATACAAATATATCAACATACATTCAATATATCAACATTTAACATAAAGGAAGACATAAAGCGAGAATGTTATAACGCACTCGTGTTATGTCTTATTTGACATTTTTTCTGTAGAAGCAAAAACCATGTGAAAAGTGAGATATAATGCGAGCGCGTTGTAACACACTCGTGTTATATCTTTCTTTGGGAATTCTCAAGCCTTAGGCTTGGTATTTTCCTTGGAATACCAACGCAAAGGCTTGGAGGGCATTCCCAATGACCAAAGACGTGTTTTTAAAAAATCTACCATATTTCTCATAATCAAGTTCGTGCTCATCATCAGGATTGCACGTGGTTCAATATCAAAAAAATCAAACACATGGGTAATGTTGGGTTCTCTCTTAACTATCACACGATGTAATTTTTTCCACTTTCTGAAAATGTTAAGCCTTTCACCCATAATTTGTTTTATCTATATGTCTTTTTTTTGCCAAAAAGCAATGTTTGGTATTTTTTTCGTTATAAATTAACCATTCATCAATTATTCAAATAAATTACATTTTTAGAAACTAGACTCCATTCTACAAATAAATAAATAAAAAACAAAAGAAACAATTAATTTCCAAAATTTGTAGGGGTAGCACGACCAAAATTTTATTTTTCAGGAAACATCCACTTCGAAAATTAGGAAAAAATCAAATATTCATTAAAAAATTATCTGAAAAATTGTGCATCAACTATATACTATTAGCTAACTTCTAACTATTGTGATTTTAAAAATACTAAAAACTGTTCACTGTACGAGGGTCATACAAGAGTTGCTATGTTATGTTTTTCTGACAAAAAAAACACCAATTTGTGTACTTCCCTCATTTGAACCCCTTAATCTAAACCATTTTCGAAATAAATTAGTAGCTTAGAAAGTAGACTCAAAGCACTTGAATTCTACCTTTTTTTCCATCTCAAAATTTTGAGTGTAAGTATCCTCAATTTCATGTCCAAGGTGAATTTTTCCTGATTTTAGAAAAAAATTGTCCACTTAAGTCCCCTTTCTAGGAACCATATTTGTGCACTTACCCAGTTTTTATGCTTTATAGGATCCTATATCACCACATAGTTATGTCACCAAAGCTAAAACAATATGGATTTTTCATAATGAAACATAGCAACTAGAATTAAACTAAAGTAGAAGACTTATTATAGGAGGATCAAAGTCTTTTAAATTAAAACTAAATATCCAAATGTAAAATCCAAAACTATAATCAAAACTTATGTATTCCCAAAAGTAGGTATTCACTTTTTATGTTAAGAAATAATATGTGAAAAGAAGAAGTTGATAAAGGCAGGTGAAGACTAGATTTATAAAGTGATATAAGTTTTAAAATGAGGCATCAACAACTGAAGAGCTAGAAAGAATTGTAGGGTGACAACCAAGGTGATTTTATTTAGGAAAGCTATAGGATTATATGGATGGACCATTTTTTTATATGAACTTAATGAAATGAATTATGCCTTATTTGAGGATGAATTACAATAGGCTTAAAAAATTGTATAAATATATATTGATTCATTTATGATAACCATTGTGGAAATAAAAAAATTCACTTTATATGGGTCATGGCGCATGTATAGGATAAGTAATAGTAGTGTATTAACTAAAGTTCCCTTAGAAATATATTCAAGATCTGGCTAAGGGAATATATAACATAATAGAAGAAAACTCCATAAATACAAAAATAGCACCACAAGTATAGACATGACAATAAAAAATAATAGGGTATGAAAAATAGACGAAGTTTCTCCTCCATTAGGATGTATTTGAAAATTTAAGGAATTAAGGCCCAACCCAAGATTCTTGAAGGAAAGTGAAGCTCTAAAATTCCCCACCAATATCAAATTTTGAACATGTCTCTTTTTATGAGTGAAACAATTCTAGCATCAAATCTTACTTCATAGGAGAAGTAACTATGAAATCTAAGAAACCGATAAAATTCACCAAGAGGAATATACCAAATAGTGTTGTGACTAAATTTACTCCCATATATAAGCTAGATGAAAATATCTAAAAAAGCCACAAATTAAAAGATACCTATTTTAATTGCAAAGTGTTATTTCTTAAGCTACCAATCCTTATAATTTAGACTTAACTCCTTTTGATGCTACTTTCATCTTCTCCTCAATGCTTGATACACAACATGTTTTTTAGTGAGCTTGTTAAGGCATTCCTTATTAAACTCTGTTTCCATTATAGAAAAAACATATCATCCTATAATTATTTTATAGCTCATTATGACACATAAACCATTAATAACATTGTGTTAGGATGTGTCCACATTTTTAAAGGAATTTTTATTAATATATCACCTCATTAAATATACTTTTATATTTTTCATACATGTCAATGAGGACAATTTTAATCATAATATTTGATACAACTCAAATTTTGATTATGATATGAATTTTCACATTATTATATACAATGAATATTATCACCTATATCCACAAATACCTTGCAATTGAACTTTGAATAACTTGAAATCATATAAATATGCCACTCCCCACTTCTTTTGGTTCCCTCCATATACTAGGAACCTATTTAATATTAGTTAAATTAATTTTATAAATTCAAATTTAAAACAATTGTAAACAAAAAAAACTGATAATTGCATTTCAAGAAAAAATAACAAGAAAAATATAGAAAATATAACAACATTAGATGACACATTTTTTTTCTCAAACTTGCATAATTTTTAAGAAACTCTAATATGAAAAATGATAATTAAAAAAAAAAAAAAACCCTATCCGATAGATAGGGATTAATAATTAATCATATTATACTGTGAAGAAATTATGTTTTTAACTTTTAAAAGCCCTCTTGACTTCATTTTCTATAATGGTTTCAAAAGTATTATTTGAATATATATTAATTTATTTTTTATTTTGTTGCATAGTATAACTCTTTGAATTTTTTTAGTCTTTATTTTGGTACAGACTAATGATGTAAAAAAAATTGGTTGATATGTGTATGATAGAAAAATCAAACTCTTTTCTAATGTTTGTAAATTTAGTGGATTTTATTTTTATTTTTATTTTTTTTGTTTCAGAGGAATTTTGTAGGTGTTTTTTTTAAAATTTTTTTATCAAATAAAATAATTGAAAAAATAGTTAGAGTTGTTTTGTTTTTTTTAAGTTGTTAATTCAATATTTTCATTGGTAATTATGGCAGTTGAAAATTTATTTGTTTGATATGTTGGTCATAATTATTTACTGATAAAATAAGAAGCATTCACAAGACGTATCCAAACACAAAAGGCCACAAGGGTAGAGAGTTTAAAGAAAAAATAAATTAGGGTCATAGGAAACAAATAGATCAGTGTCATCAAACTTACAACAAAGTAACTATCAAAAATAACAAACAACAAGAAATAAACCATCCTTGAGAATGTTTTCCCAATCCTCCATGAGGAATTTAAAGAGATCCTACTTTTGTTTTCGAGAATTGGGATCAGTTGCCTTCTCATGCTTTTTTATTTTCTAATGCAGTACAAAATCAAGAGCTACAACATAGTGATGTATGAATTTTAGGGTGAAACATGATAGGACATTAAGTTTCCTCTCCAAATTTTCAACCCTAGTCAATAAAGCCATAAAGTCTTGGAAATTCTTCTTGCAATTGTGTTAATTATCATCATTTTATTCTTTAGTGGGAGGTGGATTCCTTTGTTTCTTACAACATTGCATTGAATTTAGGAAAAGAACTTGGACCATCCACATCTGCCTCGGGTTCCTTCACATCATCATAATTTCTGCTATCATCATCTTCCCTGAACTTCTTAGACTCATCATTAAAAATATCAAATATAACGTTAGGGGCTCATTTTCCAAAATTTCAATAGAGTTAGTGTAGTCAATATATACATCTGGGTCATGTTCTCTTTTACTCTCATCTTTGTTCATATTTTTATTGTTATCATCAACCTCCTCCTCATCAAAAATGCCTTCAACATAGAATTTTACAATGGTTTTCTTTTTACTTTTGGTGGGTGAATCTTTCATAGTTGTATTAGGTTTTTTGCCAAACCTTTTTAGGGGGAGGGTGTTTAAGCTTACACAACCCAACAACAATGATTTTTTGTCTTAATGATTTTTGTATTTTAGAAGATTTGAGTTGATTAATTGGGGGATTTGAATTTGGATCACGAGTGGCATGTTTATTAGGAAGAGTCAATTTTCCTTTTGGAGTAGGTTTGACAACTTCATCATTTTGAGGGTTTGAGGGGATTTCAGAAGGGGAAGGAACATTAGACATTTCTTCAACCAAGAAAGTTATAATTATCTTGGGGGTACATAAATCAAAGTGCAAATGGTACAATCTAAGTATGAGCCCTTGGTGGAGTGAAATGAGTTTTTAACCCAAGTTTTTAAAGACATCTCTATGTCCTCTTTCACAAATTATTCAAGAGAGGATAAAAGGTAGAATGGAAAGATAATCAATACCCTGTTCCTAAAATGGTTTAGAAGAGGGAAGTAATAAAAGTAGTAGCATTTAAAATGATCCTCAAATGTGATGCATTTCATTAGAACAAGGCATGCCTTATCCCATTGGTTGGGGAGCTTGTCACAGTCATATCTCACATGTAGTTTAATAGGGGTTTGACCTTCATTGAAAAGAAAGTGCATATTCTCCATGTCTTGTATATTCATATTATTCTTCAACTTATTCCCATTGCTTGAAAATCCTTTGGCTTGATTGATCACCTCTCTATTAAATTCAAAGGAAATTCCTCCCATCTTGACATGGCTTTTATTCTATTTGCTAGCAAATTAGGTTGAGATATTTTCATCATTACTCAGACACTCAATAAGAAGTGCTAACTCGCCTTCCACACAAATATGCTAGAGTAGATTATCCTTTCAGAATTCTTCACATGAGCCTAGCTCTATTCTCACCCATACTCCACAGATAGCTTATTCAAGGTAAAGGGTATGTTTAAGATCATTATGGGCCAAAAAGTGGAGATATGTAAGTGATATGATGGCCCATGTGGCTGACGACTTTTTTATACCCAAAATTGATGAAAAAAAAGGTTTTTAAAGGAGATTCTTAGCTTTCCACCAATATAAATTATGATTTACTTTGAATTTAATAAATAATTATTATTCATTTTCTATTTTAATTACAACTAAAGTCTTGATTGATAGGTTGATTGAAAAACATCTATAGCTTTCAAATGGTATCACATTTTTTAATCTAAAACACGTGTCACATTTTATGTTTCACATACTATAGGATTAAAAATAATTAAAATTGAATTTCATGAAGTTTTGACCAAGTTAAGGTGGTCAGACATACAAGTTTTTATATTTTTAAAAGTTGTAATAAAAAATTTATAATTAGTTATTCACTTGGAAAAAAATTACAAAAAAATATGCATCACATCAGGACACGAGTCCACTACTTATATCTAAAATATTATAAAAAAATATTATCATTTTATTATGGTTAGGGTGGTCATAAAAACACCTAATTCTTATTTTTCACTTGAAATTTAAGTACTACTGCATTGAAATTTCAAATTTCACCAAATAGATTTTTTTATAAAAATAAACCTAGTAACTTAGAAACTACATTAAATTTTCTACAGATTCTATTCTTACATATTTAAGAAATAATATCAAGGTATGTGCAAGATTATGATGGGCCAAAAAGTGGCGATATGTAGGTGATATGATGGTCCATGTGGCTAACAACTTTGTTTTACCCAAAATTGATGAAACAAAAAGGGTTTTTAAAGGAGATTTCCAGCTTTCTACCAACATAAATTATGATTTCTTTGAATTTAATAAATAATTGTTATTCATTTTCTATTTGAATTACAACTAAAGTCTTGATTGATAGGCTAACTAAAAATCAACTATAGCTTTCAAATGGTGTCACATTTTTTGAATCTGAAACATGTGGCACATTATATGCTTTGTATACTATAAGATTAAAAAAAATGAATTTCATTAAGTTTTGACCAAGTTAAGGTGGTCAGACATAAGATTTTTTATATTTTTTTAAAAAATTAATAAAAAATTAATAATTAATTATTTATTTGGAAAAAACTTACAAAAAAATATGCATCACATTGGGACATGAGTCCTCTACTTGTATCTAAAATATTATAAAAAAATGTTATCATTTTATTATGGTTAGGGTGGTCAAACAGACATCTACTTCTTATTTTTTCCCTAAAATTTAAGTAATACTCCATTGAAATTTCAAATTTTCACAAAATAGATTTTTTTTTTTTAAACAAACCTAGTAGTTTAGAAATTACATTCAATTTTCTATAAATTCTATTCATACATATTTTTGAAATAATATAGATAACTTATTCAAATGTTTACATCAAATTGCCTAACTCTAATTTTTTGAATTTTTATCGCCACTTAAGGGTCTATTTTTTCCATGATGATCTTGCACATACCCATAGATAACTTATTCAAATTTTCATGTCAAATTGTCTAATTTTGATTTCCTAAATTTTCATTACCACTTAAGGGCTTGTATTTTCCATGATGATCCTACACATACCCTAAAGCTGATAATAATGAATAAGGTTACCACTGCATTGATATAGACATGTAATGTAGAAAAAAGTACCCTTTTTCACGCTCGATTAGGCCTTTTATTGTGGTTTTTGGCCTAGTTTTGCTTGGATTTAATGTAGTAATATGGCCAACACATTAAAATTAGGTTTTGAACCTCAACAAATCAATAAGAATTCTATAGTGTCTTGCAAAGGTGTTGTGAAATGTTGTAACACATTTTCCCACTTTTCTTGGACCTTTCATTCAAATTCACCTAAACCACCTCTTTTTACCCTTGACCAAGCCTTATTTTAAAGTGTTGTAACAAAATTTTACACTTTCCTTGGCTTTTCATCAACAAATTGACCCTTTATTATGATAAAATGACCCCTTAATGCACTTATAGGCCCTATTTAAGTGTGTTTCACAAGAAAATCTCATTAAGCATCATTTAATACATTTTGATTCTTGAGATCCACCTAAAATTTCCTAGGTGGAATAAGCCACGAGCTTGGGTGACTTAGTCCCATTTGGCATAAAAATCAAATTTAGTCCAAAATTTTAGCAAGATATTATACTCTAAACCCTAAGGTCAGCCTATGATGTGTTATTTTCAAAAAATTAGGGAACAACATGTATAAATAAAGGGTTTTCCACTCATTTTACAATATCTTATCTCTCCTACATCCTCTAACCCATGCATTCATTCTTCACTCTTCTCAAGCAAGCTAGGGTTTGAGCATTATAAGCCATCAAGATATCCTTCCAAAGCATTCAAGGTTTGATTGTTCCTCCATTGCTGCAACAAATCAAGATCAATCAATGTGGCAAGTTATTAACTCAATTATTTTATGATTCATTATCTTATTTCATCATTTTGGTTTAGTTACTCAAAAGGGGTTTGACCAAGGCAAACCCCCATGCCCTAATATTCAACATTTCTCTTTCTCTCCTTATGTGTTTGTAGATTTAGGTTTATTGAAGGCTTGTTGAATACACCTCCTTGTTGGCTAAGTGACCAATAGCGGCGACCTTTTCCCATTGTACATGTTTTTTCAAAATTTTCTATAGATTTGGATACCCATTTGGCCAAAATGAGCTCCGGTATGGTTTTCCAAATCCGGGACGAAGTAACCCAACTTGGCGAAAGTGTCCTAGGAGGCTAAATTTTTAGCATCAATAGCATTTTCTCTTTTCCAATCTACAAATCATTCCCAGGTGCACAAATTTCAATTCCCTTTTTTTTGTTTTGCTTCATAGTCTTTTTTAGATCATTTAGTTTATGTTTGCATATCGTAATGTGTTTCAAATAAGTTGCATTTTCTAGGTTTTACATTAGTCTCTAGTCACTTTTATCCATTTCCAGAATTTGGATCATTACATTTAATAATATCAAATCTCACTTACTTTAATCTTGAATATTAACATTGCCATTTTGGTATCCCTCTCTCCTTTTAGGTGAAAAAACCTAAAATTGTTAGAGAACCCTAGGTGATACCAAAATCTATGTTACATTTTGGTGAACCCAACATTTGAATACCCTTCTTTTTTTATTTCGATTCCATTTTCATACTAGGATTAGCTTGCATTGCATTTTTCATTAGTTAAATTGTATTCTAGGGTTTCAAATTTTGCATTAGGGAAAGTGCATATAGGTTGCATTTTTACATCTTAAATCATTAAACATTTCTTAAATTTTGCATTTGCATCTTAGGCCTACCTCACACAACATAAAAACCATCCAAATCCATCAAAAAAATCTAAAAATTCTAAAAAAATCCCTAGAACCTGACTAACTTAATCCCTTTCCACCCCTGAAACAACGTTTTACAAAGTTGAAAACCCTATATTTTAGCTAATGTTTTCTACCCTCATCTATCTATATCAATTGGCTAAGTTTCTATACATTTTATTTCATTAGATCTAGCTTAAATTAGTTCATTTCTTGCATTAATTAATTTCAAATTTTCATTCACAACATTTCATTTTCCAGATCATTGCATTGTGTAATCAGAAAATTACCTTTTTTAAAATCTAAAAATTGCATTTCATTCTAGAATTTAAGATTGCATTTTTTCAAAAAAGTTAATTTCAATCCTTTCCAAAATTGCAAAGAGAAAGTTAATGAATAAACATGTTAATCATTCATTCAACACAATCCCTAGTTATAAGAGCCTAGAGAATGAAAACATTGATAATTTTCTTAAACTTACACCACCTCTTATCTCTCCTATTTGTGAGGATGGTGTAATAGAAGATGTTACATGCATAGAAAATCATGACAATCATCATTTTTATTCTATTGATAGGTCTCTCCTTTTAGTGACGAAGGTATCTTGGTGAAAGAAGATACAATCATTGAGAATCACGATGGTCTTGCTTGTTCTTCTCTTGATCCCCTTTGGGAAGAAATTTTAGGACACGAAAATGAAATCATAGACACTTTCCTAAACATCACCTTACCTAGACTCTATGACCATGACAATTATCCTTCTCCTACTATCCCTCCTTAATGTGAAGAAGATATTTTACTGTTAGAAGCTATCCTTAATGAGACTCATGGGAATCCTATTCCTCCCTTTCTTGATGCCCCTACCATTTGGGAAAACATCTTTGAACACAAAAGTCCAATCCTTGATAACCATGACAATCATAGTCGTCCTCCCCTTGATGTATCCCCTATTTTTCATGAAGCTGCTTTCACCATGGAATATGGTAAACATATTACAAGATCTCCTACTAGGGTCGATACTATTACACATGAGAAAGAGACTTTAGATAATCAACTAGAGCCTTCTCCTAATATCTTCATTATCAATAAACAAGAACATCAAACTTTTGATAATTCCCTTACATATAATGAAGCTAGAATGGTACAAGAAAACAAAATTGTTGACCTTCTTTCAAGAAACTATAATGTGTCTTCCTTGGGTGATGGTACAAAGATGATACTAGATTTCCCTTTCTTAGACATACATCAAACCAAGACTGTCGAGGTTATGCATACATAAGTGGCCATTAGATCCCCCGTAATCAATGAACCTCATACATACCTCGTGGTATATCTTAAGAGTCCTCTAATTATTTACCCACCATCACACAAGCAACAATATCTAGAAAATTCCAAACTCATCCTTCCCCCACCTAAGCACAATGTTTCACACCAACCAAGTTACCACAACATTGCTCACATATAGGACAAAGTCTATACAATCACTACCAAATTTGTAGAAACTCTATTTACTTATCCACATTAATAACAACATTTGTTTCTCCTTTCCATGTAATAGTTGTAGGATCATATCACACTCACTATTACATGTTTTACATCCATCACATGAGGAGCAACATACCAACATCCATTGCAGGCTCACCATTGTCCTGCACTAAGTGGGGACAAAGGGTTTAGTAGCTTTTTCCTTTTATGTCACTTTTCGTTGTCTCTTTTGACTAATCATTACTTTTTCATGAACATATAAGAGAAATATTAGCATGTGGATGACATGTCTTTAGTTGACTCACATGTGACATACTACCTTTTTCATGATGTAGCTTATCAAAAACATATGACTTGGCATAGGGCTTTCCGAACAAGCTCTCATGCCTTCCTCTCCTTCTAAGTTAAATAAATTTCTCATAGTAATGGTGTTAGCAACCACTTTAAAGTGGGGGCATACATCAACACTCATCTTTCATGACACAATTTTCTTTTTCTTATGATTCTCTCTCTTGGAAACATTAGGTACAATGTTGCTCAGGATGATACATGACACTTGTCCTCTCTTACAAACAAGATGGGACCATTTGCACTTTTCCTCTCTTGGAGACATTATGCATGGTGTTCCTTAAGATGATACCTCACATGAAAAAAGAAAAATACCCTCTAATAAAATCTTTACATAATATTTAAAAGCATTTACAAAAGAATTACATTGTGGTGCCTTATCAAACTTATCAGGAGGGTAACTTTGGTATGGTTAGTATAATAGGAAGCTGACACACTAGCATGACTCTCTCATTATACGGTGGGAAGTCGACACACTGTCATGAATTACTCACTAAACCACTTCTTTGGAATTCTCACCCGACAGACAATCTTAAGTTTTGTTGCCTCAGAGTGTGTATGCTTTTTTTTCACAAACAACCTAGAGCTGATCCACAACTAGCTATCCACAAACAGTTGAAGCTTGATCCAACCTTTTTACTTTCATTCTTATTCTTCCTTTAGTTCTTGTCTTTGCATGATCATTTATCTCGTTTCATTGTAAATCATTCACCTTGTGCATGTCCTTTTGCACTTATGTTGGTTTAACTAAGGATCTTGGATCCTGGGGGCTTGACCATTTCCTTTGATCTTTGTCATCCTTTGTCATCCACATTGGTACAATTACACCATTCTATTGAATGGTTACTTTAGTGTGAGTTTGAAGGAATTTCATCCTCTCAGTAAAGTGGGGACTAAATGTAATGTAGAAAAAAGTATCATTTTCATGCTCATTTGGGCCTTTTCTTGTGGTTTTTGGCCTAGTTTTGCTTGGATTTGATTTATTAATGTAGCCAAAACATTCACATTAGGTCTTGGACCCTTGCAAATCAATAATAATTCTACAGTGTCACGCAAATGTTTTGTGAAGTGTTGTAACATATTTTCCCACTTTTCTAGGACCTTTTATCACAATTCACCTAAACCACCTCTTTTTACCCTTTACCAAGCCTTATTTTAAAGTGTTGTAAATATTTTTAACAAACTACCACACTTTCCTAGGGTTATCATCAATAAATTGACCCTTTCTTATGATAAAATTATCCCATAATGCACTTATAGGCCCTACTTAAATGTGTTTCAGAAGACAATCCCGTTAAGAATTATTTAATACACTTTAATTCTCGAAATCCACTTGAAACTTCCCAGGTGAACTAAGTCACCACCTCGGGAGACTTAGTCCCATTTGGCATAAAAATAAAATTTAATCCAAATTTCCAGTGGGATATTGTCTTCTAAACCCTAAGGTCGGCCTGTGATGTGTTGTTTTCAAGAAATTAGGGCACACCATGTATAAATAAAGGATTTTCCCCTCATTCTACAATCTCTTATCTCTCCTGCATCCTATAAATCATGCATTCATTATTCACTCTTCATCCATCACTCTTCTCAAGCAAGCTAGGGTTTCAACATTCTAAGCCATCAAGATATCCTTCCAAAGCATTCAAGGGTTGATTCTTCCTCCATTTTTACCAAAAATCAAGATCAATCATCATGGAATGGTATTAACTCCATTATCTCATGCTTCATTATCTTATTTCATCATTTTGGTTTAGTTACTCAAAAGGGGTTTGACCAAGGAAAACCCCCATGCGCTAACATTCAACATTTCTCTTTCTATCCTTGTGTGTTTGTAGATTTAGGTACATTGAAGCCTTTGAAATCATTGAATAATGGATTGAAGACTTGTTGAAGAAACCTCCTTGTTGGACAGGGAATTATATCTACAAAAATTCTCTTACAGTGCCAAAAACTAGAGTTTTAGAATCAAATACATTGAGGAGTAGAAAGTGCAGCCCGAGGGCTTCTGTTTCCACTTTTAGATTTTTAGAAAATTCAAAGTGGACTAAGTTAGTCCCAATGTACATGTTTTTTATATTTTTCTAGTAGATTTGGATACCCATTTGGCCCAAACATGCTTCGATACAATTTTTCAGATCTGAGACTAAGTTGCTCAATTTGGCGGAAGTGACCTAGTAGGCCAAATTTTCAGCATCATTGAAATTTCTAGTGTATAACTCATTCCCAAGTGTACACCTTTCATTTCCTTGTTTTATGTTTTGCTTCATAGTCATT
Source organism: Sequoiadendron giganteum (assembly GCA_007115665.2). Lineage (NCBI taxonomy): Eukaryota > Viridiplantae > Streptophyta > Pinopsida > Cupressales > Cupressaceae > Sequoiadendron > Sequoiadendron giganteum. Next base: position 917,281,981 of record CM021100.1, read on the forward strand.
CCTAGGTCGTTTAGTTTATGTTTGTATATCTCAACGTGTTTTCAAAAAAGCTGCATTTTCTAGGTTTTAAACTAGGAATTAGTCTCTTTTATCCATTTCCAACATTCAGATCATTACATTTAATCATATCCAATCTCACTTACATTAATATTTAATGTTAACATTGTCACTTTTGTATCCCTCTCTCCTTTTAGGTGAAAATCCCTAGAAGTATTAGAGAACCCTAGGTGATACCAAAATCTCTATTACAAGGCAATATAGATAGAAGGGTCTTCTAGAATTGATGTGGTTTTTTCCATCAAATAACTTCAAAGTAGCCAAAAATAACAAAGGACAAAATATTAAGTGGAAAATCACACTCAAGATAGGAGTAATCCTCGATTATATCCAATATGTTAAGATTTTAGTTAGAGTTATCTTTTTGGCATAATTTTTAGGTTGAATTATAAACACCCTTGTTCCAAAATTCCTAATTCTTTGCTTGAAATTGTTGAAGCACATTTTTGCATTAATGTAGGCCATCTTGGGTGGCGGGATTTCAATCCCAAGACAATGCTCAATTTTTGAGTTTCTACCCATGATGAATTTTCTCATGATAATTGGTCATAATTGTCCAATCTCATAATTGTTGTCTTATATGAGTCAAAAATAATTTCTTATTCCTAATGATTTAAATTTTTAATGATTATTTTATTCTTGAATTTAACATTTCAAATTTTCTATTGGTTCTCATATAATTTCTTAGATGTAAATTTAGTAAGGAAAAAATCCAATAATAAAATATTACATATGTAGAAACGAACCCATTATTAATAAGTGATATTTATGAATGCTTGAGACCAATATTTGTAGCATAGATCATGGCATATGAGTTTTTTTTTTTCCCTTTCACTTTGTGCATAGTGACTTGTATATCTTTTATAAACTACAATAGAAAGTGTTACAAGAGGTTTTTTATTTTCAAAATGGTGTTTCATACAAGTGTATGAATTTATAGAGATTTTTTGTTCCAATATCGATTTACATTCTAATATATTATATGTTTAATTTTTCTACTTTGTGACAAGTGTTGGAAAATTTAGCACCTTCAGTTCCTTTTATAGACGGAGTAACCTTGTCTGCACTTCAATGTTTAAGGATGTGAAATAAAGTTTCACTATTTTAATTCAATTCCTTTTTGGTAGTCCTTTCCTTTTCATAGTTATGTTGGGAGGCTATGCATTCATCTTCTTTGTCATGTAAGTGAAATCAACTCACTAATAGAATCTGGAGGGTTGAATTCCAACTCTATAAGAGTGGGTTTCATATCCTTCTCTTCAAGATCAACTTAATACTGATAAGGTAACATGTATATACCTTAACAAGTATTAAAATCAAACAAAATGGACAACCAAAATTACTAAAAGCCAATCCCAACCCATTGACATGGCCCCAAATATTGTCAATAAGCCAAGAAGGATTATCAATCTTAAAACCATTATATAGCTAGGAAAATTTTGATCACATAAACCACATGAGATGGATTCATTTAAAAAATCTCTTGATGATATATCCCTAGTTATATTATGAGGTCATGAATGCACAAAATCGAGTCCTTTATTCCTACACTATTGGTATATGTTTTTGATTTTTTTGAATGATCTGTGATTTATTGGGTGGAATAAAGATTGATTCCTATTTGATTGGACTATAAATTTCAGATTATAAATAAGGAAAACAATGAGGGAAATATAAAAGAAATGATTCAAGGACATGTGCCATCAAATTATAAGCATTTTACATAGAGCATACGTAGTAATATAAAATTGAATTGTATGAATTCATATGAATTAAACAAATGATCATTACAATTTTTGTAACATTTTAAAATGAACTCACATCTTAAAATGACCAATATAGTCATGTCAACAAGTGTGATGATAGAAAAAAATTAACATAAGTAACAAATTCCTTGAATAAATATAATAAGATTGGAGACATTCCCAGTATAATACCCAGAACATTTTATCCTTCAAATCATTCAGTGCCCTTTTGAAATAAGATATGGCATGGTTAAAACCGTAAAAAAATTCCTAGCACTTGCATAGTCTCTAATGGCAACTAGAAGAACTAACCTCCTCCAAAATGAACCAAAATATTCACTATAATAGTATCATGGTGAAACCTTAATTTACAACATTGTAGCACTAATAAAATCCATGATCTAAATGCATTCTCTCCAAAAATGGATGTCCTAGATTGAAAGGAAAGGAAGAGAAATTTCATTACATTTTGCAGTCAAAACCCATTTTGAAAAGTGTATGCATTATTGTTGGCCTCTCATTTTAAATATATCAAAATTCAAAAAGTGTTGGTACCCTAAGAATTGTCAAGAACTTTATGAAGTTCTAGAACCTTAATAATTTTTTCCACCAAAATATTGCACTTTCTTTTTCTATGTTAGAGATTGGCTATGTAATAAAAAATATTTGTTTTTTTCAACATCAAAAACCTCTTTGGGAACTCATAGTTCATTAGGAACCATGTAAAGAGCATTGATGCCACCAAGAAAAACTTATCTTTGTTGGAATCCAAGTGTGTGATGAGAACTCGAGGGATATTTGGTACCTACATAAACCACCAAAAAAATCCTCCATTTATTTCATTAACTATCTCTCACCCTCTTATCACTTGTCAAAGATACATTGGGAACTCAGAACATAAGAAGGTTCCTAGTTTTTGGTTATTGGTAAAACTCTAGCATAAACCTTTTTTCCTTATTCCACCAATTTAGAGGTTTATTTCCCACCTAGAAATCCTCAAAAGGAAATTTAAAACACTTGTGTTGGAGCTTACAACCTTATTGGAAACTATACAGTCATTAATAAACTTAAGCTTGTCAAGAACCAATTTGGGATTTAGAATATTTTTGGGGACCTTACCCATGTCAAGAGCTTCAATCGTGTGAGGAACATGGCATAGTTATAACATATAACATATTCTTGCTTCTCACTTTTTCGTTGTCTCTTTAGCCCCATTACAAATTGAGGGTTCAAGTTTTGGGAGGAACCTAGAACTTTTAACTTTTTTTATAATTGGTGGTAATTGGGTGTAGTGCTCCCTTTATGTTCAATACATTGATGTAGATAATTCATACATACAAATTAATAGACCAACAAATCCCTTATTAATCAATTCATTATCTTAGAGGTGCTCCATTTAAACTGTCAACCAAGGAATCATAATCTTTAGATGATACTAACACTATATATGCAACTAATACTTAGGGGCCTAGTTTGGCCCCCCATGATATTTCATTGACCCCTATATTTAAATGGAAAAACCATCTTGGATCCTAACTTGATTATCTAGACATGTAAATAGAAGTTCAAGACTAGGTAAACTATAGATTTCCTCATTAAATGGAAGTATTGGCCTATCAAAGTTAGCACATTGGAAGATGAATAATATGTGTACAACATCCATAATTTCTTAGCATTGATGATAAAGCACATTTGAAGGGGACATGCTATGTTCTTAATACTATAGTGTGTATAGAGATATAAATATTCATCTTGTGGCTACCGTAACTTTTGATTAAGTTAAATGATCACTAATATAGTCTTATATAGGTAGTTAACTTAGCATGAGTAGCATCCATTTCATAAATTTGGAATATATATGAGGTACTCTAGTTAGTTTATCACCACCATATTATTCATTATGTTATTTTTAAATATTTTTAAAGGATTTCCCCTTGAAGTACTAGGATATATAGTACTCAATACAAATTAAGACTTCATTATTCTTATTCATGTTTGAACCACATTAATTTATTTCTTTTTAATGTTTATTTTTCTTGCAAGACTTATAACTTGGCGTTATTTGAATTGAATGTGTACTAAGATTTCACTCATCTCTAACCCTAGTTCTCAAATATAAATTCCTAAATGGCCAATTTTTTAAAAAAAAATCTTAACAAAAAAGAAGGTAAAATAGTGACAAATGTCACAAATTCATAGGAAAGCTCACTTGCATGGGAGAATAATCCATCCCATAAAATAAAATGAATATTATGATCTAAATTTTAATGTTCCATTTTCAATAAACATTAAACACCATAAAAGTTTTAATTTCCACCATTTGATAATTTTTTTTCTTTATTCTTAAATATCTAAATTTTAAAACTTCAAAGATACCTTTAGAAGAACAAAAACGAGGATAATACACTTTTTATGTCACATAAAGTTTGGATAAATCTTTTCCATAAAATGTATTATTCAAAAATTTAACAACCAACAATTGAAATCACATACAGGTAATATATAAATATTACTCCAAAATTAATCATACACAAGGAATTTCATATGAAATTCCCTTACTAGGGGATACAAAAAATAAAAATTTAAATTTAAACAAAAGAATATTTATGAAAAGAAAAATAGTATTGAAAAAAGAAATTTTCAATAATGAAGATTTGTCTTTTTGAATAAAATTCACAACAATCCCTTGTTAATCCTCTTAAAGATCCAACCCATACCTCCAAAACAAAACAAAAAAATTCAAGTATTTCCTTTGGAAAATAACCACACATCTAATGTACAAGAGGAGACAATGATTAAAATCAAGTGTTTAAAAATACTCCTTTTTGTTTCTTTTGTCAATATCCATAAACCCCCAAATAGCTTTATTCATTTTTCACACTAAAATTGGTTAATTTTTAAAGATATTTTTGCATAAAATATTTTTCATTTCAATCCTAATACATATCGTTTCCAAATTCTATTTTAACTTTTTAAATTTCATTTCAATAATAAAATTAAATCTATTTACATAGCATCCCACATAGTCACGAATTTTTAAAAAATCTTAAAAAAATCTTTTTGAATCGAACACAATACTCTTTTCACAAACATTTTACAAGAATTAAATGTACTAAATAAATGGGAGCTCAAGAAGAAGAGATGTACAAATCCTATGTAAATTACATACTTGTTTTAAATACGCAACCTATGTAAAAGACATACATATTTCATATGAACAACACAAAATAATAGAATTGTAATTGATTTGAATCAAGATTACACAAGAATTATCTCACAAGTTCACAAGTCATCTCAAATGAGATAGAAAGTAAAGCATAGCAAATTTACCAAAACTAACCATCTCTAGATTAATCATTATTAGGGAAACCTATGCTAACACAACTAGCTAAAACATTAGGTATTTTTTAACAATAAAAGGATAGTCAAAGCATTGCATAAAACAAACTAATGTGATATAATCTATAAGATGATATCACATAATTGCATCTAACTAAAAGTCATCTACAACATGCATAATCAATAATCATACATAAAATGAAAACAACAAAAATAAAACGTTGCTAGAATAATTATATGCAATCACACTATAGATTCATCCAAAATACAAAATTAAACATCTAAATAATTATACAGAACATCATTGATAAATATAATTATCATTAAAAGAAATCCTCAATCAAAAAACAAAATAAGATACACATACTTGTAACCTTCATATCCTCTCTCTCATTGAAACTAAACTTACTATTAAAATCAACAAAGCAAATACCATATCCCCACTCCTAAAACTAAGCTTATTATTAAAATGGTTCTAAAAAAATTGTGCAAGAAAATTCACCATTGAAAAATTCACCGAAAAATTCATTAAAAAATCCACATCGAAAAATCCACCGCCAACAATTCACCGCAATTTTTGTTCAATAATTTTACCGGACACCTATTAAAATCTACAAAACAAATATTCCTAAAATTAAGCATGCTATTAAGGAAAACAAAGGTCCTTTTATAGTCCACAATACCAGACAATCTGTTTTTGGGTCTACCAATGACTTACAATATATGAGACTCCTCATACTCTAATCTACAAATACCATATCCCTTCTCCTAAACTTAATATTAAAATCTACGAAACAAATATAGTAAACGGATAAGATTCAATATAATATGAAATTAAAGATAGCGTAATAAAGTTAGTTCCAAGAAATTTGCATCATCTTAAAGACACGTACATACGATCTGCACTAAGATCGCTTAGCATCAATCAATGAACTTCGTTATGATATTAAAGATAACGTAATAAAGTTAGTTCCAAGAAATTTGCATTCTCTTAAGAGACACGTATATACAATCTGCACTAAGCTCGCTCAGCATCAATCAATGAACTTCGTTCCGTGCTCGTACTGCTTTCCCTTCTGTTCATGTCACGGTGGCGTATAACGCCTATATATTCGTGAGGGATCATACTCTCTTTACATTGTAGTTAAAAAGCTTGAAACAAATGGAGAGCCCTTTGAGATTTTGTCTGTGTCTATGCATCTCCCTAACCATGGCATCACTCTGCGCTGCAGGTAAATCAAAGCAATTAAAGCATGAGCAAGTTTTTCATTGTTAATGGGTTTTGCTTCTTCTATTTCTATGAGAATCTAACTAATCTGTTGTTTGCTGTGTGGCGTGAATGGAGATGATTATCCCCCAAGAACCATAAAGCTGGAGAACAAATGCTCGTTCCCTGTGTAGCCAGGAATAGCTTCACATAACAAAGTTTTATACCCCGCACCTGCCAACTTTCGGGCGATGCTGAATCCCAGTGAGTCAGAGTCCATCTCCTTCGTTACGGGATGGATTGGAAGAATATGGGGAAGGTTTGGATGCTCCTTCGATCAATCAGGGCAAGGCTCTTGTCATTCTGGCGACTGCGGAGGATATCTACGGTGTGAGCAATTCTCGTTGCTGGAAAAGATTTCAACGCCAATTACACAGGTCGTGCTAAATGCCGGCTTAAACTTTGTTGATTTGGAGAAGGGTTATAATCTCCCAATGTCAGTTAAGAGCTGTGGATCGATGGGATGCAGTGCAAATCTTGTTGACGTTTGCCCGACAAATTTACAGGTGAAGTGGAAAAATGAGGTGGTCGCGTGTGAAGGTTCGTGCGATTCATATTTGGGGAGATGCAGTCCAGAGGAGTTCAATTCCGCTATTAACAAAGCCTGTCCAAGTGTCAGTACTTTCCAAAGAATGGAGTGCCTACCTACGGAAAATTTCACCATTACTTTCTGTCCCGTACAGTAACCCAATTTTCATTGCTTCTGGTTTCTGTGTTTGCTAATGATTGAATAAAAATTGAACCATACAGTTGGATCGAAAGTTTGAAAATACATGAAAGTCCATATATGGTAAAAAGAGTTGTGTTATCCTTTTTTTAAAACAAATAGATATAAATATTTTTTCTCTTTTAGAATATTTTGAACTTGTAAAATCAAGATTATTTATGATGTAAATGATTTTTCACTTTTTAGAATATTTTGAACTTCTAAAATCAAGTATTTTTGCTTCTTCTTTTTTAATCAATTCAATATTAATTTAGAGTGTCTTAAAAATATAAAATATAAATGATTTTTTCTTTTAGAATGTTTTGAATTTTTAACAGAAATTATCTTGCATTTTTTAATATCAATTTAATATTAAATTAAAAATATAGAATATAAATTTAATATGAATTTAGAATACTTTCAAAATGTAGAATATAAATGATTTAACAAAAAAAAAACAATCTTTTAAATTTAATATTATTCTAAATATTTATTTGATATCAATTAAGAAACATAGTTTAAAAGATAAAATACATTTTTTTTCTTCTTAAAAATCATTATATTTTTTAAAAACTTAGATTATCTTGAACATCGTTTCTACATAAATTGAGAAACATGCTTTTAATTCAATAGTATATTTAAGAACAATCACCTCCATAAGGATATTTCTATTGTATTTTATATAAAAAATTAAAAATATATATGCTAGTTTATAATAGGTATCATATATTGAAGGTTTATTTTCTAAGTTTTGAAGGGTTGATCAAATATATAGTGTAGCTATAAAACAATAGTTTTTGAAATTCTAGAGGGTTCAATAACATGGTCACATTAAATTATCAATATTCATAATTTAAATTCATTTTAGTCACTTTGAGCAATTTATATCAATTTTAGTGTTTTTCATAAATTTAATTATAACCTACACTATTTCAATTGTTTAATTTTTTTTCATTTTTAGAAAGATTGGGAAAATTCACAAGGGGTATTACTCTTTTTTACTATAATTTTTTGAAATCATTTGAGAAAGGTTTGTATAAGAAAAATTTATACTCTGCACTATTAAACCTTAGCATGGAAAGACCATAGACAAGATGTAGGGTAAATAATTACCACAATATTGTAAAGACCAATGAAAAATTTGATTCATCAATAAATGAGATGGATACAATATCAATGGATGATGTAAAGGAAGAATTCAAAAATGAAAAGGAGTTTTTGTTTCAAATGTGGTTGTCCAAAAAGTCACTACTATGAATTAAGAAACAATGACTTAAACTAGTGACATAATGTTCCAAATCCAATTATCTACATCTTAATAAAATGAAAAACATAATGTTTCAAGAAATTAAGGTGGATCATCTAGGCCACCAATCTAGATTCAAATGCTATCACTCATATGAGATCTAAGAAGCTACTATAAATGTGGATATGTTCAAATCTTATTATAAGGATCCATTAGAATAGATGAATCAAATAGATATTTTTTTTATGTATATCACATTATGATAGAAAAAACTAACAAGGAATGAAAAAGGATCAATCAAGGACTTTGTTTGAACAGTTATAAACAATATCCTTGATAGTAGTGAAAATCATAGATGGGAACCTGACTGAATTGTTCCTTGTGGGCTCAAGAATCACACTCAACATGATGTAAATATGGGTAGGCATTTTTAGTAGAGGACAAGTTTTTAATCTCTTAGAAGGTAAGTAGAGGAATTTTTGTTGGCTAATAGAAAGTAGGAATCACTATCAACAAATATTCGATGATCCTTACATCATCATTTCTTCAACCTATGAGATTATTACATCAAAAAATTGAAGAAAAGGGGTTAAGTAGTTATGTTTAAACAATGACTTAAAATATAGTAAAGGTCATAAATGATATAAAATATATTTATAATGAATTAAAGGATTAAAATGAGGCAATAGTGGTGGTAGAAGACTTAGAATATTCCCAACTACCTATATTTTACCATATGTTTTAGGTATTAGTACACCAAAAACCCTTAACATGCTAAGTTTCCATAAATTTCATAAGATGATTAAATTATTGATTAAAAAGAATAATATAAATATAATATTTATTATCTTGGGGTGTACTCATAACTTCATCTATAGTATGTTGGAAACATAATCTCATCATTTCATTTACCAAATCCATTAATTTCAAGGTATGTGGATATATAGTAGGAGATCCCCAACATTATTAAATAATTTCAATAGGAATGTGATAATTTTCTATAGATTGTTCCACAAATTCTCAATATGATGTTTATTACTAAATACAAATTACAAAATTATGATTATTCATGTTTCAACCCCAATAAAAAAAAAAATCTCATTTATATTCCTCATTCAAGATTCATCTTTTCCCTTCATCTTAATTGAACGTGAAATACGATTCCACTGATCTCTTAATCTAGTTCTTAAATGTAAAATCTAAAAGTACCAATTTAAACAAAATAATCTTAACACAAATGAAGGAATATATAATGACACATATCATAGAGTTATAGACAAGATCACTTGTGTGAGAGAATAATTCATCCCATAAAATACAATAAAAACTATCATCTAAATTTCAATATTACATTTTCAATAAATATGAAACACTATAGAGGTTTCTATGTTTATCATTATCGAAATTTTATTTTTTTTTTGTTTCTTAAAGTTCTAAATTTTATAATTCTAAAAATACTTTTCAAAGCACAAAAATGATGATAATACACTTTTCACATGGCATGAAGTTTTAAGAAACCTTTTTCATAGTTCAAGTATAAAATTATATTTAACTAAAAGTGCACACATGATTAATTTAAAAATCTAATCTTACATAAGGAAATTTAATATGCAATTTACTTAATGTGACACATACAAAATAAAGATTTACATTTAAACAAAAGAACATTAATAAATAGAGATACATTAAAATATAAAAAAATATAAAAATCAATAATGAAGATTTATCTTTTTGAATGAAATTAACAAAAAAAACTCTTATTAATCCTCTTAAATATCCAATACATGCTTCCAAATGATAAACAGTGATTCCAATAATTTATTTTGAGAAATAATCACTCATCCAACGTAGGAGATGAGAGAATGATAAAAAATAAAAGTGTTTAAATATCTTTTTCTTTTTCTTTTTAAACTCCCAAATAGCTTTATCCCCTTTTGACACTAAAATTAGTTAACTTCCAAAGATATTTTTACATAAAAGATATTTCATTGTAGGACATACATAACCTTTTCAAAGCTTTTATTTGAAATCTTTAATTTCATTTCAATGATACAATTAGATCTATTTATGTAGCATCTCACATATCAAGATTTCAAAATAATAAAATCTATAAAAATAAAAAAATTGACTCCAAAACATTAGTCTTTTCATAAGAATTACAAATAGTAAATAAGTGGGAGCAAAACAAGAAATAAGAATACTATGTAAAATACACACATGTTTTAAATAACTAGTCTATATAAAAGACATACATGTTATATGAATTTTAAAAATCACAAGACTACATAAAGATTTTCTCACAACAACTTAGACATGGAATTAAAGCATAACACATTTAGCAATGCTAACCATCTCTACATTATTTATTGTTAGAAAATCAATACCTATATAACTAGTTAAAAAAATATGTACTTTTGCACAATATAATGATCGTCAAAACATATCATAAAAACAAAAAATATGATAATCCATACGATGATATCAAATAACTACACCTAATTAGAATTCATCTACAACTAACATGATCTAAATATTAAACATATATAAACAGTAAACTTGATAATATACATAATTTACATAATTGAACATTTTAATGATAATAAAAAACATCATTAATAAATAAAACTTGTTATCATAAAACTCAGAATGAAACTACAAGCTAAGATACTTATGTCCCCACCTAAAACTAAACTTATTATCAAAATCTCCAAAACAAAATCATTAAAAGGATATGATTCATTATATAATATTGAAACAAAATAAAAAACATGATCAAGATAGTGTCAAGAAAATAGGAAAGTAAATGACACGGATCTACAATTACCAAATTAGCACTAAGAAAGCTCAGCATCGATCATTGAATTGGGTTCTGTGCTCCTACTGCTCTCCCTTGACGATTGCGTAGAACAACTATATATTCGTGAGGGATCATACTTGAATAACTTTGTTGAGAATGTGTTTGAAAAGCTTGAAACAAATGGAGAGCCCATTGAGATTATGGCTGAGCATCTCCCTAACCATGGCATCTCTCTGCGCTGCAGGTAAATCAAAACAATTAAATCATTACCAAGTTTTTCATTGTTAATGGTTTTGCTTGTTCTATTTCTACGATAATCTAACTAACCCGTTCTTTCCTGTGTGGCTTGAATGGAGAAGATTTATCCCAAAAGACCTTAATCCTGGAGAACAGATGCTCGTTCCCCGTGTGGCCGGGGATAACTTCATGGAGGTCAAATGGATCCGTACCCACCGGGTTTCGACCACTGCTAAATCCCGGCGAGTCATACTCCATCGCCTTCGCTGTGTCATGGATGGGAAGCATATGGGGAAGGTTTGGATGTTCCTTCAATCAATCAGAGCGAGGATCTTGTCATTCCGCCGACTGCGGAGGATATCTACGGTGTGAGAATGCTCCGGCAGAGCAAGAGATTTCAACGCCATTTACACAGGTCGTGTTAGGCGAAGGCGATTGTAATGTTGATTTGGATATGGGTTTTAACCTCCCAGTGTCAGTGAGTCCAGCTGTAAAGACCTGCAGATCTCAGGTATGCAGTTCATATGTTGGTGACGTTTGCCCCCCAGGTTTACAGATAAAGTGGGAAAATGAGGTTGTTGCTTGTAAAGGTACGTGCCATGATGATATGGATAATTGTACTCCACAAGGGTTCGAATACGCTTTTAGGGAAGCCTGCCCAACTGTTCTTCCTTTCTCTCCGCAAGTATCCTGCAATAGCCCAGCTTACATTGTTGCTTTCTGTCCCGTACAGTGACCCAAATTCTGTGCTTCTGTGTTTTTTTTCCTGTAATTGCACGATTCTGGTTTCAGTGTTTCTTTTTTAATTTTTATGATGGGATTTAAATAAATCTTTCAGTTGGATTGTGGTTTTGTATATAGAAGTGAAAATCAGAATTTTTAATTTTCGATATTTCCAAATATAGCGATCGTATTATGGATCGTACACGAAACTGATGACTTAAATATATCTGATGTGGTTATGATCGTGTTGTATGTGAGTTTGGTAGAATGGATTTTTTAAGTCTTTATGTCTTCAAGGAAAAAGAGTTATTTACTTTCAAAGTTAGATGATTAATATTTCATCAAGTTGGTGTGTCATGGGCTTTTATATTTCTCGTTCTATTATATTATAGAAGCAATTGTACCATGTCAAATATATGAGTATAATAGATAGGTGAATAGGCAGATATAATATGATTAAGTGAAATGTTAAATATATTTTATTAGAATGTTGAATGAAGTAGTAAGTTAAAATATCTTAATATTTCATCTATTTTTTTTTTCTTATCCTTTTAATTTATAGTTAAGTAAATGTAAGATATATTACACAAGCTACAAAGTACAAAAGATATGTAGAGTAAGTATAGATTCATAAATCATCATTTTCTCTATTATTACTATACTCTTCATCATTGTTGAAAGATGTCTCATAATGGTAGTTAAGAATTGCCTTGAACTACTAATCCCAAATGGCATTATGGTAGTTTATTACCTAGTTTGTTACATGTGGCTCTTCATGTTGAAACATGTTGAAATTATGTAATGTCTCATGCTTTCACCCAATACATTAATAATAAACAAACAAATAAATATTTTTACAATAAAATTATATTTAAATACATGTCACAATGTACACCCATGCACTAGATATGTAGCAATATAAAGCAATAGCACTCATGGCATATAATATCAATGCACAAAGAACATTGCACATTTGGAGGACATAGATATTGTTGTTTCACAACCTCATTGCAATAACCATGCAAGAGAATAAAGTTAAATCCTCTAACCATAGAAAAAGGGTGAATGACAACTAACCTCATCTCTTACAATGAATAAGAAATGAATGCGAATGATCATTTATTTCATATTCTAGGGGAAACCAAGAATCATTCCATCACACAATATCACAAACATGTCTCAAATATTATAAACAATGCCAAAATAATGCTTGAACATAAAGATTATCTAGCTATTAGGTCAAATTATATGGTGGATCATTATCTCAACTTAATTGGTCAAGAGACTACCCGTTTTCACTAGAGGCACAAAATACAAAAAATAAAGCATAAATAAAAGAGTATTTAAAATAACATCAAACCAAGATACTAAGAATTAGGGAATACATTTGAAAAAATATATATTTGGGTCAGTTTTCTTCAAGTAGTCAATAACTATCCACTATTTTGAGATTAGTCCCTTTTGCTAGTAGGAATCAATTAGGAAATTTATAAATTATCCTTGATTATCTAGGAATCACCTCTTTGATCACTATAATTGTCCTCCACAAATTAATGATTCTAAACTATTAGAATGTCATGTTTTAGACAATGGGACCACTAGAGTCTCGATTTAAATTATTCTTAAGAAGGTGTAAGGATTCTCTACAATCCTACTATCAAAAATGAAATCTTAGACCAAATTAGAAACTTAAAAAATACTAAGGACTAAAACTAGAGCATTGTCAAACTAAGGCAAAGCATGAGAGCTTAACACAAAACACATCGTAGTATCCTTATATTAGAATTTATAATAAAATAGTTCATATATAATATGCTTACCTAGGTTCCATTTTACATGTCTAAAAACCATGGACCCATAAACTCACTTAACAAAAAATCATTATTGCTTATTCACGAGAAAAATATGTCTTTTAAACTATTTCGACAAAGGAAACCATTAACAATTGTAACTCCCAACTATAGAGTGTAATATAAAAATTAAAATTAAGTATTCTAACTTAAACATTGCATAAAGTACACATCCTAGCATAAGAAACAACTATCATTTAAAATTCTACTGACTACCTCATATCCAAATATTGTTCCTTTTTCTATTTGGAATCATCTAGGAGATTTATAATTATCATTGGTTATCCTAGAATCATCCCTTTGGTTATAAAAATTGTCTCAAATAAGGTTGTCTCTTTTAAACAATTAGAATGCCCTAATTTAGACAAGGAGATCTCTAAAGTATCTACTTTTTATTTTTAAGAAGACATAAGAATTCCCTATAGACCTACTATCCAAAATTAAATTATAGACCAAGTAATTGAGGACTTAAATTTTTTACAAATTACTATGGACTAAATCTAGGGCATTTCCAAACCAAGGAAAGCCATGAAGTTGAACATAAAATATATTGTAGCATCCTTGTATTACAAGTTCCAATGAAACAAATTGAAGAAATCAAATATAATATGCTAGGGGTGGAATTTTACATTTCTATAAACCATGGACTTATAAATTCATTTAACAAAGAGTCAATATTACTAATTCATGAGTAAGTGTGTCTTTTCAACTAATGTAATAAAATAATATATTAACAATCCTTACTCCTAACTATAGATTTGAATATACAACATCACATTATTGATTCTAACTCAACTGCTACATAAAATATATAGAATAGCATAAGCAATGATTTTTATTTCAACTTCTAATACAAACTGATCCTACAAATCTAGAAATTAGTTCTTTTACATTAGAATAAATCTCTCATTAGATTAGATAGAAATCAATACCATTTTCAATATATATATCGCAAATCAGAGGTCTCATCCCAAATAAGGATGGTTCAATGTCAATGAAAGACCAAACTTAATAATATATAATTAATAACTTAAATCAAGAATCACAAGATCTAATGTTTATAACTTCTCTAAATAATCAAGAATACAAATTTATGAGAATCATGATGCCAAAAGGGTCCCCCACACCATATAATGACTATCTCTAAGGCACACCCCTTTGAACTAGTAGACCATACACTAGATAGTCATACAAACCTAACACAAAACATAATAGTTGAAAAAGAAGACATTATAATAATTTATCATACATTGAACAACCAACAAACATACATGAGGGTTCTACCAACACTAATCAATTCATAAACATGTCAATCAAAAATTACAATTAGCTTAATCCTGTTGTATGCATAGAGATATGAGGAGTCAATAACGTGCATAATTTCTTCAAGGGATTTTTTCATTTAAGTGAGGAGATACTAATACTACCATCAACTTCACGAGTTCCTATAGATAGATGGCCTTCTGATGTGCAATTACAAAGCTCTAGCTGAAGTGAATCATGCTTGAACTAGATTTCATGTTAAATGGAGCAGTTAACCTTGTCCTCGAACAAGAATTTATGGTGTCATAGGAGTGGTATATGGTGGATTCAGACATATCCTCACATTTCATGGCAGTTCTGCTAGACCTACACAGTCCAAAATTGGAGGTGATGGAAATGACACACAAGATTTTTATACCCAAAATTTTAGGCTCCTTGGAAGTGGTGATGGATGTTTCCTCCTTTAGCCTAGGTATTCCTAGGCCCTATAATTTTGAGCACCTTTTGGTGGTAGATGACAAAGTGACCTTCTTCCCCTTCATTATAAATATCAAAGGTGAGGCATTGTGTGATCAAAGAGAGTGGTTAAAGGTTGCAATAGGATTCCTAAGGAAATGTTGCATATTGAGGTGGTCCAAGACTTCGATTGGGTTGGAATCTTTATCAATTATATTTAGGAAATCGCTAATGTATAGTTTAGTTTTCTCTGCAAGATCTGAACTCTATTAATTTTTTTAACATAAATGTAAAATGTACTAACATGGAAGGAGTGTTAATTATTAGTAAGGATTTATAACTATTTTTGGTTTGTTGTTTATTGAATTTCTAAAGACAATATTGAGCACCATGTGTTTTGAGTAGTCACTTCAAACTGCATGTTGGGCTATAGGGGGCAACTTATAGATGTTTGAACTCTCTTTTTTCCCTTGATGGGTCGTGTCTGCAATCATTTTTGAAGCATATATTTTTCTTTTAAGACTAGTATAAAATGTTTAGACCTTTGACCTTTTATCCAAAAAAATATATATAATAGATGTGATTCTTGTTTGAATGTAAAATTATGTTAGAATTATGTATGTTAGTAGTAATAAAAGAATTCATTGGAACATGTTGCTTCTTTAATTATTTGTTTGTTTTCACTAATTACGGATATTATGGACACTTTTTTTCTATTTATTTTCATCCACTGGCATCGGTCGACTCAGACCTCTATGTCGTAATGCTTGAAGGCTCTTAAATTTATATTATAACTTTCAAAGTACAATAAAATTTGTTTATTTACATATTGATATTCTCCTAGATATATATCTTTTGTATACTAAGGCAATTAAAAAGAGAAACAAAAGAAAATACTAGCAATTATCTCCTATCTTTTTGTTTTTTTCCTACAGAATCTGCAGTGGGTTCTTTGGCAGTGAAGGAGCAGTGAACTGGAGCTAAAAACTGGAGTTGACTGGGGAGCAACAGTGAGTGCAGTCTAGCCACAATAGATAAGTCCAATTATGGTGGATACATGCCATCGATGCTATGGTGCATCGTAATGAGGGCTTAAATTTTACGGCCGATTCTATTTGTCAAACATTTTTTTTGTGACTGTCATTTATTTGAAGTTGCCTTTCAAATATTAAAGATTATCTATTTTAAGAAAATATATGTAGATTGAGAAAACATATATAAGA
This sequence comes from Sequoiadendron giganteum, assembly GCA_007115665.2. Lineage (NCBI taxonomy): Eukaryota > Viridiplantae > Streptophyta > Pinopsida > Cupressales > Cupressaceae > Sequoiadendron > Sequoiadendron giganteum. The sequence continues at coordinate 917,298,890 of CM021100.1, forward strand.
ATAATTAAATCGAAATTTTGACAGTTTAACTAAAAAAATTTCTTTCAAGTGATATAATGTTTCTAAAATTTTATTTGTATTGTACAACTAAAATGACTAAATACAACTATACGACCATGATCGGAATGACTGCCTACCACCACCTCCTCTCTAGTTTGTTTTCTCAAATTAATCTGTTTCACTTGAAAGTGGATTCATGTCGGAGTCATCTTTATACACATGCTTGTGGACCTTACCCTATCCCAAAACTAAGCTTATTATTAGAATTCCGAAAACCGATATATAAAAGGATAAGGTTCAATATATAATACTAAATCAGACAAAGGATAAGATTCAATGTATAATTCTAAATTTAAAAGAACATGATAAAGTTCGGTCCAAGAAATATGGAGGCTCTTAAAGGGATGCATATCTACAATTAGAAAAATAGCAATTTAACACCAAGGAAGGTTAGGATGACTCAATCGATTGGGTTACGGACTCGTAATGCTCTCCCTTGACGATGGCGTAGAAAATCTATATATTCGTGAGGGATCTTACTTTCAATATATTGTAGTTGAAAAACATTGTTTAGATTGTAGTTGAAAAGCTTGAAACAAATGGAAAGCCCATTGAGATTGTTGCTCTGCATCTCCCTAACCATGGCATCTCTCTGCGCTGCAGGTGATTCAAAGCAATTAAAGCATGAGAATAAGGTTTCTCATTGTTAGTGGTTTTGCTTGTTCTATTTGTATGAGAATCTATCTAATCTGATGTTTTGCTCTGTGGAATGAATTCAGGAAAAAAGACCATAAAGGTGGAGAACAAATGCTCGTTCCCCCTGTGGCCAGGAATACAGACATATAACTCACGTGAAAACGACATACCTAAGGGGTTTCGACCGCTGCTATATCCCGGTGAGTCATACTCCATCGCCTTCCCTGAGAAATGGCAAGGAGGCATATGGGGAAGGTTTGGATGTACTTTTAATCAATCAGAGCGAGGCTCTTGTCATTCCGGCGACTGCGGAGGATACCTACGGTGTGAAAAAGCTCCATATGGGCAAAAGATTGCAACGCCAACTACACAGGCCGTGTTATCTTTTAGCTTTTATTCTGTTGATTTGCAGGAGGGTTATAACCTCCCAATATCAGTGAGTGCAGGTGTAAAGACATGTGCATCGCAGGTATGCAATTCATATGTTGCGGATGTTTGCCCCACAAGTTTACAGATGAAGTTGGAAAATAAGGTGATCGGGTGTAGTGGTACCTGCGATAGTTATCTGGCGCGTTGCAGTCCACCCGAGTTCGAATTCGCTTTCAAGAAAGCCTGTCCAAATGTTGTTCCTTTCCAAGATAGGCCATTCTGCGACGGCGCTACAACTTACACCATTACTTTCTGTCCCGTATAATGACCCAAATTCCGTGCTTCTGGAATTCCTGTAATTGCACGATTCTAGTTTCAGTGGTTTTATATTTTATGTTATTGGTGGAATAGAAATAAGTAATTTAATTATATTTGGCCGTTTTTCCAATTTTAGATCTTTTGACTTGCTATATTTTTAGTTTCTTTTGACTAGCTATATTTTTAGTTCCCGCTAAGTGCTATGGAATTATAGGGAGAGGTAGGTGATTTAATTTAGCTTACATCAATAAAAAAACATGTAATATTGTTAAAAAAAATTATTTTAAAGTTTCAAATATTTTAATTATTCAAATTGATAATTTTTTAAATATAATAACATAATAAATAGTTTTTTTCTATTGTGATTAGACAAATTATTCTTCTTCGAAAACAAGGAGGCAACAAAACTTACAATAAGACTAAATTTATCTGACTTTCTATTATTGGGCCAGTTTCTTCCTTGAATAAAAAGCTCTAAATATTTTCTTGATCCAAAATAAGCTCTATTCTAAATCTTCGGAATTAATTAAAATATTTTTATCATTTTTTAATTATAAATATTTTGGAGAGCATAATCTAAATATTTTTATGTTATAATTATATAATCTAGATATTTAATACATTTTTTCTTGTTATATGACCATACATGACACTTTAAATTATTATTAAACTCTAAAATTTATTATAGTTAAATATAATAAATTAAGAAGACCAGTAGCTCGTAGCATTGCAACTAAAGAATGTAGTAATAATACAGAAGGAGGTCAAAATGATGAATTGGATGTTGAATTATTAATTGTGAAGGATGCAAGAGTCATGTTAACCTCTAATCTATGGATAGAAGCAGGTCTTGTAAATGGAGCCTTGGGATACATTCAAAATATCATATACAAATCTGGAAGTGCCCCACTAGATCCACCAACATATGTTATGGTTCAATTTGATAATTACTCTGGAATGTCATTTGAAGATGCATCTCCAAATATAGTTCCAATTGCACCAATACAAAGGGGGTGCACACGTCAATTTCCATTATGATTAGCTTGGACACTAACAATCCACAAATCACAAGGATTGACTCTTTCAAAGGAAAAAATTGATATAGGACTAAAAGAAAGAACAGGATTAACATTTGTTGCTATTTCACATGTTAAATCCTTGGATGGGCTCAAAATCTCACCACCATTTTCATATGATCGCTATGAGAAAATAAAAATAGGGGACCAACTCACCAAAAGGAGAGCTGAGAAAGAAAGACTCAAATCTTTGGAAGCACAATAAGTTTATGTAATGGATATATTATTGGATATCATTCTTCTATTAAACTCTATTGATGTAACATGAAGATTATTTTTTTGATTTAATGTGAAATATCTCATTCAATATTTGCAAAGAATAAAAAAAAAATTCAAACACATGCTAAAGTAATATTTTACATACAACACTGTGGATGCTACTAGTTTATCTATCTTATACTAATCTATATATTATATGCCGAGAGATATCATTTTCGAGGCATATTTTTTAAAATTCAAATTAAAAAAATGCCTCAAAAAATATATCTCTCGATGTATAATATATAGATTAATATATTAAGATAGAGAAGCTAGTTACGCAAAGAGGCGTAATGTATAGTGGTAGTATAGAGCGTAATGTGAGCGTGTTAACAAAAAAAACTCACGACATATTAAAAATATTAAATGTCGACATGTATCTAAAAATATGAAACAATAAATAGTTGACAAATATAAATTAAATAAAAATGAATGGATGCCACCCAAAAAAAATTATATAAATAGAGAGAGGAAGAAGAAAGGAAAAAATAATTACATATTCATGAAGGCAACAATTAAGAAATTTTACGAATTGTGAGAAGGTGCAATAATTATTTCAGAAACATATTTTACGAAATGTGAGAAGGTGCAACAATTATTTTAGGAAATCAATTAAAAAAATTTATGAATTGAAAAAAGGTGCACCAATGCAAGTAATATTTCTCACATCCAAAAAAATACTTTTTACTTTCTATCATTTTATGTTCTATGATTTGTATATTTCTTACTTCAATTTTTACATTTTATCATTTTCAAAATTTCTAAATAAATAAAATAAATTTTACTTTATATGATTTGTATATTTTTCAAAAAAAATTTAAAGGTAGAAAAGCAATTCTAATCTATAAATTATTGTAGACATGCAAAACTAACATCATGCATTAATCATATTCGCCTATCAAATAAATCAAGTTTATTTGATTAATCTCTTAAGGTTATCACACTTAATTAAATAAATCATTTCATTTAATTATCTCCTAAAGTTTCTTTATTTAATTAAATCAAATGTATTTAATTAAATGACTAATATCCATTATTTCCTCTCATTTTGATTTATTTTAATCCAAAAGTCTAAGTCAAAATGTCACAATCATCTAATCGTCATCTTAATTAATCAAATCATGATTAATGCTAATCAAAACCCATCACATCCTCTAGCTTTTTCCACTTGCATAAATAAATCATTTAATTGATTTATTAAATCTTCTAATTTCCCTCAACATGGCATCTTTAGAGAATATTCTCCCAATTTGAATTTTCCCTCCCACATGACTTGTCCTCCAACTTGACATTTATGAGCTCTTACATATCTCTTACATGTCTCTTACACAAGTCAACTTGACATTAAATCTCTTCTTACATACCCCCTAAATGTGTCATTTCATCAAAATTCAAATTTCAAATTGGCACGTTGACCAAAATGTGCACAACCCTCATCCTCTTACATCTTGACAAGTGGCATCTTGTCATTGACTCATGAATGATCCCACATTCATCCAAATCTCTCAATCTTCCAACCTTGAATCTATAAATGCAAATAATTTCAACACAATTTGACAACACAACAACACCACTACACAACTTGATGCACAATCTCATGCATTTGCATTATCATCTTGGCATTCTTGCTTATCAGGGGGTGAGAAAGGGATTTCTTTCCACATCATGAGGAGCACCACTCCCCCTATGGGATGATAGCTTAAGTAGTTTAGGAATATATTTCATGTTCATCTTATTATAGTTTCATGTTTTAGTTTGATGATGTTGTGATTTCCTTTACATTGCTCAATAATTTCATAGGGAAGACTTTATCTTATTTGTTCAATATTGACAGATTTAATTCGTATTTGTCAATCTATGATCGATGTAGATGGTAGTCTTCAAATTTTGGCACCCACTGTGGGGCCTTTGCTATGCATTGGCTCTCTAATCTAGTTTTGTATCACTTTTTCTAAGGTTAATATTGTCTATATTTGTGATTTAGAGTACCTTCGAAATTGAGTAGAAGTGTATTGGTAAAGACAATTATTCCTCAGTTTTAGACTAAAAAATGTTGACAATAAGTTCACAATAGTATTGTTGATTGAAAGAACTTGTGTTCCTAGAAAACTGTCAAAATACATAGATAATATATGATTTTATGATATCTTGATCCTATGTGATCAATAGAATAGAGGACTCTGTGATCATTGGAGAGACAACACACTGTATTTTATTTGTATTCTTTGGTTTAAGATTTTGCTAACATCCTGATTCACTAGTAACATTTTGTTGTGATAGACACTGAGGAATGTGTACTTGTCAAAACCTTCATTGCTGGAAGCAGTGAGTTTCCAAAATAAGGGCATGCCATTTATCAAAGTTACGAGTTCATTGGGATTATTTGCAATAATATTTTTGTCTCATATATGAATCAAACCATTCGCAGCTTCTATTTTTTTCTTTTTTGTAGCTAAAGACTTTCCAATCTTGGCGGAAATGAAGAATACACACGACTTCTCTCACCCTGGGTGTAACACTTGCGCTTCCTACATGCTTTCTTTAAACATAAGTAATGCACAATTATTTTGTGTATTGAAATTCATGACAGTAGCATAGAACCTTGGCCATTCGATCAGATGGATGCTCTCCATTTCTAGCAATGGCAGGATTTCATTGTCATCGCCAAGTTCGCTAACAAGACTTGGCATGTTAGCTTTGCAATCTTAGAATCTTTCATTTTCTGCAATATTAGATTGAGTGGCGTCAAAGAATACACCAAATCAACGTTTGTGGCCCTTCACACCCATCCCGAGTGCTTACCCTTTGCACCAATCATACAGAAATGGATATTCTAATCGCTGTTTTTCTAAAAACGCTCTTTGTTTGCTCATATTATCATTGTTGTTTTCTAATATGGATCCATTGAAATATCCTATTCTATATAACCTATTTCCTTGACCCGCCGTTCTTAACCAATGGGCCACTCCCTCTTTATTGACAACCATTTCCGCTAATAGAGTCAGAGTGTTTGATGATAGTATCTTAATGGCTCGAGAGTACTCTCTCCAACATAAGAAGACAACAATAGGTAGCAACTCACACACGCATGGATGAGGGTGAAGGGTCTTGATCTGGAATGCGTATATACCAATGCCTATAGCACCAATATAGTAGAGGAAGTATAGCAAGACATCTGAAGCATAATCTATGACATAAACAAATTATGGGGTTTGAGTATTTTCATTCCTTGACATCGGAAAAACAACAATAGAAGATATTATCTGACTAACTGTTATGGTAAGATCAAAGGATATCCAAAGACTTGAATTCAATGGGTTTGCTCTTTATCACCGACCATAATTTCGCAAATCACCAGCTCTAGGAAAGGAGGTATTCCTCTAAGATGACGATGAAGGAACTGGTCAAGATGGGGCATGTGTGCTTGTGGATGGTGTTTCCTGCTCTGCAACAGTTTCCACAACCCCTTGACGAGACGCCGAAACGGTAGCATTACCAGTGCTAACATTCAAAAAAATGTGCTCTTCGTTCGATCCAGGAAAAGTGGAAGCAATTCCACTTCTCAAAGCTTCTATGTTAATAAGATTATTTTTATATATGTTTCTAACTGACTAGTGATTAAGAGCAGATGTCTTTATTCTTGGTAGGTTTCAACACTTTACCTGTCGAAGATGTTCTCAATGCTTGTTATCTCTACAAGTGACAACTGTGTCATAACTTGTGAAGCTTTGTTTGCCATGAAAAGTGTGTTTCAAGTGGCAGCAACCCAATTTCAAAATAATTGAGAAGAAAAAGAGTGACGGTGATTATTAAAGAAAATTTTCCTTTTTTACCATAGTCACTTCTCTATTAAATGCACACATAGAATAAATAGGTGTTGGATTCAAACTTCCAAGGACACAACATATTTATTTTCTTGTTTTTTGTGTTTATTTTCTCTTTACTCGTCCTTTAAGAAATCTTTCAGGTGTTGATTTGGAGTCCTCGTCATTAATTTATATTCGCAGAGATCTTTCAGGCATTGATTTAAAGTCGAGGTCATCGAATACAATTCGCAGAGATGTGGAATTAGTCTAATCTCAAACAACCCCACAACTAGTGACATACGATAGATTTCTTTTTTCTTATTTCAGATCTTTTCATCTATGCACATTAAGAAAAATTGTGCGAACAAGCCACTATTGTTATCTCTCATATTTCTTTAAATGACTTGGTACCGTAAGCAAGGGATGATATAATCTTAAATGTTCACAATCTATTATTACTGTCAATATCCTTTAATGATTTCTTGTTTACTATTGTTGTTATATGTCAATACTCATAAAGCAAATACACTTAACATATCATCATTTGTTTCTAATTTGATAGATGTGACATTCAAAAGGAAATTCACTTGAGTTTATGCCTACAACAATTCATGCTTACATCAATATCATAATTGATGTTTAAAATGATATTAATGTTGTTGGAGAAAGGACTAAATCAAGGAAGAATCAATAGTTCTTATTGATATTTTACGCAAATATTTTAGCAAGCTGATGTAACCTATGTTTATTTCATGTTTCAGTAGAGGTTGGAAATGTTCCAAGAGTGGGTCGAGGGTTTATTGTTGCTTGAAGGGAAATATTTTTCCTAACTCAATATCTTTTGCAGATTTGTCTTAACTATCTCATGGCTTAAACGTCTTAAAAATGAAAATTTATTTATTTCTTTCTTACTTATGCCAGAAAGGAAGCCTCTGATAAATTTGATTGACTTCATGACAAGGAGGCTACCTTGTTCAATATTCACTTTTCACTTGTGTTAATGCTTTGAGAATTGTTTTTTTTTCTTACAAACTTTGCATAACGGTTGTAATTTTCATTTTTAATAAATATTGTACGTTTCATTAAAATTTTGAAATAAATCCTATTTCTGATAACTTTGTGTTGTTCACAGGTAGGCATTGAAGTCAAGCATCGGAGTTTGAACAAAATAAAGTGGAGTTAAATTGAAGAAGATTAATCCTTGAACATCAAAATAAAGATTTGAAAAAGAGTTTCTTAATGCTTAGTGTTATAATCTGAGGCTCCAATTCCTGCTTTCATTTTCTATTTTAAACTAGCTCACCTTTCAATTTGGGTTTAAAATCAATCACTGATTTGATCCTTTCAAAGTTGGATTAAAATTGAACCTTAGAAACTTACTAAATTACAATTTGGGTTCTAAAAAGTTGACAAAACAATTCTCACACTTCAAAGTTGGTGCTCAAAAAGAACTCATTTTCTACTTTGAAGATTAAAATGAACATGTGCTTTTGTGTCTTCTAATATTTTTTACAAAGTTTAATTTCATTTAAAAAGGCATATGCACTTCTCTCACGCTTCATGATGATCTCGAGAATCAAAAGTCTTTTTGGTGACATTAAGTTGCATAAAATATTGCCTCCACATTTCAATTTGGGTACCTAAAAATTGAATAAAACATCTTTTTTGTGTGAGTAAGCCTATTGCGTGTGTTCTCCCTTTGTTTCTAAATGAAGTTTGATCGAACTAAAAATATTTTTGCTCAATTTTATTTATCTCAGAGGGCCTTCCTTGTGGGAAAAATTACTCACCCAAGGGAACAACCCAATAGGTAACACACTAAAGCCAAGTGTATTTCCAGCTGGGATATAAAAGTGGGTACTAGAACAAATTCCAGTATCATGCGGTTGGTCCCAGTGAGAAGGGAAGAAATGGTCTCTCACCGCATGGGTCAATCTCCATGAACGGAAAGTCTGAATTAAAACCCCTTGTTTAGCAAAGGCCAAAATCCTTTCTATTTGTTGGTGCAAAAGCTCATGTCCTTTGAAGCTACCCCACATATATATGTGATTTTTTTGTAGATATGGAAAGTATTCCATGGGAGATTCATGGGTACTGATACTTGGTTGACCCGAGAAGCGACTGCACTATAAGGGGGAGCCTATGTGGTCAAGCATCTAATCATCTACACTTAATATGCGCAACTAGATTTATCCAAGTGGGAACCCAAAAAATACTATCTTTTCATCCTAGGATTGTGCATGTTATTGGAATCGAAACCACTTTTCTTGGATCAAAAACAGTAGAAAACAAACATTCAACGAATCATCAGAATTTCAAACCCTTTGGAAGAAAAAATACTTTGGAGCTGTCCACATGCTACTAATTGTCCTTAGGGGTTCTTGTCTCTAGAAGGGTTCTAAACATTCAAACATCTCAAATTTTTTCTCCCAAAGTCAACACTAGGAAACTTTTGCCCTAATTTCCTTGATTTCCACATAATGGATCTTGTGGGATGAAAAGAAAGTAGGACATTAGACATTCAATTTGAAACATAATCAAAAAATTGTTTGTGGTAAAGAGAACTGAATCTAAGCAAGATAAAAAATCAATTGGACCCCACACATTTGCTTGCAATAGATTTTTTCTTGTGGCTTTCCATGCGAAAATCGATCTTTTGGTTTGAAGTACTCTTAGGGAAAAGCATGTTCTTCAATATCTTTCTCTAGTAAACAAGTCCTCGTAGCAGTATTGGGATGGGTGACCTCTCGGGACAGACCAATGCTTCACTTTTGTGAGCATCACCTAGATGCAATGAGTGCTAAGTGGACCATTAATTATCATGAGAGATGGGTTCTTGTGAACCACTACTCATGAATCATGGATCAATGAGTTTGACTTGAAAACTACACTGTTGAATCTTGATAGCAATATCATAAGTCCCCATAGGTTCATCTAGAATCAAGTCAAACACTCTCACACATCCCTCAACCATAGTAATCAACATCATCTCATCAACAACTCTTGGAAGCTTTGAAAACATCATTCATGCTAGACTTCTAGGAAAATTCAAAATCATCTTGTTTGACTTAATACACTTAGTCAAATTATCCAATCGATTATCACCTTGTTTGACTTAACACACTTAGTCAAATTATCCTCTTATGCATGAGTTTACTCTAGGATAACACAACTTCCTAGGGTTTAAAAGTTCATTATCACTTTGTTTGGCTTAACACATCTAGTCAAATTATCCTTCTATGTACGAGTTTACTCTAGGATAACACAACTTCCTAGATTTTATGAGTGCATTATCAAAAATCACCTTGTTTGACTTAACACATTTATTCAAACTATCCTCAATCAAAATTAAATCAAATCAAATCAATTCCTAAAGTTTAGCATTGATCTAAAGTTCCTAAAAGTTTAAACACCCATATCATTCACCACTTTCATCCTTCATCTCATCATTGGTCCTAAACCCCTCAGAGGTCAACAAAGTCAAAACATAAGAGGAACATGGAATTTAAACTCGATTCATACATCATGAGTAATCCAAGTCAACCAAACTATCCAAGTCTCGCAATGCCGATTGATTATCAAAACTCACATTTGTATAATATGTACATGGGATCATTATATCCTACAAACATCAATGGTACAACGAATGTGAGTATGCCCAATCTAAATGTTGGACCACCTTTCCCAATGGTAGATTTAAATCAAAGTCCAAACCTACAAATATATCAACTGAACAGTTAATGCATGAACCTTCAAGAAAAAAACATTATCCCACTGAATCCATACATGCCAAATGGGAATATACCAAGTACATGTTTACCAAACATGACCATTTCGAATCCACACTTGGTAAAATTTGGGGTAGACATGTTTGCAAATCCCTTCAATGTTGTTCAAAATCCAAGTAATATGTTGACAACTCCATGTATTGATCCAAGTAAAGGTAACCCCATGCAAAATCAAAGTTACCTAAATCCAAGCAATGTGTTTCCCAATCACAACAATGTTCAATATCAACCAATAGTGCCAAATCTAAACATCACACCAAATCAGAACATTGTCAAGAATCAACTTTTCCATGATCCTAGGCAAACACCACAAGGATGCATTCCAAATCTGCTTGCTCTACAACCAAGTCAACCATATCAAGAATGTCAAGGTCAAATCTTGTGAAACAAAATTGCTACACTTAAAAAACTCATCAATTCATATCACCAAGAGAAGTCTCCACCACAAAATCAATACACTCTTCCATTCTTTGAACCATGTCATTAAAGCATTGAGCTATATCCACAACCACATCAAGAACAATATCTCCAATTTCAAGAAATTGGATATCAAGATCAACGACATCAACAACAAACTCAATCACCACATCTCCAAAATAAATCGCCACAAGGTCAATTTAAAGTAAAAATCTCACAAGGTAACAAACAATAATACACACCACTTGGGGAACCAATCGAATCGGTCATGCAATGGTTGATACAAGAAAATCTCATTAAAATCCCCATTTATGTAAATTATCAAGAGCCGATGGTGAAACCACAAGGGTATGATGAGAAACACCTTTGTGATTCTCACAAAACAAAGGGACACACAACATCAAATTGTATTCAGCTCAAAAATATCATCCAAGACCTGATTGATCAAAAGCTAATAGCTATTGGGGACAATAATCAAATTTCAACCACTAACGATAGCATTAAAAACATCCCCACCATAATTATTGAAAACAATGATCAAGATCTATCCATTAATGAGCACATCAAAGATTTTTCCACCTCAACCAACGATCAAATCAAGACACACCAAGAGCCACTTTTCAACCATGATCAAAACTCACCAATGATGCCCAACAATGATCCAATCTAAGAAATGCTAACATCATTTGATCCTAGGGTTGAAAACATTGACAATCTCTCCACCATAACTGCTGAAGACAATGATCAAAATCAATCCATCAATGAGCACTGTGAAGATATGTCTACCCCATCCAGTGATCAAATCAACATTCATCAAGAGCCACTTTTTAGTGATCTATTTCAAGATGTGTTAACATTATTTGATCCTATCGAAATAATCCATGATCCATCAACCAATGATCATATTGAAAATGTCTCTACATCGCCTTATGAGTTAGAGGACATATCTAAAGAATTTATTCCAAAGCATGATCAACATCTATCACCAAGGTCTAGCAATGGTCTTTCCCAAGACATACTGACATCCCTCGACATCATGATTACAAATAGTGAAGGAATCCTCAAAGATCAATAGGATATTGATCCACTTCCCATTCCTAAAAACAATGTCCAAGAATCCCTTGTAGACAATCCATCCTTTGAAATTAACCCATGTCAAGAACTTCATCCAAAGAATGTTGAAAGCAATTCCAACATTAATCAAGATCAAGAATTTGTATCTCCAAGATAATACAATGATCTAATGAACACTCTCTTATATATACAAGATGTCACAAAAGATGATCATATCCATATGGTACATACTCCTCCATCTACCCATGAGATGCTTTCTTTGGATGGACACGTAGATGATCCTAATTCAAAACAAGAGTCTCATACTCTTCACATCATTACCAAGGAACAAGAGTCTCCTACTCTTAACATTTGCACACAAGACCAAGATATGGAGAAATATGGAGACATATCAGAAATAGATCAATCAAAAACATCCTGTGGAGACATAAAAAATAGATCAATCAGAAACATCCTATGGAGACATATCAGAAATAGATCAATCAAAAACATCCTATGGAGACATAGTAGAAAGAGATCATGAAGAAGGATCATATAGAAGTCATGAATCAGAAACATCCTGTGAAATGATTCAAGAGGAAGACTTTTATGGGGACAATGAATCATCAACACTTCTTGAAGAAGAATTAAAATATGATATTTCACAAGATCAAGCTAAAGATATCAATCAGGAAGTCATCCCACATATGGAAGATCCAATCTCTTATAAACTTGGATCACTCACCTTTTTAAGGGAAAATTATCTTATCAATAAAGAAGCTATCACCTTTGAATATCCATGATAGAGCAGAGAAGGATTAGCACCTTGTTTCCAAGGTAAATCATATCCTATTGCAGATAAAATTTTTGAGCAAATGACTTATCAAGGTAAAGGATTAGGTCTACATGAACAAGGTATCCTAGAACCAATGAAGATTCTTGGCAATCCTAAGCATCAAGGCCTTCGTTATTCAACAATCAAGGGATATAAACATATCAGTGATACTTCCACAAAACTGGGGGAAACTTTGTCTCAAGCAAACATCAACATAGGGAGCACAAATGATCCTTATGATGAAACTGATGCCAATATTACAACCCACCACATCATAAATATTCATCCACCCATCACCCCATCCACGAATTGGGAGCAACATCAAAATAAATATTTGAATCAAAGCATGAAAAATGTCATCAAAGAAAAAAAAGCTAAGAAGCATATCATACAAATCAAATACATATGGATACCAAAAAATACAAAGAAAGATGATCCCTATCAAACTCCATTAGTCAAATAAACTATGGGGAAAAATAAAAAAGGGAAAAGTATCCATCAATGATGTTCACAAAGGAAAAGGAAAAATTCTCAAGTGACGTACAAACCATATCAAGTTGCTGGTTATAATTCCACACACACTTTCGTATCCACCCATTATTGCTCATCTTCCCAAGTTTGGAGAGTCAAAGGTTCCAAACTATCAAAAAATCCATCTTTTATTCCTAAACACACTCCATCCATGCCTCCATGCATGATATCTAAATCTCACATTGATCATGTGTTGGCAATGACTCTTCATCATAAGGATTTAGAAGGCACTCTATTGTGATGTGCTCACAAAGACAAAGTTAACTTCGGTATCAACAAAGCAGATCAGGAATCTCAAAAGTTGCATTCAAGTGCACGTATCTTGGCAAAGAAACTTCTTCAAGCAGGATATTAGTGGCACATTATGAAAAAATCACCAATGTTAGCACCACCAGGTGGTTAAGCGTAAGCTTAAAATCTCTCATAAAATACAAAAGAATCAAAAAATATAAAAATCCAAAAAAATCAGAAAAAGGATTGAAAACGGTAAAGAAAAAAATTGTCCTCTAGTGAAACCGCATGGGTGGCACTTTGGGAAAGTACCATAATGAAAACCTAGAAAACAAGAATCATTTGTAGAATTGAGCATCTATGTGGACCATTTAAGGAGAAAGCATCTTATCACATCCATAATAAAGCAAAAATTCTAGCCATATCATCTGTTCATCCATGAATCGTTTATCCAACCCATTACCATTTATCTACCCTATCTTGATCTTGATGAAGGTTTGGTGCACACTTTACACTTGCTTATGGTAAACATCTTGACATGGGTCATTTTCATTAATCCTATCTTACCCAACATTGTCTAAGCCTTGAAGCATTATCCGAATGAGCATTCCTTTGTTCGAACACCTTATATTGTCACAAGATAATCCTTGGAATCCTTTGCATGCTTACCGTATCTATCCATACATCTATCCAAAAATCCACCGATGGTCACTGGGGGAAGATATTTGCATCTTGCTTCGGGAATAAATCTTGGTCTATATCCTCCAACTTATGTGGTCATCTGAACATTGGCAGACGTAAAATCAAATTGGTCAAAGAATTTGTGAGCCAAAGATCAAAATCACTAGCCCATGGCATATTTTGATGAGAAGATATTCCTTATCAAGCTTTATCTTTCATCGAACATCAATCTGAACACTCAATATTAGTTGCATCTAATGTGTACTTCAATGTCACATCAAATCATCGAAACAACTATTGTTCCAAGCCAAGCTTCAAAATCTTGATAAGTCAAATCCAATCATCATCTCGAGATATCCTTCCCAATATTTGTGTTTCTTAACACTATCCTTGCATTGTTGTGTATCCTCAACAATGTTATCATCATCAATATTGAAATCCTCATGTTTCTTAACCCCTATCCTTGCAGTTTTGTGCATCCTCGACAATGTTATCATCATCAATCCATTGATCCAGTCAGTCAATCTTAGCTTGGTTTTCAACAAAATCCCAAAATAGAGCACTAATATCATATCCATATCTAAATGTCAAAATCATGCAAAAAATCCAAAAACATTCAAAAAATCCATCAAAAATCCAAAAACATTTAGAAAATCAATCAAAAAATCCAAAACACATCAAAAATTTGAAAAATAAAAAACAGAGTCAATTTTCAGCCGAACTACATCATCTTTGAGCTTGAACGTAGGAAAGTTTGATCATTGATCACCCCCGAAACATTTTAGGTCAGTCCATTAGGCATCCATCGCAATGAAAATCCATTTGCCCATCTTTTTCACATTTTAGGTCAGTCCTTTAGGCGTCTCTCGCAATGGCAATCCATTTGCCCATCTATTTACGCATTTGTTACAATGGCAATTTTTTTGCCCATCTATCTCATTAGAATTCAAGTCAATTTTCATCTAAACTATTTCGTCTCTGAGCTTAAATGTAGGCAAGGCCATCCTTGATCGGCCCCTGAGACAAAATCCAAAAACATTCATAAAATCTCAAAAATCCAAAAATATTTAAAAAATATGAAAATCAAAACAGCGTCAAAACATTTCAAAACATCAAAAAATCCAAATATTTGAAAAAACCCAAAATGGTGCACCCGTCTCATCTCGCTTTCACCCGCAATAATCACCATTCATAATAAATCATCATCACCTTCATCCTTTGGTAAGGCAATCAAAAGCAAGTCTAGCAGGTTCAAAAGTGAACACCTAATCATCAAAGTCTCAAGTCTCAGTCAGTAAGTCAACAAGTTTATCAACTCAGAGTATCAATAGCTTATCATCTAATCAATCTCATCAAAACCCTAATCACAACATTTCCTAGGATGCATCCTTCCCACGATGGACATCAGCATTAGGTATCACCTTAGTTTAGTTGTGTCTAGTGGTACGAAGAACATTAGCTTGTTTTTTTACTTTATCTTGGTCATTTTGACTTATCTTATTTTGCATTCATTCCAAGGACCTCTCAATGATGCCTAAACAAAACAGGTTTAGAGAGAAAGGAATGTGGCAATGATCATTATCTTTTTGTTTTGTATGTTTGTTGGATGTTCTTGTAATATAGCTTGTTGAATACTTGCTTTGTTAGGTCCGCCCTAGCAAGGTTTTTGTATGTCAAGTGTGAACAAGAGCACTCATATTTGATTATCGAGTCAAAGTCCATCACACTAGGTGCAATGCCATCTTGGTTCTTTATACCTTGATGCATCGTACCTATGTGTGTTATCAAACATAAGGAAAGTTATGCTCTTTATTTCTCCCATCCCCGGATAAGAAACATCATTATCATTCATCATCATATCGAATAAAGTCTCAATGACTCATGGACCTATTGGACTTCTGCATCTTCTTGGATTCAAGGGTTGATCTCTCTCATTCTTCTATCCTCTTTCACGCTACAATAATGCATCCATCATGCATCCACACTTTCATTTTGCATAATCACATCATATCATCATAGGACAACATCATCCATCTCATCCATCTCACATGTATTGCATCATCATTTAAGTTGTTTAAAATAATATAGATTTTTTATTCTAAGCATCTTAAGAACCTCTTTTTCGCAAGATCGAGTTCGAATTGAATCTTTTTGCTCGATCTCTTGAGGGGGCAATGTACTAACGTACTTATTTCCGATGGGGAATCCGAAAAAAAAGTAGAATTTTTTTCAATTTTGATGTCAGTGGCATCATTCTTTGAACCAATGCAACAAGTACATTGTTTCAAAGAGGGGAAAAATGTAGACATGCAAAACCAACATCATGCATTAATCATACATGACTATCAAATAAATCAAGTTTATTTGATTAATCTCTTAAGGTTATCACACTTAATTGAATAAATCATTTCATTTAATTATCTCTTAAAGTTTCTTCATTTAATTAAATCAAATGTATTTAATTAAATAACAAAATCCATTATTTTCTCTCATTTTGATTTATTTTAATCCAAAATTCTAAGTCAAAATGTCACAATCATCTAATTTTCATCTTAATTAATCAAATCATGATTGATGCTAATCAAAGCCCATCACATCCTCTAGCTTTTACTACTTGCACAAATAAATCATTTAATTGATTTATTAAATCTTCTAATTTCCCTCAACATTACATCTTTAGGGAATATTCTCCCAATTTGAATTTTCCCTCCCACATGACTTGTCCTCCAACTTGGAATTTATGAGCTCTTACATGTCTCTTACACAAGTCAACTTGGCATTAACTCTCTTCTTACATCCCCCTAAACATGTCATTTCATCAAATTTAAAATTTAAAATTGGCACATTGACCAAAATGTGTACAACCCTCATCCTTTCACATCTTGACAAGTGGCATCTTGTCATTGGCTCATGAATGAGCCCACATTAATTCAAATCCCTCAATCTTCCAACCTTGAATCTATAAATGCAAAGCATTTCAACACAATTTGACAACACAACACCACTACACAACTTGATGCACAATCTCATCCATGTGCATTATCATCTTGGCATTCTTGCTTATCAACAGGTGGGAAAGGGATTTCTTTCCACATCATGAGGAGCACCACTCCCCCTATGGGATGATGGCTTGAGTAGTTTAGGAATAGATTTCATGTTAATCTTATTATAGTTTCATGTTTTAGTTTGATGATGTTGTTATTTCTTTTGCATTGCTCAACAATTTCATAGGGAAAACTTTATCTCATTTGTTTAATATTGACAAATTTAATTCACATTTGTCAATCTTTGATCAATGTAGATGTTAGTCTTCACAATTATAAATAAAATTCCACTTCTATTTTATTATTATTATTTGTTACAATAGAGTTTGCATATGTTTTATTTTTCAATTATTTTTTAAGAACATATTTTTTTATTAAGAAGATTAAATTATTAATTATTAATTATAAATAAATAAGATTTATCAATAAATATGTATTAATTTTTTGATATCTTTTTTTTATGAAATTGGTGTATAGTAAAATTTCTCATATTTATAATTATTTTTTACTTTTATATTTTATTATTAAATAATTTTTTAGGATGCCTCTCCCAAGATCAGATTTTGAAAATGAGGAACAACAAAGAGAACATCGAAGAGAAAATGCTTGAAATTACATATTATTTGAAGACCCAACAACAGGAGATAAAACATATGAACTTGCAAGAGATGATGATTGAGTGAATACACATAATCATATCATTCTTCAATTATGGAGAGAAAATGTATATTGGGAGCTGGTTGGTAGTAATTATTAGAGTATTTGTCACATTAAATATTTCAAGAGAGGTGTTCAAGCCAATGACAAAAAATGAAGAAGATGATGATGAAAGTCACCTAAAACATTTCATTGAAGGATATTTGGAAAGACCACATGCAATGGAAAGTGTTACACTTATAGATAAAGCTAAATCTTGGACTTATAATCCCAAGCAGAGAAGAGATAACAAGTGGAAAGCAAGGACTATCACAACTATTGTGAAAGTGTTTCCAAGATTTACCACCATACCTACACATCGATCAAAAAAATGGGTTGACTTTTTTTGGTTAGAATTATTATTGTACAAGCCATTTCATAATATACAAAGAGATATCGGACTTGATGAGGCTACAGTTGTATCAAATTGGGAGTCAATTAGCATCCATGGCATTTGGAACGAATGAATATTAGAGATGAGGCTGAAAATTATATTGATTTTGAAGATGAGGATGCTAGACCTAATGATCATAATACAATTGAACACGAGTGGGAGATCATCGCAAGACTATACCATGGAAAAATTATGGATGCAACAGAGGTAGATATATTGGGTAGAAGAGATGTTGATAGAAAAACTCTATGGAGTATTGAATATGAAGGAGAAGATTAAACAAGGAAAGCAATAAGGTTTATCAATACCATGAAAGATAATGGATTATTGTTACCAGGTGATATGATGTCAAGTATTTCATATAGAAAATTAGGTACTAAGCAAAAAATAGAACTTGATATTATTATGTCACATTATTATCAAGCTCAAAAAGTCATGCCATTGTGCATGATAATCCAAGGAAAAGCTGGAACAGGTAAATCATATCTAATTCATGCAATTTGTCAAGCTCTTCAGGATGCATCAACACCACAACTTTCTCCCCTATTATTACTAGCACCAACTGGAGTTGTAGCTTTTAACATTGGTGCATGGACAATTCATTCAACACTAAGAGTTCCACTAAAATATTTTTTTGAATTAGAAGCAACAAGGCTCACAACTTTCCAATAAGAAATGTGACATATAAAATACATATTGATTGATGAAATGAGTTTTTTTGGACACGAATTGCTTACAAATATTTATTCAAGACTACACCAAGATTTTCCAGAAAAATCAAACATGAGTTTCAGAGGAAAATCAATCATTTTGGTAGGAGATTTGGGACAACTACCTCTTGTTAGTGACAGACCTCCTTATGAAAGAAATGTACATGCAAAATTTCCATGAGAATAATTTAAGATAGTTGTTAGTTTGGATAAGGTATTCAGACAAGAAGGTGAAGGTGGGGACAAGAAAAGGTTTTAGCAACTACTCACAAATATTAGAGATGCAAATACAACAATCGATGACTGGAAATTATTGATGACAAGGACATATGTTGCATTACATCAAACAGTTCAGGAAGATTTTGATAACAATATGCATCTATTTGCAAGAAATGACAATGTATATCACCATAACAAGAACAAATTGCATTCATTAAGAAGACCAATAGCTCGTAGCATTGAATCTAAAGAATGTAGTAATAATACATAAGGAGGTCAAAATGATGAATTGGATGTTGAATTATTAATTGTGAAGGATGCAAGAGTCATGTTAACCTCTAATCTATGGATAGAAGCAGGCCTTGTAAATGGAGCCTTGGGATACATTCAAAATATCATACACAAACCTAGAAGTGCCCCACCGGATCCACCAACATATGTTATGGTTCAATTTGATAATTACTTGGGAATTTTATTTGAAGATTCATCTCCAAATATATTTCCTTGGATTTCACCAATACAAAGGGAGTGCGTGCATCAATTTCTAATATTATTAGCTTGGGCACTAACAATCCACAAATCACAAGGATTGACTCTTTCAAAGGAAACAATTGATATAGGATTGAGAGAAAGAAAAAGATTAACATTTCTTGCTATTTCACATATTAAATCCTTCGATGGACTTAGAATCTTAGCACCATTTTCATACGATCACTATGAGAAAATGAAAACAGGAAAGCAACTCACCAAAAGGAGAGATGAGAGAGAAAGACTCAAATATTTGGAAGCACAATAATTTTATGTAATGCACACATTATTGATTATCATTCTTCTATTAAACTCTATTGATATAGCATGAATATTATTTTTTTGATTTAATGTGAAATATCTCATTCAATATTTGCAAAGAATAAAAATATTTTTTCAAACACATGCTAAAGTAATATTTTACATATGACACTGCGGATGCTACTAGCTTATCTATCTTAATATATTAATCTATATATTATATGCCGAGAGATATAATTTTTGAGGCGTATTTTTAAAAAATAAATAAATATATGCCTCGAAAATGATATCTCTCAGCGTATAATATATAGATTAATATATTAAGATAGATAAGCTAGTAAGATGTGCAATGTCATATGTAGAGTGTCCTTTGTCCTCTTAAATGCATTTCTTAGCCATCACGAATTTAGATTTAGAGTGCACATTTATTAGATTATCATTTAGAAAGAGGCAATGAAATATTTTCAAGAGGGGCCCACTTATTAATTTCCCTATGATTGAGTTTAGCCTTGCAACTGCATCAATGAGGGAAAAGTAAGCATTTAAAGCCTGTTGTAAGTTGGAGCTTCTTTTATTTTCCTTTTGAAAGTGGGATTATATTAAAATTCATCATCATGTCTTGATCTCTACATTAAAACTAAAGAAATTGCATGTCTTTTATTCAAGATACAATCAACATATCGTGCATAGGTAATCAATGTACTTTATGAATGATCATTCTTTTCAAAAGCTCAAATTGTTTGTGATTTCTCAAGAATGACATTCAAAAAACAGACATGGTGGGTTGCCTCTTTATTCTTGATCTTTTATAATGGTTCTTCACTATTAAATTTCATCTCATGTTTAAAATATTGATTATGAGAAATTTTAGTGGATCATCTTATTTCTAATAAACTTTGTGTTGTTTATAGTTTGGCGTTGGAGAAAAGTATCAGAATTAAACAAAGGAAAACTAATCAGAATTGGAAAACTTGAATTTGAACTTGACAAAAGCATTTTTTCATGCTTATTGTGATAATCTAGAGCTTTCATTCTATGCTTTAGTTTTCTTTTTTAGACCAACTTTCTTTTTGGATTCTAAAAAGAGCACTACAAAAAAAATCAATTTTTTTGCTATAAAGGGCTTAAAAAAACTTTAGACAAACTTACTATATTTGGTTTAAGGTTAACAATTGAACAAGGTAACTTTCATATTTTTGTTTTTAGTGCTCTAAAAAGAATCAAATCATTTCTTTGAGGATTTAAAATGAATAAGTGCTTCTTTGTTTTGTAATTACTTACTCAAAGTAATATCATTAAAAGGATGTATGCGCTTCTCTCGTGCCTCACAAAGATCTTGGGAATCAAAAGGCCTTTTGGTGACATTAAGTTTCGTAAGTAATTGCCCACACACTTCAATTTGGATTTTAAAAATTGAACTAAACTTGCGGGTGTGAGTGGAGCATAAATATATCTTAATATATTAATCTATATATTATATGTTGAGAGATATCATTTTTTAATCCTATAGTATGTGATACCATTTGAAAGTTATAGATATTTTTCAATTAGCCTATCAATGAGGACTTTAGTTGTAATTCAAATAGAAAATGAATAATAATTATTTATTAAATTCAAAGTAAAGCATAATTTATATTGGTGGAAAGCTGAGAATCTCCTTTAAAAACCCTTTTCGTTTCATCAATTTTGGGTAAAAAAAAAGTCATCAGCCACATGGGGCATCATATCACTTAGATATCACCACTTTTTGGCCCATCATGATCCTGCACATACTCTTATGTCACATTATTATCAAGCTGAAAATGTCATGCCACTGTGGATGATAATCCAAGGAAAATATGGAATAGGTAAATCATATCTAATTCATGCAATTTGTCAAGCTCTTCAGGATGCATCAACACCACAACTTTCTCCCCTATTATTACTAGCACCAACTAGAGTTGTAGCTTTTAATATTGGTGCATCGACAATTCATTCTACACTAAGAATTCCACTTAAAGATTTTTTTCAATTAGAAGGAACAAGGCTCACAACTTTCCAAGAAGAACTCCAACATACAAAATACATATTGATTGATGAAATGATTTTTTTTGGACATGGATTGCTTACAAATATTTATTCAAGACTATGCCAAGCTTTTCCAAAAAAATCAAACATGAGTTTCAGAGGAAGATCAATCATTTTGGTAGGAGATTCGGGACAACTACCTCCTGTTAGTGACATACCTCCTTATGATAGTAATGTGCATGAAAATTTTCTATGAGAAGAATTTAAGATAGTTGTTACTCTGGATAAGGTATTCAGACAAGAAGGTATAGGCAAGGACCAAAAAAGGTTTCAAAAACTACTCACAAATATTAGAGATGAAAATACAACAATCAATGACTAGAAATTATTGATGACAAGGAAAAATGTTTCATTACACCAAATAGTTCAGGAAGATTTTCATAACATTATGCATCTATTTGCAACAAATGAGAATGTATATCACTATAACAAGAAAAAATTACATTCATTAAGAAGACCAATAGGTCGTAGCATTGCAACTAAAGAATGTAGTAATAATACAGAAGGAGGTCAAAATGATGAATTAGATGTTGAATTATTAATTGGGAAGGATGCAAGAGTCATTTTAACCTCTAATCTATGGATAGAAGCAGCCTTGTAAATAGAGCCTTGGGATACATTCGAAATATCATAAACAGACCTGGAAGTGCCCCACCGGATCCACAAACATATGTTATGGTTCAATTTGATAATTACTCAAGAATTCCATTTGAAGATGCATCTCCAAATATAGTTCCAATTGCACCAATACAAAGGGGCGCACACATCAATTTCCAATACAATTAGCTTGGGCACTAACAATCCACAAATCACAAGGATTAACTCTTTCAAAGGAAATAATTGATATAGGACCGAGAGAAAGAATAGGATTAACATTTGTTGCTATCTCACGTGTTAAATCCTAGGATGGAATCAAAATCTCACCACTATTTTCATACAATCGCTATGAGAAAATGATAACAGTGAAACAACTCACCAAAAGGAGAGCTGAGAAAGAAAGACTCAAATATTTGGAAGCACAATAAGTTTATGTAATGCATACAATATTGGATATCATTCTTCTATTAAACTCTATTGATATAGCATGAAGATTATTTTTTTGATTTAATGTGAAATATCTCATTCAATATTTGCAAAGAATAAAAAAAAAATTCAAGCACATGCTAAAGTAATATTTTACATATGGCACTGCGGATGCTACTAGCTTATCTATCTTAATATATTAATCAATATATTATACATTGAGACATCATTTTCGAGGCGTATTTTTTAAAATTCAAAACACAAAAAAAAAGAAAAACAAATACGTCTCAAAAATGATATCTCTCGACATATAATATATAGATTAATATATTAAAATAGATAAGCTAGTAAGATCCATAGTGTGGTATGCAGAGTGTCCTTGGTCTTCTTAAAAGCATTTCTTACCCATCGGGAATTTAAACTTAGATTCCTTATTTATTAGATTATCATTTAGAAAGAGGCAATGAAATATTTTCAAGATGGGCCCACTTATTAATTTCCCTATGATTGAGTTTAGCCTTGCAACTGCATCAATGAGGGAAAAGTGGGCATTTAAAGCCTATTGTAAGTTGGAGCTTCTTTTATTTTCCTTTTGAAAGTGGGGTAGTATTAAAATTCATCATCATTTCTTGATCTCTACATTAAAACTAAAGAAATTGCATGTCTTTTATTCAAGATACAATCAACATATCGTGCATAGGTAATCAATGTACTTTATGAATGATCATTCTTTTCAAAAGCTCAAATTGTTTGCGATTTCTCAAGAATGGAATTCGAAAGACAGACATGGTGGGTTGCCTCTTTATTCTTGTTTTTTTATAATTGTTCTTCACTATTAACGTTCATCTTATGTTTAAAATATTGATTATGAGAAACTTTGGTGGATCATCTTATTTCTAATAAACTTTGTGTTGTTTATAGGTTGGCGTTGGAGGCAAGCATTAGAATTAAACAAAGGCAAACTAATCATAATTGGAAAACTTGAATTTGAACTTGACAAAAGCATTTTTTAATGCTTATTGTGATAATCTAGAGCTTCCATTCTATGCTTTAGTTTTTTGTTTTAGAACAACTTGCTTTTTGGATTCTAAAAAGAGCACTACAAAAGTTTCCATTTTTTTTGCTACAAAAGACTTAAAAAGAACTTTAGAAAAACTTACTAGATTTGTTTTAAGGTTAACAATTGAAAAAGGAAACTTTAATATTTCATTTTTGGTGCTCTAAGAAGAATCAAATCATTTCTTTGAGGATTTAAAATGAACAAGTGCTTCTTCTTTTTGTAATTACTTACTCAGAGTAATATCATTAAAAGGATGTATGCGCTTCTCCTGCGCCTCATAGAGATCTTGGGAATCAAAAGGCCCTTTGGTGACATTAAGTTGCATAAGTAATTGCCCACACACTTCAATTTGGATTTTAAAAATTGAACCAATCTTGCGAGTGTGAGTGGAGCATAAATGCGTACATTCTCTCTCTTTGGTTCACAACAAAGATATATCGAGTTACGAATATATTCGCTTTCTTTTGTTTATTTTAGAGGGTCTGCCTAGTGGGAAAAATTAATCACCCTAGTGAATGACCCAACCAGGAACATGCTAAAGCCAAGCGACTTCCAACCGATATATAAGTGTGAATTCTCGAGGAAAGTTCAAGAATCACGAGGATTATTCTGACGAGAAGGGAAACAATGGTCCTCCATGAACGGAATGCCCACATTAAAACCCTTGTTTAGCAAAGGCCAAAATCCTTAACTATTTGTTGGTGTAAAAGGTCATGTCTTTTGAATCCGACCAGCGTAACATGTAGTTTTGTTGTAGAGATAAAAAGTATGCCATGGGAGATTCATGGGTACTCATGCTTGGTTGACCCGAGAAGCGAGTGCACTATAAGGGGATCATGTGTGGTCAAGAATCTAATCATCTGCACTGAATATGCGTAGTTGGATTCATCCAAGTGGGAACCCAACAAATATTGTCTTTTTAGCATAAGATTTTGCATGCTCTTGGAATCAAAAAACACTTTTCTTGAGTCTCGAAACATTTGAAAACAAGCATTCACAAAATCTTCAAATTTCAAACCCTAGAGGAGGGGCAAATACCTTTGACCAAATCCAAGTGTTGTTGCTTTCCCTAGATATTTTATCCTTAGAGGTTTCTTAGCATTTGGATTTACATCATAATTTTCTCATACTAAATTCAACCTAGGAAACTATGCTCTTGAAACCTTGATTTTCACATAATGGACCTTGTGGAATGAAAAGGAATTGAGACATAGACATTTAGTTTGAAACTTTAATCAAAGAATTGTTTGTGGTAAAAAGAACTCAATAAGCAAAGTTGAGAGACAATTGAATACCACACATGTGTTCTTTCAAATGATTTCCCGCAAAATTAAAATTTGAAAACCCAAGTTCAAAAGTCTTAGTCCAAAAGCTCACGAGGTGCATCTTGAAAGACTTCTTGAAGTTAGAGAAAGATTGGTTTACAACTTCTACAAGAAAGCTTCAAGAAACAATCCTCACTTGTATGAGTTTTATTATCAAAAAAATCCAACTCTTTTTCAAAGGTTTGTTTTTCTCACATAGAGAGAATTGAGCGTGTTCTTCAAAACTTGGGTCTTGTAAGTAGGATTTTTATCTAGGTCAAGTTTAGGATCAAAATTAGTCATTTTCATCCATCCCTCAACCATCAAAATCAAAGATCATCTCACTAATAAACTCTTGGAAACTTTGAAAACATCATTTATGCTAAGCTTCTAGGCAAAATCCAAATCATCTTGTTTGGTTAGATATGTTGGGATGAATCCTTCTTCACATGTTTGACCAAATTATCAATCTTTGTGAACAAGTTTACCTCTTGATAAAATCCAACATCTTGGGGTCTAGGAGTTCATTATCCAAAATCACTTTGTTTGACTAGGGATGTCTTGATGAATTCTTCTTAACACACTTAGTCAAATTATCATCTTGTGTATGACTTCACTCTATGAAAACACAACCTCCTAGAGTTTACAAGTTTATTATCCAAATTAATCAATCAAAATCTAATAAAATCAAGTCCTAGAGTTTATCATCTTCCTCAAGGTTCTTCAAGAGTTTCATCATCCGTATCATCCATATTTCATTTATCTCATCCTTAGCATCACTTTGATCCTTAAATCATCCTAATTCTTCTCTTCTTTGAGCCTAAATTTTAGACCAATCAAAGGGGTTAGAGGTTCATATCTTACATTCCTAAAAATTGATCTCTATTTTATGGTTCAAACTCAATCTCAATACAAGAAGAACATGCATAAAAATAAAGAAACATCCACTTCAAGCGATCTAAGTAAAACTGAAACAAAATTCAACCTTATGATATCCATTGACTCCAAATCAATCCTCTTGAAATACCTCAAAATCCTCAAGAGGAAGGTCAAGTGGAAGACATCACAAACATCTTAGGGATGACATAGGATGAAATTCTTGAGATCATCCAAAATCTTGAAAATCATCGAATCGTTAATGCCATGATGAGGTTGTATCCCTCCCAATATATGCTCCAATTAGCAAAAGAAGGGGCTAAACTCACTTCTGACTATGACGTACAAGCACCCTTGTGGAGAGATCTCTTGGGATCATGCAATCAATCCCACCCATGCCTCCATCTCAAAGCATCACCCACAGCATCCCATAGATCACAACATCCATCACTCCAGCCCTACCAATTCTTAGCAAGGGAAGCTCATTGCTTCATGCACTTCAAACACACCCCCTTGTGAGCAACCGAGATTTGAATATGAATACCACATCCGATCTATTTGTCCCAGTGAATCCATTACACCCATATGTGCCTCTCACATTTCATAATCATACCAATTCATCGTCCTTTCATGCAACACCATTGGTTTGCTCGATATGTAAACCTCTCTCCCTATGACCTCACAAGGAGAATGTGATTTGTTTGGAGCAGGGGGAGTCTTTGATTCCTCATCATCATTTATTCTAGAGAATGCATCACCCATCTTTCCACCATTTCCACCTCTACCCCTTACATCCACATCATCCCTTGGGTTGGGTCTTCCTCCTTTACCCACCATCAATCAATCAAACCAAGGCAATACACCTATCATGAATCAAAACATCATGCCAAATCCTCCCATAATTCCATCGATATTGCAACAACAGATGGAAACCATCCAAACGAGGCCAACAATCAATATATCCACCACTCCTCAAATCTCCCAAAGTATGGTTTCCCAAGGACCAAGCGTCTCGATCACACCATCCACACCTCAAACCTAGATCATCAACATGATTGTTCCACTCATCACAATGGTCAACACCATTCCCAATCCACCGCCACCACCACCAAAACACAACATGGTGAATTCATTCAGCATCACATTGCAAGCTGCTCGAGAAGTCACATATCAAAAGGCGCTCCAAAATAAACAGGCTACCTAACTAGCTGCTCAACAAGCACAAACATAATTAATGACACAAAAAGAATAACAAGCCGCTCAAGAAGCCCAAGCTGCCCAAGCTGCGCAAGCAGCCCCAACTACACAAGTTGCACAAGCTACTCAAATTGCACAAGTAGTCTAACAAGCGCATGCTCAATCCCAAGCCCAATATCAAGCTCAACAAGCACAAGTGCAAGCACAGTACCAGGTACAGTTGCAAGTAGCCCAACAAGAAACATATCAACAAGCATTGCAAGATTATCAAGCACAACAACAAGCAACTCAACAACACGCCCAACAACAAGCCTTGTTGGCACAGCAACAACACGACCAAAAACAAGCATTTTTGGCACAATAGTAGCACAACCAACAACAAACATTACTCGCTCAACAAAGATTGCAACAAATTCCCATAAGGGTGGCCATCAAATTCCAGACCTGCTCAAAATTGGATTCATGTGGGAGTCATCTTTATACACATGCTTGTGGAACTTTCCTTATCCCAAAACTAAGCTTATTATTAGAATTTCAAAAACCGATATATTAAAAGAATAAGGTTCAATATATAATACTAAATCAGATAAAGGATAAGATTCAATATATAATTCTAAATTTAAAAGAACGTGATAAAGTTTGGTCCAAGAAATATGGAGGCTCTTAAGGGACACATATCTACAATTAGAAAATTAGCAATTTAGCACCAACGAAGGTCAGGATGACTCAATCGATTGGGTTAAGGGTTCGTACTGCTCTCCCTTGACGAAGGCGTAGAAAATCTATATATTCGTGAGGGATCTTACTTTCTCTATATTGTACCTGAAAAACTCTATTTATATTGTAGTTGAAAAGCTTGAAACAAATGGAAAGCCCAATGAGATTGTTGCTCTGCATCTCCCTAACCATGGCATCTCTCTGCGCTGTAGGTGATTCAAAACAATTAAAGCATGAGAATAAGGTTTCTCATTGTTAGTGGTTTTGCTTGTTCTATTTGTATGAGAATCTATCTAATCTGTTGTTTACTCTGTGGCATGAATGCAGAAGAAAAGACCGTAAAGGTGGAGAACAAATGCTCATTCCCCGTGTGGCCAGGAATACAGACATATAACTCATGTGAAAACGACATAACTAAGGGGTTTCGGCCGCTGCTAAATCCCGGTGAGTCATACTTCATCGCCTTCCCTGGGGAATGGGAAGGAGGCATATGGGGAAGGTTCGGGTGTACTTTTGATCAATCAGAGCGAGGCTCTTGTCATTCCGGCGACTACGGAGGATATCTATGATGTGAGAAAGCTCCATATGGGAAAAAGGTTGCAACGCGAAATATAGAGATCGTGTTAAATTTTCCCTTTTATTCTGTTGATTTCCAGGAGGGTTATAACCTCCCAATATCAGTGAGTGCAGATGCAAAGACATGTGGATCGTAGGTATGCAATTCTTATGTTGCGGATGTTTGCCCCACAAATTTACAGATGAAGTTGGAAAATGAGGTGATCGGGTGTAATGGTACCTGCGATAGTTATCTGGCGCATTGCAGTCCACCCGAGTTCGAATCCGCTTTCAAGAAAGCCTGTCCAAATGTTGTTCCTTTCCAACAAAGTGCATACTGCGAAAGCTCTACAACTTTCACCATTACTTTATGTCCCGTATAGTCACCCAAATTCCCTGCTTCTGGTTTCAGTGGTTTTAGTTTTTATTTTTATGGTGGAATACAAATAAGTCATTTAATTCTATTTGGCCGTTTTTTCAATTTTAGATTTTAGTTCCTTTTGAGTTGTTATATTTTTAGTTTCTGTTATGGAATTATAAGGAAGAAGAGTTTGTAACTGGTGATTAAATTGTTATTTTTATGGTGCAATACAAATAAGTCATTTAATTCTATTGAGCCGTTTTTCCAATTTAAGATCTTCTGGCTTGCTATATTTTTAGTTCTTTTTGACTTGTTATATTTTTAGTTCCTGTTATGGAATTATAAGGGAGAAGAGTTTGTAACTATGACTAAATTGTTAGTTTAGATCAATCAAAAACATGCAATAGTGTTAAAAAATTGTTTGAAAGTTTCATATATTCAAATTGATCATTTTCAAACATAATAACATAATACACAGTTGACATTTCAAAAGCCTATGACAGAGTTGACTGGGTTTTCTTATTTAAAATCCTGAAGGCCTTCGGTTTTAATAATAGGGTGGTCCAAATGGTGGAACAATTTGTGTCCACAGCTTCCATATCGGTTATGGTCAATGGTTCCCCGACTTCCTTTTTTCAGAGCACCAGAGGTCTCAGGTAGGGTGATCCTATTTCCCCTATTTTATTCACTATTATGGCCGAAAGCTTGGGCAATAACCTGAAAAAACTGATTGACTTTAAAGTTATTGCTGGGCTCAAGCCGTCCTCAGGCAACCTGGTGTGTTCTCATCAACAATTCGTTGATGATACTATGCTCATGGGTCAAGCTTCTGTGTTTGAAGTTAAATCTATTAAACAACTGCTTGACAAATATGGGAGAGCTTCAGGAAAGCTGATCAACAATCAAAAAAGCTCGCTGTTCTTTTTCAATACTTTGGCTCATCGATAGACCAAAATTGTCAGAATCCTAGACTGTAAGGTTGAATCCCTTCCTACCACCTACTTGGGTCTTCCTTTAAGTTTGAAACCTCCTGATGCTTTATGGATTTCGTTGGTGGATAGATTTAGTAAAAAGCTTGCAGGTTGGAAAGGTGCTCTGCTTAGCCAAGCTGGTAAGCTTCAGCTCCTCAAAGCCTCCCTTTAGAATCTCCCTATCTATGCCCTGAGCCTCTTTAAGATCCCTGCTAAATATGCTGACACAATTGAAAAAATTCAAAAAAGATTTCTATGGTTGAGTGTTGAGAAAAATAAAAGAATTCCTTTAATTGACTGGAATCTGGTCTGTAGACCTAAAAAGAATGGCGAACTTGGGTTAAGAAAAATCATATCTATTAATAAAATCCTCTTGGCCAAGCAAATTTGAAGAATTTTCTCCTCCTCCGGGGAGTGGATTGATATTATGGCTAGCAAATATCTTGATAACAATTGCTCTTCCATCATTAATAAGGACCCCCACCTTCTTCCTAAAGGATCTATATGCTAGAACAATTTAATTATTGGAAAGAAGATTGTGGAGGAAGGCATTGGTTGGCAAGTGAGAAATGGGAATAGTACCAAATTCTGGGAAGTTAGATGGCTTTCTAAGGAACCTCTGATAAATATCAATCCCTTCAGAGATTGGGTTGAGAATTACAAAGTTAGGTTTGGTACTTATGTGAAAGATTACAGAGTGAATGGTAATTGGGTGGACTTAAGCAAAGTTAGTCAGGTTTTGGCCCCCATCCAGATTATGTTGCTAGCTGTTAGACCTAGCTCGGAGCAGCTGGAGGACCGTGCGGTCTGGATTGATGATCCCTCTGATAATTTTTCTGTATCTTCTGCTTTTGTTAAGCTCACTTCTTCTCTGAATCATCCTCCCTTTTGGTCTAAAGCTTGGAGCAATAATTAGATTCCTAAAATTAACTTCTATTGGATCTTGCTTCAAAATAAGTTGCTAACGATTGACAATTTGTGTAAATGGGGATTTCAAATCCCTAATAGATGCTGTCTTTGTAAGATGAATGTTGAATCTGTTAATCATTTATTCCTTCACTGCTCTTTTGCTGCTTCTCTCTGGGAAAATTTTAACAGATTATGGAACCTCTCTTGGGTCTTCCCAATGCTCATTGAAGAATTATTTTCTCAATGGAAAGCCCCGACAAGGAATCCTTTACTCAGATTTTTTTGGGAGCTATCTTTGCCTCATATAGCTTGGGGCATCTGGAAAGAACGCAACAACAGAATTTTTAGGGGTAAAGAAGCCTCTGTGGATTATGTCTTTGATAAAATTGCCAGATCTCTAAAGGAAAACTTCAGTACCGTGGCCCAGAAGGATGGGAAGATCTTGAATGCAGAGTTTTCAAACTATGATCTTTGTGTTGCTAAGGAATGGAATATAAACCCCATTCAGTCTAGATTTACTATTAAGGCTAAAAAGGACAGAGAGGGAGTCTACTGGACTTTTCTGCCTAATGGGTGGATCAAATCTAACTTTGATGGTACGGCTAAAGGAAATTCGGGGGTGGTGGGCTGTGGAGGAGTAATAAGGGATTCCTATGACAACTTCATGGGTGTGACAGCCTCTCCTCTTGGCTCTCAAACTAATCACCTGGCGGAGGCGGTTGGTGCTTACCATATTATAAATTTAGCCCAAAGTCTAAATATTAAAAACTTATGGATTGAAGGAGACTCCAAAAACATAATTGACTGCCTCCATGGCAAGTCTCCTCCCTCGTGGACCATCAAATTATGGATTGATGAAGCTAAATTGAAATTGGACAAGTTTGAAAAAGTTAAAATAACACACGCCTATAGAGAAGCCAATGCGGTTGCAGACTTTTTTGCTAATGAAGGAGTCAAGAGTAAAGAAGTGTGTACCTGGCTTAATAATAGTGATCTTAATATTAAAGTTTGTGCCCTTTTAAATTATGATAAATCAAATGGTAAGGCGTCATGTTATCCCTTTAATGAGGACAGGTTGGATCTTTCACATCACAATCATTAGATTGTATGGGACCGAGCTCTGTGGAGTAATTTGCAAGTTTACTCCGCACGCTTTGTGGGTGCTTGGATTTGGCGGGGACAATTTTAGAAAGGATTGTGTTTGGTTCTTCCTCACTGTGTCAGCCAATATGGGTGGGGACAGAAAGCGAACTGAGCCGGATAGCTATGAAACCCATATGAAAAATGCTAAGGCTTGGAACAAGATAAAAAGTGGAGGTCTTTTCCCTTTTCTGGAGAAGCTTCATGGTTCTAATCTGGAGGCTACAAATCTCTTTTCCAAAAATTGGCATGATGGCAACCTGACTCTGTTCGGCAGGAATGTGGAGCTCAACGAAGAGTTAATTGCCAAAGTTACGGGATTACCCACTAATGGGAAGAAGTTTTTTAGGGACAGGGCTTACTCTGATGAAGCTGTTATCAAATTCCGCAAAAATGACAAGGAAAAGCAAAACTTGGTCAAAATTGCGAACAGTTACTTTGATGTTGACTCCATAAAATCTATTCAGAGAAAGGTCCTTCAGGCCATTATGGAGTATATCACAGTGGACGGGCATTTCACTAAAGTCTACGGGTACCAGTTCGCCCTCCTCAACCATTTTTGCCACAAGGTAAGGGTTTCTATCCCTTATTATCTCTTATGCTCTCTGAAGAAAAGTTTGGAGGACAATAAAAAGAATCCCAAAAGATTTCCTATCCTCCATACTAGGTTAATTAGGGTTATTGTTGAATATCTGCATGTGCATGCCCCTGCTACCTCAGAAGCCAACCCTGATGTTGATAGTGATGATACTGAGCCTAGTGGCTCAGATTATTTGCCTAACCCTAGCCCTAGCCCAAAAGCCCCTAGTTTGAATGCTGGCCCTTCCAGGGATCCGGGTAAAATCTGGGTTGCACTTGAGCCCAATTGTCCTCCTCCTAAGTTCAGCCCTGCTGGCAAGACTACCTAGGCTAAAAGCCTTGTCTCTTACACCGAAGAGTCCTTCGAGCTGGAGGAAGCTAATACCAACACTTCTGAGTGCTATGTGGGCCCTATTTTGGACATTCAGAATGTCGACAATTCCCCTGTTAACACTGGTAAAGAGCCCTCCCTTGATTTTTTGTACCTAGCTAAAACCAACTCCGAGTCCCATTATAAACTTGTGGATTGGACCTTCTCCGAAATCAATGAGAATAAAACTAAAAATTGGGCCCTGCAAAGCAAGATTGAGGAAATGGGTGTCAAAATTGCGAAGTTGGGCAAGAAAGATGTGGTGCACAGTAACAGGATCACTAATAATGATGTTGAAGGCCTAAGGATTAACATCAGAACCATTGTAGAATAGAACAACCGAATAGCAAGACATAATTCTATAATAATCAATGCAATGACTGAAAAGCTTAACAAAGCCTAGCAGGGATCCTTGGTGGTTGATCTAGAAGACATTGAAGATAAAAGCTGAGAAATGGATGGAGGCATTTCTAGAAGAACCCACGCCAATTTGAAGTGAAAGGCCCCCTTAACCTCGAAAATGGTTCAAACCTTCAAGAAGGGGGTTACTGATATGCAGGTTTCGGAGGCAAAGACAGAGACTGCCCTTAGGTCTCTGAAGTAATTTTGTGCTCTTTTCTTGCTGTCCTTTCCTTTCTGACCCTCCTAGTCTTTTTTGCCTACTCACTGCTGGTGTTTTCTGGGCAGCTGTATTTTTTTGGTGGACCCTTGGTGGTCTCTTCTCTATTTTGTAAACTTTGTGGTTTTAGGTCCCTGTAAAACCCGTTTTACCCTTTTATCAAAAACATAATACACAATTTTTCTCTATTGTGATTGGATAAATTATTTTTCTTGGAAAAAAAAGAAGCAACAAAACCTACAATAATAAATCAAGTGACATTTGACTTCCTATTATTGGGAGCAGTTTCTTCTTCAAATAAAAAACACTAAATATTTTTTTGATCCAAAATAAGCTCTATTCTAAATCTTAAGAATTAATTAAAATATTATTATTATTTTTTAATTATAAATATTTTGGAGAGCATAATCTAAATATTTTTATGTTATAATTATATAATCTAAATATTTTATACATTTTTTTCTTGTTGCATGACCATACATGACACTTTAAATTATTATTAAACTCTAAAATTTATTATAGATAAATATAATATAATATTTTCATTTATAATATATATCATTTTATAATATATTTCTTAAAATATTTCCTAATATAAATTTAGAAACTTTATTATAAAAATAAATTTAAGATTTTCATTTATTACATTTATTATAGAAATATATATTAATTTAAAATATTTTCAAAATAAAAATAGAATATAATTGTTTTTAACTTTCAGAATAATTTTAACAAAATTTAATTTTGATATAAACTTACAAACTTCTTGTTAATTATAAAGTTAATTTAAGATTTTCTTTTTTTTCACTCAAATTTATTTATATTAAACATAAAAAGATACATAATCAGAGTTTAAACTCAATCCTTGCATAAGAGAGCCAGACCAAATACAAAAAGAAACTTGCATACTATGAATCCCAATCAAGAGAGGCAAATAACCCAAAAAATAAGTATATTCCACCCACCAACCCCCAATCTAGCAAAGCTAGATGAGTATGAGTATTTTTACTAATAATTATTGATTTCTAATTCATAAATTAAACAAGTTTTCTTGACAATATATATTTTTCTAAAAACGTCAAATGAAAGACATTTAAATGACCACATCCTCATAAAATTTTCATATGACAAATAAAAATGACTATTTATTGGATAATGGTTTTATAAATACAAGTAGAAAATTGAAATTTTTAATTTTCTACTTTTCCAAATATTGTGATTGTATAGTCCATACAATAAGGAACCTCTTCATGAGGATATGATTGTATTGTATGTGAGTTTGGTAGAAAATGTTTTTTAGGGTCTTACATTCTTATAAAGAAATAAATTATTTACTTTCAAATTTGGATGATTAATAGTTCTTATAGGTGCTTGTCATGGGGGAATTTGATGGTCTATTTATCATATTTTTCAATTTTAGATTGTATATTACAACTTTTAAATCTTATTAGATCATATAGTTTGACTTTTTATATTTTTATATACTCGTAGATGACACTTTAAATTATTAATAAAGGGTAAAGAAATATTATTATCAAATATAAGGAATATTTTAATTTATAATATTAATCTATAACATTTTATAATGTTTGTTACAAAAATACATATTAATTTAGAATATTTTCAAGATATAATACAATTATTTTTAATTTTTAGAATATTTTAAACACCATTGTCTTGAATGTTTTTTAATACAATTTAAGAGAGTTATTATTAATTGTCATAGTAAATTTAAGATTTTTGTATTTAATACAATAGTTATCATTTTTTTTCGAATAAAATATCTTATGACTAATGATATAACAAGAATGTTTTCATTTTTTTTAAAGAAACATCATCTAGTGAACATGATAGTTACATAACCATTGTATAAATAGGAAAAATATATTTTCTTGGTTATGTTTTTTATTTTAATATACTTAAAATTTGGGGTTTTGTGATAGTCAAGTAAGGAGAGACCACAACAAAAAGTCAAAATTTTATCTATCAATCTTTTACTTATTTATTTTCATTACTTTAATAAAGATAAAAATTTATATATTTTTCATACTTAATAATATATGTGATTAATAAAATGGATAAAAATATATTAATATAAAATATTTTTTATAAACTAATCCATCATAAAAATTGCATATGATAGGTAGGGGTGATCATCAAATTCTAAGTTTGGGAATGGGCTCTTATATTTTTTTCTATTTATACAAGTCATTACATCATGTCGTGCATAATAATTAGTTGGGTAGGAAATTATAATATGATTAAATGAAAATTTAAATATATTTTATAGAGTTGAATGAAGTTGTAAGTTAAAATATCTTGATATTTCATCTATTTTTTTCTTCTTTAATTTTTAAATTTATAGTTAAGTAAATGTAAGATATATTACACAAACTACAAGGTACAAAAGATATGTAGAGTAAGTATAGATTTATACATCATCATTTTCTCCATTCTTGTTGTACTCTTGATCATTGTTGAAAGATGTCGCATAATGGTAGGAATTTCCTTGAACTACTAATCCTAAATGGTATTATGCTTTTGTATTACCTAGTTTGTTACTCATGATTCTTCAAGTTGAAATACATTGATTACACAATTATAAATGCTTTCACCCAACATATTAGTATAAAAAATCAATAAAATATTTGTGTGTAATAAAATTTTATTAAAAATAAATGTCATAATTCACACCATACTAGAGATGTAGCAACACAATGTAATGGCACTTATAGCATATAATGTCAATGCACAAAGAACAATTTCACATGTAAAGGACTTAAATATTGGTTTGTTACAAGCTCATCACAATAACCATAGAAGACAATAAATTTAATTTCTCTAACCATAGAAAAAGGGTGCAAGATGACTAACATCGTGCCTTGCAATGAATAAAAAATTAATGTGAATGATAATTTCTTTCATGGTTTATAGAAATCCAAACATCATGAACCAATCCACAAAATTAAGCAACACATATCAAATATTGTAAACAATGTCAAAATGGTATTCTAACATAAAAATTATCTAACTAGAAGGTCAATTTGTATTCTGAGTCACTATCCCAAGTTAATCTTGGAAGAAACTATTTATTTTCTCTAGAGACACAAAATATAATACAAAAGGAAGCTTATAAATAAAAGAGGAAATGAAATAGCATTAAAAAAATATGATAATAATTAAGGTTGACCTTTGCAATCAAATTTAATCTGGAAAAATTTTCTACAAGTTGTAAAAAACTATCCACTATCCTAAGATTTCTCTTTTTGCCAGTTGGAATAACCTAGGAGATTTCAAAATTATACTTGGCTATTTTAAGATCACCCCTTTGATTAGCATGATTTTCCCAAATAAAATAAATGATTCTAAACTATTAGAATGTTCCATTTTAGACAATGGGACCTCCAATTTCTCTATTTAAAAAATTCTAAAGTAGGTTTAAGGATTCTATACAAGCTTGCAATCCAAAATGAAATCATAAACCAATCTGATTTTTTTTTTAAATTACTAAGAACTAAAACTAGAGCACTATCAAACAAAGGAAAAGCATGAAGTTTTAATAGAAAACATATCATAGGATCCTTGTGTTACATTTTTTAATAAAAAAATTTGAGGTTATCATATATAATATCTTTTGGTTCAATTTTACATTAAAATATGGACCCATAAATTTATACATTAACATTGTCTCTATTGCTTCTATTCTCTTGATCATTGTTGAAACATGCCTCATAATAGTAGTTAGGAATTGCCTTTATCTAGTAATCCCAAATGATATTCTACTAATTTATTACCTATTTTTTTACTAAAGAATCTCCATTTTGAAACATTTTGATTACATAAATGTCCCATGCTTTTATCCAACACTTTAATAGTAATCAAACAAACAAATATTTTTTGTAATAAAATTATATTTAAATGCTTGTCAAAATACACACCTACACAATAGATATGCACAAAGCACTATTTTAAATGTGGAGGAATTAATATTATTGTGTTGCAACCTAATTTCAATAACCATACAAGAATGTAAAGTTAAATCCTCTAACCATAGAAAATGGATGCAAGAAAAATAACCTCATCCATTGCAATGGATAAGAAATGAATGTGAATGATCCTTTTTTCATAGTTTAGGGGAAGGAAAACATCATGAACCCACACACAAAACCAAGAAACACATATCAAATATTGTAGACAATATCAAAATGACATCTTAACATAAAAATTATCTAACAAGATGACCAAAGTATATGGTGAGTCACTTTCACAAGTTAATCTTGCACGATACTATGCATTTTCTCTAGAGGCATAAAGTACAATATAAAATAAAGCATAAATATAGGAAATAAAATTAAATTAAATGAAGATTATAGGAATTATGATTGACCTTTGGAACCAATTTTTATTTGGGAAAATTTTCTACAAGTAGTGAAAAACTACCCACTACCCTAAGATTTCTCTTCTTGTTAGTTGTAATAAACTAGCAGATTTAGAAATTATCCTTGACTATTTTAGGATCACCCCTTTGATTAGTGTGATTTTCCCAAATAAAATGGATGATTCTAAACTATTAGAATTTCCTAGTTTAGACAATGGGACATCCAAATTCTCTACTTAAATGATTGTTAAGAAGTTTAAGGAT
Source organism: Sequoiadendron giganteum (assembly GCA_007115665.2). NCBI lineage: Eukaryota > Viridiplantae > Streptophyta > Pinopsida > Cupressales > Cupressaceae > Sequoiadendron > Sequoiadendron giganteum. The sequence goes on from CM021100.1 coordinate 917,337,191, forward strand.
TCTATACAACCATAAAATATAAAATGAAATCATAGACCAAGTTGAGAACTTTAAAAAAATATTAAGGACTAAAACTAGAGCATTTTCAAACAAAGGAAAGCATGAAGGTTTAACACAAAACATATCATAGGATCCTTGTATTAAATTTTACATTAAAATTGTTTGAAGCAATCATATTAATATTTGGGGGTTCAATTTTATATGTCTAAAAATTGTGGACACATTCATTAATATGTCATCATTTTCTCTATTGCTTCTATACTCTTGATCATTGTTGAAAGATGCCATATAATAGTAGTTAAGAATTATCGTGATCTACTCATCCCAAATGATATTATGATAATTTATTACCTATTATTTTACTCATGACTCTCCATATTGAGACAAGTTGATTACATAATTCCCCATGCTTTCATCTAGCACATTGATAGTAATCAAACAAAAATATATATTTTTGTAATGAAACTATATTTAAATACATGTCAAAATACACACCTACAAACTAGATACATAGCAATACAATGCAATAACACTCATAGCATATAATTTCAATGCATAAAACATAATTATAGATATGGGGGAATTATATATTGTTATGTTGCAACCTCATTGCAATAACCCTATAAGATAGTACAATTAAACCCTCTAGTCATAGAAAAAGAATTCAAGTTAACTAACCACATCTATTTAATGGATAAGAAATGAAATTTAATGATTCTTTTCTTCATAGTATAGGGAAACCACTTGAGACGTCATTCCATCTTATAAAATTAAGAAACACATATTACATATTTTAAATAATTTCAAAACAACATCCAAACATAAGAATTATCTATCTAGAAGGTCAAATTGTAAGGTGAGTCACTATCTCAAATTTATCTTTCAAGAGACTTCTCATTTTCTCTAGAGGCACAAATAAAAGAGGACATGAAATAACACCAAACCAAGATTATAGGAATGAAGGAAAATATTTGAAACCAACTCTTATTTGGGCTAATTTTTTACAAGTAGTCAATAACTACCACTATTTTAAGATTTCCCCTTTTTCTAGTTGGAGTCAGCTAGGAGATTTATATATTATCCTTTCATATCCTGGAACACCACCCCTTTGAGTAGTATAATTGTCCCAAATACAATCGATGGTTCTAAATTATTAAAATGTCCTATTTTAGACAATGGATCTTGCAAATTATTTTTAAGGTGTTAGGATTCCCTATAAGCCTAATATTCAAAATGAAATCATAGACCAAATTAAAAATTAAAAAATTACTAAGAACTAAAACTAGAGCATTGTCAAACTAATAAAAATCTTGATGGTTTAACAAAAATTCATCATGTAATAGTTATACTACAAGAAGCAATAAACTAGTTTGAAACAATCATATATAATATGTTTGTGCTTCAACTTTACATGTCTAAATCCCATGGAACTATAAATTCATTTAACACTAAGTCACTATTTCTTATTCATTAAACTAGACCAATGATTTCAACTCAACTATCATATAAAATATTTATCATAACATAAGAAACAACCATCATTTCAACCTCTACCAACTACCCACTATCCTAATATTGCCCTTGTTACTAGTTGGAATCACCTATGAGGTTTAGAAAGTTTCTTCTCTATCATAGGATTATCACTTTCATTAGAAAAGTTGCTCCAAATAAAATTATCTTATAATGCCCTATTTTAGACAACAAGATCTCCAAAGTTTCTATTTTTTATTTTTAAGAAGGCATAAGAATTTCCTACAAGCCTAATATCTAAAATGAAATCATATACCATGTTGAGAACTTAAAAAAATACAAAGTTCGAAGGACTAAAACTAGAGCACTTCCAAGCCAAGGAAAGGCATGATATTTAACAAAAAATATATTGTAGCATTTTTTGTATCACAAGCTTAAATAAAATAGCCCTACGCAATCATATATAATATTCTAAGTGTCTGATTTTACATGCCTATAAACCATGGAGATATAAATTTATTTAACAAAGAGTCACTATTGCTAATTCATGAGTAAATGTGTCTTTTCAACTATTGTAACAAAATCATATATTAACAATTTCAAGTTCATTAAATATAGATTTGAAGATACAACACTGTGGTAATTATTCTAGCTCAACCACTACATCAAATATATAGTGTAGCCTAAGAAATTATTTTAATTTATGTTAGAGAATGCCAAGATCAAGAGGATGAGATAAACTTCCATAGGTGAATAATATACTTGAACAATTGATAGTAATTCTATCAATATACAATAAAGAATGTGTAAATACAATAATCAAGAATTGATTTTATAAGGATGAGCAAGTAGAAAGGTAGGACTAAACTACTAAATTTTCTTCTATAAGTGGGACACTTGTAATCTCACTTGATAAGTGTGTGAGAAATTACCAATAAATGGCTCGATTCATAAAGACACATGTCTCAACCATATGGATTGAAACAATAGCAAAAAAAACCTAATTAAACTTAAGTTATGAGTGTGAAAAGGTCATTCCTAGAAAGATGATTAGCTACCTAGGTAAATAATGACTCTATTTACACTAACACCCCACTTAAGTGAAACTTAGGGAGTAATGTACATGTAGTAGTAATGATTCATCATTACAAAGCTATGTTAGGTACTAATGTGTAAAGTTATCATAAAAATGGAGTAAAGGAGAAAAATCAATGGGAAATAAAACCCTTCTCCAAAATAGAAATGATGTAATGAAATAAAATGTACAAGTGAAGAAGATACAAGGACTTATGATGACCCCCAAGGGACTAATTCTATCACATAAGTACAAGAAATTTTCTGCCATAGGAGAGAAAAATAGAGACTTTGGAGCTCCCCAATAAGATCATAGAAAATGTAGTGCTCATTGATTCTCTAAGAAGAATACAAAATGTGATCTACTATTATCAAATAGTATTTATTCCTCATGGAAGAAGATGAACTACATATAGGTTCACTCCATATTCCCATGTGAGAAGAATAGAATTCTATAAATGATGCATAAGGTGTAAAGACAATCGAAAAATCTTTAAAAGTTTCTCAAATGACCCATGTGAAGGTTGATGTAGAAAAAAATAGATGTAGATGGGTTGACAATAACATTGATGTGTCTATCATCAAAGGTTCCTATAAAATCTATCAAATGTGATTCACTAAGAAATTTTGATATACCATGTAATTACTCATCCCAATAAATCATTGTGGAATGAAAACTATGAACACCTTGCTTCTCTGAATCATGAGAAACCAATGATGTAGGAACATTCAATACTAAAGAAGCAAAATATCAAGGAGATGTAATATCAATGTAAAGTTCAAAGGAAAAAATGAGGAGGACAGAAATCCAAGGCTCAAATAACGAAAGTATATCTCCTTATGCATACTTAACATATCAATGCCATATATACTTAAGCCATCATCAAATTCAATGAAACCAAAGGAAGAAACTGAATAAAATCTAGAATCATCATCAACATGAGCCATGGAAATGATGGCAGGCCCCAAGCATCATCCAAATTCAACAAGTGATGGGCTCTTATGATCAAAGGTATGTATGAAGTGATGTGGCTGCATCGAGACCATTCCTTGTGCCCTCACTCAATTTTAATATTCATTAAAATAATCTTATGGGTCAGCTGGCAGGTGACATGTGCCCCCTTGTCAGTGGGACCCATTGAACTTCACAAGTAGCGAGCACTCTTTCTAAATGAGATCGACACTCAAGGTTGGATGACATGGGTCAATCTTGACCACTCACAACCATCCCATGGGGGACCCACCTCTATCTCCCATCTCTCGATGGGGAAGCAAGGGAGTGCCACGTGGAGAAATCAGAGTGGTTGAGAGAACATTATAAAGCATGAAATACTAACAAAATATTTCTGTAGAGGGTTGAAGGTATTAAAGCTTGAGTTAATAAAGGGTTTTTAAGGCACATGTTTCAAGAGAAAAGGAGATGTTATAATCTAGGTCATCCATCATGTTTGAAGTTTATGCACACTACCAAAGGCTTGAGATGTAAAGAGTGTACATATTGAAAACTTCGGATTGAACATGAGCCCTTCCCCACCTCCCCGCTACTGAAATTTACATGCAGGTTAAGACCAATGGGTGAGCAAGGAAGCTAATATGTGGATCTCCTTGGTGCTTAAGAAAATGGCATTGGAGCTCGCAGATGACTTGGAGACTTTTCCACACAACTTATTTTTTATTGGTTGATGATGATTGAGGCCTATAGTCAGCTTTTCAAATATATTTGACTTAATCTAGATTGTATATTGATCCATCTCACTGTGCAATCAATGACCAGTATTCAAAGTTGATTTTGAGAGTGAATGAGCCATTTTGGTTTGCACAAGTGAACCAAAATAGTAGAAAAGATGTAGAGCTACTGAATTGGAAAGATTTAAAGCCATTAAAACTTTCTTTAAAGCTTAATTCCAAATTTTTGAAAGTATTCTATGCATTCAAGGAGATTGTGCAATGATTTTCAAGCTTTTTCGATAGCTAGAACTAGGTTTTTTCGAGCATCTGCAAACTAGTAATTAAAATTGACACTTTTCTTCTAAATTGCTTAGAATCTTGCTTAATTGTTCTTGCTCTATCATTCTGAAAGTAGGGTTTCTTATTTAAAGCATTTATTTTAAGGTTTGAAATTTGTTTCCGAGAAATTAGCTTGCCTGGTCCTACTAATTTATGTCAAACCTTGCCTAAGTCGTAAGTTTCTAGTTTGTTGAAAGGAACACTAGCTTGCAAAAACCTTAGAATCATGGCCCCAAAATTAAAATCATCTTTGTCTAAGGAGAAAGCCTCGAGTTCAAAACCTCATGTCAGACCTATAGTCTAGGGCCTAACTGATAGGTTGAAACCCCTGACTTCTAAAAAACCTAAAAGTCAATTATTGTTCTGGGGGAAGAAAATTGTAGGACTAATAAACAAGAAAAGTACTATCAAGGATGCTACATCTCCCTACACTGGATGGGAATTTTTTAGTTGTTGGTTTGGAAACATAAATTGTTATGTTCCTATGGGCAACCCATGGAACTTGGATTTGGGACAATTGATAGTACCAAATGTCTACATGGATGTGGACTTATTGAAGGAAGTGGATAGAAACTATGATCCAATCACAAGGACTGTGAGAACATTTCATGGAATTGATATGGTCAAGGTCACAAGGGAAGAAATTGTTGAAATTTTCAAACTCATAGAATGGAGTGAATACATGGTTCCAATTGATGAAAAGAAACTAAGGGCAGAGTATGAAAAGGTCAGGAATACATTTAAAATTTCAATATTGCAAAACTATTTGGCATTAGTGGATGGTAGAAGGATTATCTTGGATCCCTCAGATAAGGAAACCTACCCTATCAATTATTTTGTCTCCTACTTCTAGAGAACTTTCCACTCTTTATGCCAAATTATTACTTATGACCTAGCTACATGTATTCCCATGGTTTGGATGTGCATGGTAGCACACATCCAACATCCCACATATTGGACATTATGTGATTATGGAGGGTACTTACAAAAAAAATTCATGAGGGCTAGGTAAAGTTGAAGAAAGGTGAATATGGGGTTAGATTCTTTTGGTACTCATTATTCATGCACATACTTTTGTACAAAGGAACCCCATATTTTGGTCATGATATGACACTAGAACAAAAGAAAGGTAACTTGGAGCTTCGTGTCCACTGCTGGACCACTATCCTTGATAAGGGTGACATAAAATTTGATTATGTAATAATTGAGAACCTATTTTCCTCCAAGATGAGGTGACTGTTGATTATGAACATGCCAAAGATTCTCATGGCCTCACATGATTTTTTGAGGCCTAAAGAAAGGAGGCCAGATTTAGGAGTTGATTATAATTGGGGGGATGTTATCCCTTGCCCCACTTATACAGTTTTGAGATTTTTGGCATATTTGTTTCACCCCACATGCTTCCCAAGGATGTGCCAGAGAATTGGTTTTCTAGAGGTGATGGGTATGTGCAGGATCATGATGGGCCAAAAAGTGGCGATATGTAAGTGATATGATGACCCATGTGGTTGACAACCTTTTTTTTACCCAAAATTGATGAAACGAAAAGGGTTTTTAAATAGGATTCTTAGCTTTCCACCCATATAAATTATGATTTACTTTGAATTTAATCAATAATTATTATTAATTTTCTATTTGAATCACAAAAAAAGTCTTGATTGATAGGTTGATTGAAAAGCATCTATAACTTTCAAATGGTATCATATTTTTTGAATCCAAAACATGTGTCACATTCTATGCTTCACATACTATAGGATTAAAAAAAAAAATTGAATTTCATGAAGTTTTGACCAAGTTAAGGTGGTTAGACAAACAAGTTTTTATATTTTTTAAAAGTCCTCTACTTATATCTAAAATCTTATAAAAAACTATTATCATTTTATTTTGGTTAGGGTGGTCAGAAAGACACCTACTTCTTATTTTTACCCTGAAATTTAAGTACTATTGCATTGAAATTTTAAATTTTGACCAAATAGATTTTTATTTTTTAAATAAAGGTCTAGGAGTTTAGAGAATACATTCAATTTTCTATAGATTCTATTTTTACATGTTTTTGAAATAATATAGATAACTTATTCAAATTTTTACATCAAGTTGCCTAACTCTAATTTTTTGAGTTTTCATTGCCACTTAAGGGCCTGTTTTTTCCATGATGATCCTGCACATACCCCGATATGACAACTTAGGAATGTGGAGAATAATCACTTGAAGGATCAGGAAAAGTGAACATCTTTTCCTTCATACATTTTCTTTTCTGATTTTGTAATGATCAAAGGAAGACGTGACAAGGTTAATGACATAATCAATCATCTAGGAATGATAAGAGTCGCAACAAGAAACCATGATCCTAAGGGATTCATGACATGGTTGAAAATGAGAAACGGAAGCTCAAAATTTATTCAAAATTTATATTTCCCTAAAGATGTGATTAGATACATTTTTTATTTTTTAAGACGGGATGACAAAAAATAAAAATGGATTTCTTTTAATAAATTGTAAAAGGAAATAAGAGAGAAGGATCCACAATTCAGTACTCTTGTTGAAATCCCAAATGATATGCAAAGAATAGAATATGTTTTCCAAATCTTTGAAATAGTACTTAGGCACCTCAAAGTTGAAAGATTGATTTAGGAAAAAAGGAATGCCATTGCAATGGAAGAAAAATATGAGGGAGAAACCCTTGTAATGGAACAAAAGCCAACTTACCAGCCCCCTAAGGAAAATAAAGTCATTATTTTCAGAAGGAAGAAAAATAAGGCGAAGGGAAAGGACACACATGTTGCCTCCTCTCAGCCAAAGGAGCCAAAATTCCCTTTACTAGTGCCACAGATGCCACCACCATCTCCTCGTAGGTTAAGTAGACCAAAATTAATTAATATTGATTCTCCACCAAGACAAGCATCATCACCTAGGCAACCAACCCAAAATAAACAAAATGTTGAATCCAATGGCCTAATGGATCATGAAGAAGATTTTGAGGAAGAAATCTTGGTCACTGAAGAGGAAATGCAATAAGGGATTCCTTCCCCACCTAGGGAGATTGTACCACAATAGATCGATCTAAGATTGAGTAAGGCTAACCTCATTGGCATAAATAGCTAGAATGATGTTAGATAAGAAGAATGTACACAATTCATGGATGATGATTCTTTTGTGAAGTTCAAGGCCTTCATGGAATTTGTTTGGAGGGCTAAGATGGATGAATTTTTCAATAAAATTGCAAAAACGAGGAGCCTCCATATTGATCTACCTTATGCAATCATCCAATACCAGGTAATAAGACAAATGAAAGATAAATATCAAGACATAACTATTGAAGAAAGCAGAGCATTGGTGAGAAAAGTGGAATTCTTTTATTGCTAGAGTGGGACTTATCTTCAGTAATTGTATTTGATACGGTTAAAATATATGATAGGACTCTTTATAATTCTAAGGAAGAAGCCACCATAGTGCTACAAGTATCTACATTGAATGAGCACTTGGACACATTGGCCATCTGGGCCCTAGCCCCCAACACTAAGAAGCCAAACATTTTAGAGCCTACTGTAGATTATAGGAGTGGCTTAACAATAAAAAGAGTATCTGACACTTTAGCTATTGAGGTTGCTACAATTTAAGTGAATGTGGACCAATTCACAAAAGAAATAGTGGATGTAGTCACTATTGAGAAGCAGAAGTTTAGAAAGAAGTACAATGATTTATTGGTTGATTATGGAAAGAAATAGCAACAAACAATGCAACTACAACCTGAATTGGCATTGTTGAAAGAGAAAATGTAAAATTTTCAATCAGGGGAACCAATACAAATAGATGTTGCTTCTCCCACTTCCTCACAAGAGCCAACACTCACTACCACTACACCTCCTATAGGTTCTTCATAGAAAATTGTGCCCTATAATATGGGAAATGTACCTTTTTTAGTGGAGGGACCAAGTACCTCAATTGTGCCACAAAAAAAAAGAGATTAGTAGAGAGGAATTGATTGAAAATCTGAAAGAGTATGAATAAAATCTCAACCAACATGATAAGGAGATCCTTGATAGTAACCTAAAAATTGTAACTGTAATTTTCAAACATCTGAACCGAGGGGTTGATAGAAGACTAATTAGCATTCATCCTAATTATTCCTCAATGGTAAATGCAATAAACACTTTGATATTAACAAGGAGGTATCCATTCCACTTATGGAAACATGCATTCCTAAGCTGCAAGACTTAAGGTTAATGGTTGTAGGGTCTAAACATGGTGTAAATAAACCTGAGAGGATCCAACCAACCCTTAAGATTGTGAGTGGAATTCAAGAATTCTAGGGAATGATTGATCCTTTAGAGGCTCAAATAATGGAATTGGTAAAAATATTTCATGAAATACATCATGGCCTTTTTCCTAACATATTAAACAATAGTGGTAATATTAAATCCCTATAGGAGTGGAAGAAAGAAGCAATGAGATAATCTTAGATCAAGCAACCAAGATCTATAAAGAAAATGATATGAGCATGTTAAAAAAGAATATGGGCATGCTTGCCTAGGTTGGAATTGCTTTAGAAGAGTTTGATAAGGAGGCTAATCAAATTGTCACAAAATATGCTCCTTATAGTAAAAAGGTTGATAACATCATCACATTTGACTGGCCTACAGAGGAAGAGTTCCAAGCCTAGAAGGATAAATATTTGGATGTGTTGGAGGATTAGTTGTAGTTGTGGAATCATGGATACAATTTTGGTTTTAAGTCTACAAACATGATGAATAACAGATGGGAGAAACACAATGCATATCCTAGAACCAATATAGATTAGGCTTTTGATAAAGTATGGATAAAATTTTGTCTTCTACCCAATTTGAATTTGATGACAAGGTTGCAAACATGGATGGTAGTTCTGTCTCTTTTTCCTTTCTACATTTTATGCTTTTCTTTGAACATCTTCTCTTGGAGTACATGAACACATTTTTGGAATACCTGGATATTTCTACATCATCTTAAAGATGTCTTTTGGAAGGTAGGACATGATCTTCATCGACTAATAAAAATGGTTTTTTTCTCATGTAATATTTCCCTCCATATGATAATGCAGATATAATGGCAAAGGGAATGTTTTTGTAATGGTCCAATAGAAATAGGACATGTATATTCTCTAGTCCAAAGCTTGTTTTTCTCCTTCATTTTTATAAGAAGGAATTCAAGGCTAGAAGTATAGGTTTGTTGCTTGTTACTTGATCATAGAGGATTTTTGTAAAGATAATTTTAGAGTTTTGTCTTAGGTTTTAAGTTTTTCAAGTATGCATAATTAATTTTGATAATAGTACTAGCAATTGAATATAAAATAATGCAAACTCAAGACCATTTCTCTCATGTGTACTTGTTCCATGGATTATGAATAAAATGATCAAGAGTTGTTTTATTTGTCTTCATTGATTTCCACTGTATGTATAGTTTTCTTCTTGCTTTTATTCAAATAATTAATGAAAATGATTGGATTAAGCTATAGGTTCATGTAAATTGAGTATAGGGATCTTTATAAGAAGTCATGGTTAAGAATACAATGAATGTGACATTGTGATGCAGTATTATCAAAGCTTAATAATGTTACGTATTAATTTTTTGTCAAATTATATGTGTGATGAGGTTGACTTCATTCCTAGGTTAAGGAATTGATCTGAGTTTTGTATTCATGATACATCTTGTTGGTTGTTCAACAACAAATCAATTCTATAAACAATCATTTAAATGGACTACAATTGTTACTATTTTTTGTTAAGTTCTTCCATTCTCATGCTCCAAATGTTGATTGTTGTTAAGGAGTAGCAAAATTCTTTGATACATTCCAAATATTGAGTTATTATATGAGAATTTATCTATTATTTTCAATGTATTCATTCATTAGGTGTAGAGGTCTTTAAATAAATTGTGGGATCACTCTCCCAAGTCTTGCAAAGCCCAAAGTGCAGGAGGAAAGCATTCCTACTTTCACTCGTTCATTGGACATCTCTTCAAGTTGTTGATAATTGGAAATGGCAAAGCCCATAGGCTTCCTCGAATATCAACTTGGTTCTTGAAAAACAACCAATAAAATCAATGAGTTTTGTACTCATATTGTTATCCTTTCCTAAATATACAAATGATGTGGATGCAAAAAGGGAAGAACCATTTGTCCTAGATATAGGAAATTGAATTTGATTTTGTTGAAGAAGATTCTTCAAATCATCAATTTTCTTTTTGTAATATTGGTGTTCTTCATTCCCTTATCTCTTAAAATAAGTATATATAGGCTTCTCCTTAGAAACTTTCTCTTTTGATGATGGAGATAAATCCAATAAAGTGTTTGATTTTGATACCTTAGCTTGATCCTTAGTTTATTTCTTTTTGTTAGATGACCAATCAAATAATGCTTTACTTTTTTAAGAGGTGATAATATCCTTAGAGATTAATTCAAAAATATTTGTGTGAGCATATCACAAAACAAAAGAAGGAATTATATATGTTCTATTCTAAGAGCATCCATTATAGAGTAGAAAGAAGAATCAAATATCTTCTAAGGACCTTTTAACTTTGATAAAATAAAGAAGACACACTCCTTTTCTATTTTAGTGTTACTACCACAACCCTAAATTCTAGAAATTTAAGACATATTGTACCAAGAAATCTTCAATAGATGGAAATTAATGAGGACACAATATTGTTGATTCGGCATCCAAATGTAGTATTTTTAACTCATCAATTGTACCAAAGAGATCTTTACACTTTTCCTATATTTTCTTATAAGTTGTACTTTCTAATATATGGAATTTTAAATTATCATAAAAAAGAATAAATATTAGTCACATTTCTTCATCTAATTTTTATGATGAGAAAAATCGTCAAAGTCCAGGCTAGTAAGTTGCATTTGTTGTTCATTGATCATTTTCCATAATCACTTAGATTGAAGTAGTTGTACTTTTGCTTTCCATCTATGGAAACTATGTGGTACAAATAAATTTTTGGGTCCATGATATATATACACAATAAGGAAGTTTCAAATTGTGCCTTATGGGTGAGTGCAAGATCATGGGGGTTCAAAAAGTGGCAATATGACCCAAAAGTGGCTCACAACATTTTTTTATCCAAATTTGATGAAACGAGAAGGGTTTAATTATAAAATTGTCATCTTTCCACCAATATAAGATATGGCTTATTTGGTGGGCGGCTTTCCACACTAACAATTGTGGAAAGCCCATGGAGACTATGGGTGGACATCGCAAGATGACTTAGAGGGGTTTGGAGATCTTTACACTTGTCCTATATTTGTTTAGGATTTGTACTTTCTAATATATGGAATTTTAAATTATCATAAACAAGAATAACTATTAGTCCCATTTCTTCATCTAATTTTTATGATGAGAAAAATCCTCAAACTCCCTAGTAAATTGCATTTGTTGTCCATTGAATATTTTCCATAGTCCCTTAGATTGAAGTAGTTGTTGTACTTTTACTTTCCATCTATGGAAACTATGTGGTGTTAACAAATAAATTTTTGGGTCCATGATATATACATAGTAGGACACTTCAATTGTGACTTATGGGTGAGTGTAGGATCATGGGGGTCCAAAAAGTGGTTGATGAAATTTTTTATCTGAATTCGATGAAACAAGAAGGGTTTAATGATAAAATTTTCAACTTTCCACCAATATAAGATATGACTTATTTGGTGGGAAGCTTTCCACACTAATGGTTGTGGAAAGCCCATGGAGATTATAGGTAGACATCACATGATGAATTCGAGGGGTTTGGATACCAAATAAGCATTGCCACCTTGGTTGATGATGGTTGTATGCATAATGATTATTCCCTATAGATTTTAATTTCACTTGTCAATCGAATTAATGATCAAAGTGTCAGGAGTTATTCGAAACTAGCTTAGAAGTGTTGCTAATGATGGAGAGATGTTGATGATGGCCTCTCCTATTTTGTTTGTTCTCTCTTGTTGTTCTTGAGGAAGTATGTGTTTCCATAAGAAATTTTTGGCCTCTCCATGTTGATGAAAGTTCCAATTTCAAGAATTTTATTTTAAGCCTGTTTGGGAGAATGCTTCACATTCCTCTACTATTGAAGATGTGGTTTTGTAGTTTTGGATTTAGTGTTCATGCTTTGTGGGTGTTGTACTCCTATATTTTTAGGTCACCAATGTTTCTGAGGAGTTTTCTAATAATTACAGAAGGTTGGTAGTTTTGTTGGTTGTCTACATTTGTTCAAAAAATGCTCTTCATTTCTCCACATTGATATCTTTACTCCTTTTGCTTGGTGGATGTTCTCTTAGTGTTTATGCAGTGTTTTAGTTTTTTTTCATGTGTTGAAGTGGCCTGAAATATTTTTCATTAATATTATATCTAATGATTGTGCATTATGTGTTTTTGGAATGAAGTGTTTTTGTCCTTTTTAGTTTTTGGTGGTTGTTGGTGGCATGAAAATTTAAAATATAGTATCTAAAAGTGTTTTTGGATGTTCAAGGAACATCTCTATGTGGTCTACATTTCAGTGGTTGATCTCACTAGAGTTGCATTGTGTTTTGTGTTGGCTTTTTGGGTAATTTGTAAATATTTGGCTAACAGGGCTTGTTTTCTTTCTTGCATTGGGTGCTCAAAGGTTTGCACCAAAATTTGAAGATGTGTTAAGATGAATTTGGATTATAACCTATCTTATTGAGAACCATATTGATTAAATTCAATTGAAGTTATATTTTTGGGTCGAATGGAAATGTGCTACACATTGTTGAAGACTTGGGTTGTTGGAAATGTGATAATGATGATGTATAGATGATGTTGATGTATGGTGTGGGGAGGTTGTTGAAGATTGATGAGCATAAAATTATATGGTGTTTTCATTGATGGAAACCCATTATAGAGATACACTAGTGTTGGTCTGGAGAAGACCAAATGTTTTACAGATTTGTCTAAGTCTTGGTGTACATGTTTTAGTGTTTACTGAACTAGGTTTTTGGTCCAAATTGCTCCACTATGAAGAATATGGTCACGTGGCTTTGAGGTAATGTTGGGGCATGTTGAAGATCTCTAAATCCTAAGATTCAATCTTGTATGTCTTTTGCAATTGAAGATAATGTTGAGAGAGTATCAGCTCTTGGAATGAAAGAGTTTTAGTTATAGAGTGTATGTTGGAATGCTTTGCATTCCACCATTGATAATTATTTTGTAGTGTGGTATTGAGGAAGGGTTTTGGGATGTCAATAGTGTGTTTCCCAAGTGGCAAGTGTTGTGGTGGTTCACGTTTTAGGTTGTGAGTGAATAGTTGGTTCATTCTATTGTTGCTTCACTAGTAGTGCAAAACTGAAGGTTTTGGGGTCGTGTAGAGTTGAATTTCACATGGTGGAATCATGGGAGTGATTATAAGTCATGTTGACCTATTTTTATTATGTGTGTGCCTTTTTTCTTTTTGCAAGGTGTATGTGTTAATGTTTTGGGCTGAAAGGTCATGAGGATGCATGAAACATCTAATTAAGCCAACCTAATTGATTTTTTTGTTGGTTGCAGTATATATACAAGGTTAATTCCTTGTGTGGAAGTGTGGTATGTGGAAATAGTGTGTGTGACATCTAATGTAGAAAGAAGTGTGAATTGTATTTGTGGTAAAGTATGAAGTGTGTTAAGTCAGTTTTATGCACTTTAGTAGAAATGTATTTTCAACATATGTCAAATGCATTGTTATAATTTCATCATTGACAGTGAGCCACCCTTTATTCTATCTCTTTCTACTCTAGATAATGAGCCCTTTAGCAGTGAACCATTCTCTTTTTGGATAGTAAGTCCTTAAACAATGAGTCCATCATTTTTTATCAAACATTGTAACTAGTTATAATATATTGTGAGCTAATACTCATCATGGTTTTTCTCTTTCAAGGTTAAATTCCATGTAAACCAAGTGTTCTTGCATTCTTTGATGTGATGCATTCTCTATATGTTCCTTTTATTTACTACAAGTTAAATATGATTCTTTGAATAGATGTTTGAATTGATAAAGTTAATGAGTTTTTTGTGAATAATGATTAACTCCCCTCTCAATATTATGGGTGTTCAACACATGTTTCATAGATACACATCCTTGTTTCCAACATAGGCTGTTGTGTGCCAAAATTTGAGTTGTTTGGGCTCATATTGAAAGATGTAATAAGAGTTTTTTTTCCTCTATATCTTCTAGATAGGACCACATTATGTTTTTGTGGCTGACTTGTTGAGATGGTTGTTTATCTTCTTCCTAAATGTAAAGTAAAAAGTTGTATCACACTTTTATAAAGGAAATGTCCAACACTAATCCAAATTTTAAACTTGAATCACTAAAAAGTGATATATGTGTTTTGAAAATCTGAAATGATGTAAACTAATAAAATATTTCTATTTTAATATATTTTATGTTTGTATTTAAAAAAAAATTAAAAAATTATTTGAATATTGTTTTTATAAACTAACACTATAATTTGGTTGGTGATAAAATGTTGAAAAATGAAGTTGTGTGAGATGTCAATCTTTATATAGTAAAATTTATTATTTTCCATTCAATATTTTTTGTGTATTTATAACTTGAAACTTTAGGGCATGGATATTTATTTTTTCCAATTTTAGTAAATATATAATTTTAAATAAATATTAAAATGTGTGTATTAAAATTCGGTTGTTTCAAGTCAACATCAACTTTCATATTAATTATTTATCTAAAATAGAAAAAAAAAATACCGTCATGATATAGATTCTATTATCTAGGACATCATATTTTTCTCAAAAAAAAATAGTAAGTTTTAATATTTTTCCTTGACACAATAATCAACCTAATGTTTCACGTTGATAACCTATATTTAGTAAAAATAAAAATATAAATATAAATAATAATTAAACTATTAAAGTATATACATTTTTAAAAACTAAACTTATGAATCTACAAAAGGGTATTTTTTATATTATTTTTAAAATGCTTTTTATATTCAAGTAGAAGTTGTTGAAACATCAAGTTTTCAAATAATTTTATTTTTTGGTAAACTGGACTCAAAGTGGTGTTAAATATGCATTTAGCCAATAATTTTAGTTGGAAAAGTTGTGGACATATATAACTTAGCTAGAATGAATCTTACAAGATCATATGTTTGACCAAAATTCACTTGTGCTGATAAGTTGGTCGAAAGTGTGACACAACTTTGTGCTAATACCCTCTAGCCAACCTAGTTGATGTTTTGTGATATTGTAGAGGATATAAAAAAAATATCAAATCAGTTGCAAGTGTGAGAGAGTGTAGAATGTATTTGAAGATCAAGTAGAATAAGTGTGAAAGTGTGTCGAAGATAGATCAGATGAGCTTTAATGCCTCAATTAGCAAAGTGTATTAGAAATTTTCATGTATCCTACTCTGAGATAGTGAGTCCCATCAAGTTTTTGTATCTTTATTTGGAGTTATGTTCTTTAGTACTGCAAGTCCCTTGTATCTTTTCCTAAGGTTGTGCAACTTAGCCTATAAGTTCTTGGTAGTGAGGCTTATTTTAACATTTGTAAGTAGTGAGATTCTATATTGTGAGTTAACTCTCACCATGGTTTTTCCCTCATTCAGTTTTCCACATAAAAATATTGGTTTCCACTTGTGTTCATTGTCTTATCTTTCTTTGATGTTGATGTGTTTAATTATTACTAATTATTTAGAGGAATGTTGATCTCATTAAGGGTTAAATTATTGTATCTTTCTTTACTAAGGGTGATGACCTTGTTAAGGAATTTAACTTTTGTATATTTTTTTGTTGTTGATATATTTAAGGGTTTTTTATCTTGTAAAGAATTTTATAGTTGCTTTTGGCTGAAGGGTTTAAGTTTTTGGAAATACTAATTCACCCCTTCTGGGTCTTCAAGTTTGTTGAACAATTTGTATCAAAGCCAATTTCCTTTTAATAATATTAACCACTTGAGGAAAATATTTGGAATGTCACATGATGGAGCTTACAAAGGTATTGGGTTTGATGGGAATAATCACATCTTTTGGAAATTGATAATGGAATACTATCTAAACTCTCTAGGTTTGGTGTTTTGAAATTAGTCAAGGATGGTTATGTTGCTCCTTTTACTCCTCCAATAGATCCAACTAAAATCAAGTTGTATGAGAACAATTATATGGCTAAGAATGTTATCTTGTGTGGGTTATCTTATTCAAAACTTTTGAAGGCGATGAATTGTACTTCTACTAAGGATGTTTGGGAAAAAATAAAAGTTTCTATGAAGGGGACACTAAAGTAAAGCAAGCCAAAATGGAGATCTTTAAAATTAGATTTGAGACCCTAAGGATGACAAAGGGTAAAGACATTGCAAGTTATATGCTTCAGGTGATAAAGTAACTTTTTTGGCATCATAGGTCTTGGTAGAGAAGTATAAGAAGATGAGATTGTGAAGAAGGTTTTGAGATCTCTCCCTAAAGATAATAGTCATAAGGTGTCTATATTGAAGAATCTAAGGACCTAGATAAGCACTTTGTAGATGAAACTTTTGGTTCTTTCATAACCTTTGAAGAAAGAGAATTTGACAAAGATGTTTCAAAGAATGAAGCAAAATTCAGAGCCAATAAAAGATAGAATATGATGCAACTTTCCAGAATGATGAATTTTATGAAGTTGAAGAAAACTTTGTGAGAAGATTGAGGAAAGGCACTAGAAAATACAAAGGTAAGTTATCTTTCAAGTGTTCCAATTGTGGAAGAATTGGTCATTTTTCATCTAAAACTACTTATAAAGAATCAGATGATAGAAAAAAAAGAGATAATTTTAAAAGAGGTCTCTATTCCATGTAAATTAGTTGTTCTAAGGGTATGTGTAGGATCATCATGGAAAAAATAGGCCCTTAAGTGGCAATAAAATTCAAAAAATTAGAGTTAGGCATCTTGACGTAAAATTTTGAATAAGTTATCTTTATTATTTCAAAAATATGTAAGAATACAATCTATAGCAAATTTAATGTATTTTCTAAAATACTAGGTTTATTTTAAAAAAATAAAAATCTATTTGGTGAAAATTTGAAATTTCAATGTAATAGTACTTAAATATCAGGGAAAAAATAAGAAGTAGGTGTCTGTCTGACCACCCTAACCACAATAAAATGATAATATTTTTTTATAATATTTTAGATATATAAGTAGGGGACTCATGTCCCAATGTGATGCATATTTTTTTGTAATTTTTTTCCAAGTAAATAATTAATTATGATTTTTTATTACAAATTTTAAAAAATATAAAAACTCGTATGTCTAACCACCTTAACTTGGTCAAATATTCATGAAATTCATTTTTATTTTTTTTAATCCTATAGTATGTAAAGCATAGAATGTGATGCATGTTTTGGATTCAAAAAATGTGATACCGTTTGAAAGTTATAGATTTGTTTCAATCAACCTATCAATCAGGACTTTAGTTGTAATTCAAATAGAAAATGAATAATAATTATTTATTAAATTCAAAGTAAAGCATAATTTATATTGGTGGAAATCTGAGAATCTCTTTGAAAAACCCTTTTCGTTTCATCAATTTTGTGTTAAAAAAAAAATTGTTAGTCACATGGGCCATCATATCACTTATATATCACCACTTTGTGTCCCATCATGATCCTACACATACCCCTAAATAATATGGGGATAATAATTCAAATGATGAAATCCTATTCATGGCCTTGAAATATGGAAGTAAAAAGAGCAATATTGCAGAATGTAAGAGTTCCAATAGCTTGTAGACTGATAAAGCTTATAAAAGGTCAATGGTTGTATGCACTACCTTTCATGTAAAGGAAGAAGAAAGTGCTTGGGTGATTAAGAAGGATATATCTGCAGGATCATCATGGAAAAAGAAGGCCCTTAAGTGGCAATAAAATTCATTAAATCAGAGTTAGGCAACTTGACGTAAAAATTTGAATAAGTTATCTACATTATTTAAAAAATATGTAAGAATAGAATCTGTAGCAAATTGAATGTAGTTTCTAAACTACTAAGTTTATTTTTTTAAGAAAAATCTATTTGGTGAAAATCTGAAATTTCAATGCAGTATACTTAAATTTTAGGGAAAAAATAAGAAGTAGGTGTCTGTCTAACCACCCTAACCACAATAAAATGATAATTATTTTTTATAATATTTTAGATATAAGTAGGGGACTCATGTCTCGATGTGATGCATATTTTTTTGTAATTTTTTTCCAAGTAAATAATTAATTATGATTTTTTTATTACAAATTTTAAAAAATATAAAAACTTGTATGTCTAACCACCTTAACATGGTCAAAACTTCATGAATTTTTTTTTTTAAATTAATCCTATAGTATGCGAAGCATAGAATGTGATGCATGTTTCGGATTCAAAAAATGTGATACCATTTGAAAGCTATAGATGTTTTTCAATCAGCCTATCAATCAGGACTTTAGTCATAATTCAAATAGAAAAAGAATCATAGTTATTTATTAAATTCAAAGTAAAGCATAATTTATATTGATGGAAAGCTGAGCATCTCCTTTAAAAACTCTTTTCGTTTCATCATTTTTGGGTAAAAAAAAGTCGTTAGCCACATGGGCCATCATATCACTTAGATATTGCCACTTTGTGTCCCATCATGATCTTGCACATATCCATAATGGTTGTTCTAACCACATGATTGGTGACAAGAGAGTTTTCATCAGTCTTAAGAAGGTTAATGGTGGAGCTATTAAGTTTGGTGGTGATGAGTCTACACAAATCTATGGAAAAGGTGCTATAAAAAATGATGGAAAGAATAGAATTGAAGATGTCCTCTATGTCAAAGGTCTAAAGCATAATATTTTAGTTTTATTCAAATTTGTAGCAAAGGATACAATCTTACTTTTCATTCTAATGGTTGTGATATCAAGAAAGTAGTGTCCAAAAGACTAGTTGTTGAAGGAACTAAAGAAAATTTAAATGTCTATCATCTAAAGGAGGCTAATGGAAGAATCTTCTTATTGGATCAGTCCTAGAAATGTTGGATATGGAACAAGAGAATGGGACATTTCAAATTTGACAATATGGTGAAGATCAATTCTACTCATGTAGTGAGAGATATCCCTAAGATAACCAAGCTTGCAAACACTTTATCCAAAGAATGTCAAATGGGAAAGAAAGGACAAGTTTTAAGAGTAATGAGTGTTCTACTAAAATTTTATTGGAGTTGATTCACATTGACCTATGTGGACCTACAAGAACAAGGATTCAACAACCTCAAAGGTATTTCATGTTTATTATAGATGATTACACTAGAATGACTTGGGTTACATTTTAAAGAGAAAAATTAGAAGCCTTAGATAAGTTTAAAATATTCAAAGAAAATTTTCAAAATGAAATGGATGTTAAGATCAAATGCTAAAGGTCAGATAAAGGAGGTGAATTTACTCCAAATGAATTTCAGTTTTTTTGTGAATATTATGGTAGTAGGAAACATTTGTATGCTTCTAGGATCCCTTAATAGAATGTGATAGTATTATAAAGGAAGAATATAACTATGCAAGAGATGACTAGGGCTATGATGAAATATTTCAATTGTCTTGATATGTATTGGAAGGAAGAAGTTCATACTACTATCTATTTTCATAACAGAGTGAAATTGAGGTTCAACAGGACTAATATCCCTTCTGAACTATGGTATGGATGACCTCCCACTATTAGATACTTCAAAATTTTTGGTAGCAAGTGTTACATTAGGAGAGATAAGGGAGACCTTGGAAATTTTGATTCAAGGTGTGATGAAGGGATTTTTCTTGGTTACTCAACTAGGAGCAAAGCATACAGATGCTACAACAAGAGACTAGGAAAGATGATTGAAAGAATAAATGTTAAGGTAGATGAAGACATGTGTCAGATCTCACAAGAACCAAAGGTTTTCATATTTGATATTTCTACCTAGATTGAAGAAGAAAAAGAAGAAAATAAAGAAGAGAAGGAACTAGAACCGATGAAGGCTCCTAAAACTCTAGAAAAATGTGTTTAGAATAATGATTTTATAGATTAAATTATTGGAGACAAGAATCAAGGTGTGCTGACTAGGAGAAGGCTTGCAAGAGAAAGTGAGCAAGTAAATTTATGCTTATTGTCAAAAGTAGAGCCCAAAAACTTTTTTGATGCTAGCAAAGATGATGGAACTAGATAAAGGCAATGGAAGAAGAATTGGATCAAATAGAAAAGAATCAAACATGGGAATTGGCTCCCAAACCTACTAACAAGAGTGTGATAGGAACAAAGTGGGTTTTTAGAACAAGATGAATGAAGATGGTGAAGTAGTAAGGAACAAGGCTAGATTGGTATGTAAGGGATATTCTCAAGTTGAGGGTATTTATTTTGAAGAGACTTTTACTCTTGTAGGAAGAATGAAGGAAATAAGGATGTTCTTTCTTCTTTGCTTATAAGAACTTCAAAGTCTATCAAATGGATGTCAAGTCATCTTTCTTGAATGGTGATCTAGAGAAAGAGGTATATATTGAGTGGACTAGATGGGTTCTAGTTATTAGAAGATTCGGACATGGTGTGTAGACTTAGGAAAGCTTTGTATAGACTCAATTAAGCTCCCAAAGCTTGATATCATTACTTGGATAAGTATTTGCTTCAACAAGGTTTTATGAAAGGTACTTGTGCATTTTTTGCACACACGCCCCATCGTGGGCAGGGACCCCCCTCTTTTCGCTCCCGACAGGCTACTTTTCTCCCATCTCATTTTGTGTGCCCCTTTCTTGGAGCCTAAATTGGTCATGTCCCTTCAAATGATCAAATTCCCCTAACCAAATTCACCTACATAAGTTTCACTAAGTCTTTTTATTTCACGGAAGTACCCCTACGAGTTTCCCTTCACCCATTGCCCTGACATCCTCTAGGCCTCACGGACCCACAGCTATGGGTTGCCTCATATGGGTTGCCACTCATGTTTCACTATTGAGTACCGACTAACGCCCAACTTTTGGCCACATGGTGGGACTCGCGCTTAGTTTATCTATTTGAGCCTTGACTGAGCATCCAAACAAGTGTGAGATTCCACATCTCACCTAACCTGGGTCCACCATATAAATAAATCAATGCACGCCATTAGTGGCAATTGGCCCATAAAAATTGCTCCATTCCCTTCATTTTACCTAGGGCATTCAAATCTGGAGAGAAGCAAAGTTCCCCCCTTTCCTTTTTTCGCTTTTTGCCTTATTCCTACTAACTTGGTCCCTACTTGCTTGATTCAGTTTTTCCTTCATTTTTTACTTTGGGGACAAGTTTCCCATGGATTTGGGATGTTTTTTTGGTACCTAAGTGAACTGCCAAGGTTTCATTAAGTTTTGATAAGTTGCGTAAATTTTATTTTGGAACTCCGTCCCTCTATGGTCGTTTCCGGGACTCCGTCCCTCTGTGGCCGTTTTCGGGACTTTCCTTTTGAGCCATTGTGTGCTCATTGTCATTTCAAGAGGGCATCGACCCTCCAGCTTTCCCCTTCCAAACTTTTGCATTTTTCAAAATAATTCCAATCTTAACAAAGTATGTCTTGGTGCTCTTTCTCCCCATTTTCCCATGCATTATAATTGAAAAATCTTGGTTTTGCTAAGTTTTGTGGGGTTTGGGAACTTCCCTTTCAGACTATATCCCTTCGTCACCATCTAGGAACTTCCCTTCTAGACTGTTGTCCCTCTGTGGCCATTTTTGAACTCCATCCCTTTATGGTCATTTCTAATACTTTCCTTCTAGGCCACTGTCTACTTATCTTCCCTTTCGAATTGATGTCCCTCCATCATCGTCTGGGAACTTCTCTTTTGGACTGTTGTCCATCTGTGGCCATTTTTGGAACTCCTTCCCTCCGTGGTCGTTTCCAGAACTCCATCCCTCCATGGTTGTTTTGGGAACTTCGTCACTCCATGGCCATTTCAGGAACTCCATCCATTCGTGATCATTTTCGGAACTCTATCCCTCTATGGCTGTTTCCATAACTCTATCCCTCCATGGCCATTTCGGGAACTCCCTCCC
This sequence comes from Sequoiadendron giganteum, assembly GCA_007115665.2. Classification (NCBI taxonomy): domain Eukaryota; kingdom Viridiplantae; phylum Streptophyta; class Pinopsida; order Cupressales; family Cupressaceae; genus Sequoiadendron; species Sequoiadendron giganteum. The sequence continues at coordinate 917,359,730 of CM021100.1, forward strand.
TCCCTGGCCATTTCTGAAACTCCATCCCTTTGTTGTTGTTTCTAGAACTTCATCCCTCTATGGCCATTTTAGGAACTCCATCCCTCCTTGGCCATTTCAGGAACTCCATCCCTCCTTGGCCATTTCAGGAACTCCATCCCTCTATGGCCGTTTCTGGAACTTTGTCCCTCCTTGGCCATTTCGAGGACTTCATCCCTCTATGGTCATTTCTGAAACTCCATCCCTTCGTGGCCATTTTTAGAACTCCATCCCTCCGTGGTCATTTCAAGAACTCCATCCCTCCATGGCCATTTCAGGAACTCCATCCCTTTGTGGCCATTTCTAGAACTCCATCCCTCTATGGTTGTTTCAGGAACTTTGTCCCTCTGTGGTCATTTCTAGAACTTCGTCCCTTCATGGCCATTTTGAGAACTCCATCCCTCTGTGACTGTTTCAAGAACTTTGTCCCTCCGTGGTTGTTTCTAGAACTTTGTCCCTCCATGGCCATTTTGAGAACTTCCTCTCTTCAAGGTTGTTTTCAGAAAACCGTCCCTCCATGGCCATTTCAAAAACTCCGTCCCTTATGGCCATTTCTGGAACTTCATCCCTTCATGGCCGTTTCATGAATTTCGTCCCTCCATGGCTGTTTTTGGAACTCTGTCCCTCTGTGGCCATTTCGGGAACTTCATCCCTCTATGGCCGTTTCTAGAACTTCGTCCCTCCGTGGCTATTTTTGGAACTCCATCCCTTTCTCGCTATCTAGGAACTTCCCTTCCAGACTATTGTCCCTCCGTCATCATCTGAGAAATTCCCTTCAGACTGTTGTCCCTCCATTATCATCTAGGAACTTCCCTTTCAGACTACCATCCCTCTATCCGCATCCCAGAACTTCCCTTCCAAATTGTTGTCCCTTTGTTGTCGTCCAGGAACTTCCCTTCTGGACTGTTGTCCCTATGTCGTCGTCCGAGAACTTCCCTTCTGGACTGTTGTCCCTTCGTCACCGTTCGGGAACTTCCCTTCCAGATTGTTGTCCCTCTGTCACCATCTAGGAACTTCCCTTCTAGACTACTATCCCTCTATCACCGTCTGAGAACTTCCCTTCTGGACTCTTGTCCCTTCATTGTCATCTAGAAACTTCCCTTCCAGACTGCTATCCCTCCATCATCATCTCGGATCTTACCTTCTGGACTTTTGTCCCTTCATCGTCGTTCGATAACTTCCCTTACAGACTATTTTCCCTCCATCTACATCTATGAACTTCCCTTCTGGACTGATGTCCCTCTGTCACCATCCAGGAATTTCCCTTTCGAACTGTCTTCCATCATTGGTCATTTGCCTCTCGTCCATAGCCCGCCTTTCGTCCAGGCTTGTGGGTCCGCCCTTGCAAAATGTTGTATTTAGTTGTTCGTTTTCCTTTCATCCGTCATCCACCCATTGTCCATCGCCCATCATTCGTCGTCCTTCCACCTTGTGGCATCCGCCTTCGTGACTATGCATTAATGTTTATGCTCTAAATGTGGGACAATGATGAATATTATGATCTTTTGATGATGCATGGATGGATCTAACAAGGAGTTTGCAAGATTTGAAAAAAAATTTCCTTGATTTGTGTATGAAAGTACTTATGGCACTTCATGTATGCAGGATTCAAGAATCCTATCGCGGGTCCATCGGGGAGACCCATTGAGAAAATTGAACAAGGAAAAGCACATAGCTCCTGTCACCATTCATTTTATGTCGACCTCTCTTCGTAGCACCCATCTACAAAGATGGAATTAGAATAAGGCCTATGCCAAGGAAGTCAATGACAAAATACAAGGGGGTGGCCTTGAAGAAAGCATAAGGGAGTTGTCCTACTTTTCACCAGATGATGGTGATCTTTAAGGAGTTGTCCACCCAAATTAGGGGCAACCAATCCATTGATGCCAGATGTCGATTGACCCATTTGATCCAATGAATAATGTTGCAATTCCATTAGGCAAAGGGTAGCTTTTAGGAAGTTTCAGCTACAGTAAAAGGGAAATAAGCTAGAAGACAAAACTGCTACAACACCTTGGCACTAAAAGACAAAATAGGGAAAAGACAAAAGATGTATTTTAAATTGTTGAATATTGTGGGGTAAGTAAAGCCCTACTGCAATCAAATCCAAGCCACACAATGTAATTCAATCCTATCCATTCATTTGGCTTTTGGAAAACTATAAATAGTGGTCTTCCCCTCATTTGTAAAAGGTTGGAGAGCTAGTGTAAAATGCATTTGCAGCAATAGAAGACAGCATTGCATGATTTTATGGATGTTCTCTTTGATTTTGCTCATCTTTCATGCATGGTTTTACTTCCCTTTTAATTTAGTTTTTAGTTTTTTGAATGGAAGTGGTGATGGTGATTGTTGTTTCAGTACTTGATGAATTTTTAGCTCAAGCTTTTTGTGGTTTGTTGATGATGAATTACTTTGTAAAGCTAGTCTGAGCTTCCTTCCTTTATTGTTGCAACTTAGTTCAATTGTATGTGCATGATGTGTGTGTAATCTAAAAATTTGCAATCCTTAGAAGATTGCATTGGTTTGTGTAACTGTAGCATCCTCTTGGCCAAGAAAAACCTAGTTTAGGGAGTTTTTCTACTGTAGTAGCCTCCATGATCACTGTTCATTCGTAGTTTTAGGTCTAGGAACCTCTTCTCTTCCTTTCCTTTTTTCTTTTTTTTTAATAAGTAACCTATGCTAAGGTTCATTGCACATTGTAAAGCTAAATCCAATGATAAAATGGAGTTCAAGACTATTGTTTGAACCTACAGCAAATGCACAATAAATCTCCCATCTTAAGAACTCTATTTGTAGATCCAACTTCCCCACTTTGTGACTCATCCATAAGTTTGCCTTGTGATTCTAGAAAATCACATGAAACAACTAAGATATTCCAAGCACTATTAAGACCTAACATTAGAGACCTTGGGATAGTGTTATGCAATCTGATTGTGGAATATTGTCTTTTGAGAGAGTTGATGCACCTATGCATTACCTATGTTGATAAGTGCATAAAAAACACATCAACAAAACTGGCATTAGAAGGAGGGAAAGACATGTTGAGGCTACAAAGTTGAAAGTTGGAAATTGAAAAGAGAAATTTTAAGAAGAAATTTGAGATAAGGAGATCTCTTTTAATGTTGAAGCTTAAAATAAATAAAAATTGAGGACAAAAGAAGTTGAGTCAAAATGGAGCAGCACGCGCAAATCAACATCACTTAGCTACACACAGGTTTGAATAGAAGTTTGAAGAGGCCATTGCAGCAATTTGCATTGGCGGAAAAATGTAGAATCCATAACACATGTAGACACAATGAATTGGAGTGCCTAACTTTCTTGGGTAGAATTAAGAGGGTCTTACAAGGAGAAATTCCCTTTCGGGAAATATACCATCCCTTGGATCCCGAAGATCCAGAAGACGAATTGACAACCATGGCAACCAATGCATTTGAAGAGCCGATCCAAGAATTTTTGGGCAGAAAAGATGGACCAAGATTGGAGGAAGTAATAGTGTAAAGCTGGTACAGATTTCACAATGCACCACATTCAAAATTTACTTGTTCATCATGTGCAAACATCATCACCCAAGTCAAGGGTTGTTCAGAAAATTTGGAGCAGCCAACTGTCAAGGAGGACGAGTCATCCCATGAGGCATAAAAGTTGTCAGCATCTGGAGGAAAGAACCTTCAAGTCAGACCAAAAAGCTTCACAAAAATAGATGCTAGGACAGCAAACACTGAAGTTGAAAGTCTTGGGATAGAAAAGTACCTGGTTGAAAATTTGATTGTAACTAATTTAGAAGGCTTTCCCTCCATTAATAAAGGGTAATCCTCCACTCCGAAAGAAGAACCATTAGAAATTGAGATGGATCAGCAAAGTTTACAACAATGTATGCTAGAGTAGCCAATGAAAATTTTGAAAATCAAAAAGAGGAAGACGTTGACAGCTTCGGAACAACAGAAAATGATGACAAGAGTATAACTGAAATCAGATTAAAAGACCTCTCCTTCATCAATGACAGCGATCGAGAATCTGAAAATGAAATTTTGGAGGAGTGGGAACAACCACTCGCCATGGTTGTCTACCATAAAGCTTCTTTTTCAAGTGATGATGAGGACCTAGTAGGGTATGTGCAGGATCATCATGGAAAAAAAGGCCCTTAAGTGGCAATAAAATTCAGAAAATCAGAGTTAGCCAACTTGACATAAAAATTTGAATAAGTTATCTATATTATTTCAAAAATATGTAAGAATATAATATGTAGAAAATTGAATGTAGTTTCAAAACTACTAGGTTTATTTTTATTTTTTTTAAATCTATTTGGTGAGAATTTGAAATTTCAATGCAGTAGTACTTAAATTTCAGGGAAAAATAAGAAGTAGGTGTATGTCTGACCACCCTAACCACAATAAAAGGATAATATTTTTTTACAAAATTTTAGATTCAAGTAGGGGACTCATGTCCCAGTGTGATGCATATTTTTTTGTATTTTGTTTCCAAGTAAATAATTAATTATTAATTTTTTATTACAAGTTTTAAAAAATATAAAAACTTGTATGTCTGACCACCTTAACTTGGTCAAAACTTCATGAAATTGAATTCTTTTTTTTTTAATCCTATAGTATGTGAAGCATAGAATGTGACACATGTTTTGGGTTCAAAAAATGTGATATCGTTTGAAAGCTATAGAATTTTTTCAATCAGCCTATCAATCAGGACTTTTGTCGTAATTCAAATAGAAACTAAATAATAATTATTTATTAAATTCAAAGTAAAGAATAATTTATATTGGTGTAAAGCTGAGAATATCATTTAAAAACCCTTTTCGTTTCTTCAATTTTGGGTAAAAAAAATGTCTTCAGCCACATGGGCCATCATATCACTTAAATATTGCCACTTTTTGGCCCATCATGATCCTGCACATACCCAGTAGCAGAAAGATATGACCAACTCATCTCCAGATTAGCAAAGGATTGGTCAGAGCTAAAATATTAACTGGATTTGGAGGTGCTACTATTGCCAAATTGGTCTAGACTTCATGATTCATCGCACTTGGAGTTTACATGTGGACTGTGCCAAGAAGCCATCAAGCAAGTCAAAGAACAAGCAAGGTAGCGAAGCATACCACTTCCTGCAGTTGCTTCAAAGATGGAACGTGAGGATCAAGAGCCCGAGCCATGTGAGAACCTAGTTGAAGGTAGTCCTCAAGAGGATGTTGGCACAACAATAGAAGAAGGATAACAATACAATCTCGAGCTTCCAGGTGATGAATTAGATCAAACAAGAAGGTTGTCCACCAATCATCAAGAATTTCTCCCTCCTCAAGAGCATTTGTGCACCATGGACGATAGGCTTTATGACAAGTCCTTGGAGGGAGATTGTGTAGTGGATTTTGGTCCCCTTGATGAGGTGCCATCAATTTATGGATTCTTTCCATTGGAAGTTGTATTGTGGAGGTATGATCATACCAAGGAAGAGCACATCCTAGAAGATAGTAGTGATGAAGGCATACTCATTGAGCTTCTGAATGGTGATGCACTAGAGTTTCTGGATTAGGAGAGGGGTTCCTTCTCCATCTATAGCGATAGTGAACAAGGGTAAATGAGTGAACATCATGATGAGATGCATGAACAAGAAAGAGAAGAATACAAAGGCGAGGGTGTTGAGATAGCTGTGAAGACAGATGAAGCACCTGGTCAACTACAAGATGCAACTTGGATTCCTTCTGCCATGATCATTGTTGATCCTCCTTCATATTCAAATGGCTATAATAGGATAGATTCATGCATGTCCCATGACATTGAACACCACATAAATAAAGGACAACATTTGGGAAAGGAAGTGGGACAGTGTGTTTCCTTTTGAGGACAACAATCAAGTGGACACTGGGTTTGTAGAAGATCAACGAGATGAAGTCTATCTTCTCGAAGAACAATTGATAGGGATTGTTGATCCCACACAAGATGTGGAAGAAGTGTTTTCTTCCCTGTTCTCCCTACCTTATGCAGGCTTGGTGCCTAAAATGTTGTACCCTCCACCATGCCTGCCCGAGGTTGCTGATGCAAAGACTGACGATGCGGTGCTCGCTCTCGATTGTCAAACACTGCCATAATTGCACAATGAAATATAGGTTCTATCCTTCCTTGCTCCTGTTAATTGTTATAGCTACACTTTCATTTCGATTATGGGAATAAGGGAAGATAAAAAAATTTATGGATTAACCATGGGTTCAGCGAGCCTCCTCAATTGCTGATTTTCCCTGGTCATGTGACTCAACTTGAGTTCTACAACATTGAATTTATTTTTTTGAAATATAAAGATAAATTTGCATGGTTAAGAATGATAACAATTGACCATTTTCTTGTGCATGCATTGTGAAATCCAATGAGCATTGATTCCAGCTCGCCTTGCCTAAACATAGTGCTTTGTAAATATCTCTTTATACATAGCTCATTTCTTAGTAGTGTAGGTTTCCTATAGATACTCTGCTTTCCTACTTTCCTTAGGTTAGTTGGTTTGTTGTAGGTTTATTGCTTTAGACTAGTTTCTTCTCTATTTTCTTTCGTTGTCATACTTTGGTTAGTTTTGGTGTTCGCTTTGTTTCTATTTTTTTGCTACTTTGCTCAGGGTCCCTCTACTTTTGGCTAGGCACATCTGTGTCCACAACAACCATACTTATCACCTGGGGTTGTTCTATGTATTTCTTCATCAAACTATAATCATGTTTTCAGAGTGGATGGTTAGGATCTTTTCTTAGTGGCAAGTGATCTAGGTGTTTGATTCAAAGAGGATAAGTCGTTGGTTGGTTTGATTATGATGTATTCTGGAATCTTATACCTCTCACATATTTTAAGAATCTGGAGTCATTATAGGTCCTTTGTGAAATCTAGTTAAGTGAAAAATCTAAAATTCTGCTTCAGTGCTACTATGATTCTCAGCCGTTAGCATGAGCTTCAATGCTTGTGGGTTGAAAAAAAAGAATTGAAAATTGAAAATCAAAAGAAAAGAAACAAAAGAAAGAAAGAAAAATATTGAAAATCAAAAGAAAATAAATTCATCTTTTCAGGGGTATCTGAGTAACTCTATCAGGGCTATGGATGTTTGAGAGAATTATAGCGACAACCTTGTCGGGGCTATGGATGCTTAATTGGCAGTGAGGCAATGTCCAAGATGCTTTTGGAGTTAGAATAAACTATGTAGCTTAACTTAACAAAGCTTGGGTTCTTGTAGGAACTAAAGGATGGGAAGTGACACAACTGCACACACTTGGATTTTTAGCATACTGAAGGTTCGATTAACTTGTGGTTTTGATCCTTTGATTGAGCATCTAGCTTGTTTTCCCTAGCGTGAAGATCAGAGCAAGAGACTCTTGGTTCATGATTCCATTTTGTCATCAAAATTATCTAGAGCATTTCCCCAGCGAGTCTCCATATGTTGTGTATGTTTTACACACATGCCCCACCATGGGTAGGGACCCCCCTCTTTTCACTCTCAACGGGTTGCTTTTCTCTCATCTCATTTTGCGTGCCCCTTTCCTAGAGCCTAAATTGGTCATGTGCCTTCAAATGATCAAATTCCCCTAACCAAATTCACCTACCTAACTTTCGCTAAGTCTTTTTCTTTCGTGGAAGTGCCCCTATGGGTTTCCCTTTGCCTATTTCTCTAATGTCCTCCAAGCCTCATGAACTCGTAGTTGTGGGTTGCCTCATGTGGGTCGTCACTCATGTTTTGCTATTGAGTACCGACTAGCGCCCAACTTTCGATCGCATGGCAGGACCCACACTTATTTTCTCTATTCAAGCCTTGACCGAGTGTGAGATTCCACATCTCACCTAACCTAGGTCCACCATACAAATAAATCAATGCACACCATTAGTGGCAGTTGGCTCATAAACATTTCTCCATGCCCTTCATTTTACCTAGGGCATTCAAATATGGAGAGAAGCAAAGTTCCCCACTTTCCTTTTTCTGCTTTTTGCCTTGTTCCTGCTAACTTGGTCCCCGCTCACTCGATTCAATTTTTCCTTCATTTTTTACTTTGGGGACAAGTTTCCCATGGATTTGGAATGTTTTATTGGTGCCTAAGTGAACTTCCAAGGTTTCATTAAGTTTCAGGAAGTTGCAGAAATTTCATTCTGGAACTTCGTCTCCCTGTGGTCGTTTAAGGGACTTCGTCCCTCTGTGGTCATTTTCGAGACTTTCCTTTCGGGCCACTGTGTGCTCATTACCATTTCAAAAGGGTGATGACCCTCCGGCTTTCCCCTTCCAAACTTCCACATTTTTCAAAATAATTCCAATCTTAAGGAAGTATGTCTTGGCCCTCTTTCTCCACCTTTTCCCATGTGTTATAATTGAAAAATCTTGGTTTCACTAAGTTTTGTGGGGTTTGGGAACTTCCCTTCTGAACTATTGTCCCTCTGTCACTGTCTAAGAACTTCCCTTCCAGATTGTTGTCCCTCCATCATCATCTAGTAACTTCCCTTTTGAACTGTTGTTCCTCCGTTGTCGTCCAAGAACTTCCCTTATGGATTGTTGTCCCTCTATCGCCGTCTGGGAACTTTCCTTCTAAACTATTGTCCCTCCATCGTCGTTTGTGGAACTTCATCCCTCTGTGGCCGTTTTCGGAGCTCCATCCCTCCATGGTCATTTTTGGGATTTTCCTTCCGAGCTGTCGTTTGCTTATCTTCCCTTCTAGACTGTTGTCCTTTCATCGTCGTTCGAGAACTTCCCTTCTAGACTGCTATCCCTCTATGCCCATTTTTGGAACTTCATCCCTCCATGGTCATTTTTGAAACTCTGTCCCTCCGTGGCCATTTTCGGAACTCCGTCCCTCTATGGCCATTTCAGGAACTTTGTCCCTCTGTGGCCATTTCCATAACTCCATCCCTCTGAGGCTGTTTTCTGAACTCCGTCCCTTCGTGGCCATTTCAGGAACTCCATCCCTCCATGGCCATTTTAGGAACTTTGTCCCTTCATGGCCATTTTTGGAACTTCATCCCTCTATGGTCATTTTTAGAACTTTGTCCCTCCATGGCCATTTTGAGAACTCCCTCCCTCCGTGGCCATTTTCGGAACTTCGTCCCTCCGTGGCTGTTTCTAAAACTTCATCCCTCTATAGCCATTTCTGGAACTTCATCTCTCCTTGGCCGTTTTGGGAACTTCGTCCCTCCATGGCCATTTATGGAACTCTGCCCCTCCTTGGCCATTTTGGGAATTCGATCCCTCTACGGCCATTTTTGAAACTATGTCCCTCTGTGGTCGTTTCCAAAACTTCATCCCTCCATGGCCATTTTGGGAACTCCATCCCTCTATGGCCATTTTGGGAACTCTGTCCCTTTATGGCCATTTTGGGAACTTCATCCCTCCATTGCCATTTTTGGAACTCCATCCCTCCATGGCCATTTTTCAAAACTTCGTCCCTCTATGGCCATTTCAGGAACTCCCTCCCTTCGTGGTCATTTCCAGAACACTGTCCCTCCATGGTTGTTTTGGGAAATTCATCCCTCTGTGGCCATTTCTAAAACTCCATCCCTCCTTGATAATTTCAGGAACTTTGTCCCTCCATGGCCATTTCTAGAACTTTGTCCCTCCTTGGTTGTTTCTGAAACTACATCCCTCTTTGGCCATTTTGGGAACTCTATCCCTTCGTGGCCATTTCTAGAACTCCATCCCTCTGTGGTCATTTCAGGAACTCCGTCCCTCCATGGCCATTTCCAAAACTCCGTCCCTCCATAGCCATTTCTAGAACTTTGTCCCTCCATGACTGTTTCTAGAACTCCATCCCTATGTGGTCATTTCCAAAACTTCATTCCTTCCTGGCCATTTCTAGAACTCCATCCCTCCATCGTTGTCGAGGAACTTCCCTTCCAGACTGTTGTCCCTTCGTCGCCATCTGGGAACTTCCCTTTCAGACTGTTTTCCCTTCATCGCCATCTAAGAATTTCCCTTCCAGACTAATGTCCCTTCATCGTCGTTCAGGAACTTCCCTTCCAAATTGTTGTTGTCCAAGAACTTCCCTTCCAGACTGTTGTCCCTCTATCGCTATCAAGGAACTTCCCTTCTAGACTACTTTCCCTTTGTCATCATTCGGGAACTTCCCTTCCAAACTATTGTCCCTTTGTCATCATCCAGGAACTTCCCTTCCAGACTATTTTCCCTCTATCATCGTCCAAGAACTTCCCTTCTGGATTGTTCTCCCTCTGTCACCATCCAGGAACTTCTCTTCCGGACTGCTATCCCTCCATTGCCATCTAGGAACTTCCCTTTCAAATTGTTGTCCCTCTTTCATCATCCAGGAACTCCCCTTCCAGACTCCTCTCCCTCCTTTGTTTTCTAGGAACTTCCCTTCCCGATTACTGTCCCTTCATCGTCATCTAGGAATTTCCCTACCAGACTATCGTGTGTCATTGGTCATTTCCCTCCCGTCTGTCACCCAACTTCCATCTGGCCTTTCAGGTTTTCCCTTGTGGAATGTTGTCCACCATTGGTTGTTTTCCTTCCATCCATTGTATGTCGTCTGCCCACTGTTTGTCGTCTTTCGTTCGTCATCCTTCTGCCTTGTGGCATCCGCCCCCCTGAGCATGCATTAATGTTCATGCTCCAAATGTGGAACAATGATGAATATTATGATCTTTTGATGATGCATGGATGGATCTAACAAGAATTTTCCTTGATTTGTGTATGAAAGCACTTACGGAACTTCATATATGCAGGATTCAAGAAGCCTACTACGGGTTTCTCGGGGAGACCCATTAGGAAAGTTTAACAAGGAAAAGCATATAGCTCCTATCACCATTCATTTTATTCCCACCTCTCCTCGTAGCACCCATCAACAGACCTGGAATTAGAAGAAGGCTTGTTCCAAGGAATTCAATGACAAAATGCAAGGGGGTGGTCTTGAATAAATCATAAGGGAGTTGTCCTACTTTTCACCAAATGATGGTGATCTTTAAGGAGGTGTCCACCCAAATCAGGGGCAACCAATCCATTGATGCCAGTCGTCAACAAGCTTGTTTGATCCAATGAAGAATTTTGTAATTCCATTAAGCAAAGGGAAGCTTTCAAGTAGTTTCAACTATAGTAAAAGGGAAATAAGCTACAAGACAAAACTGCTACAACACCTAGGCACTAAAAGACAAAATAGGGGAAAGACAAAAAATGTATTTTAAATTGTTGAATATTGTGGGGTAGGTGAAGCCCTAGTGCAATCAAATCTGAGCCACACAATGTAATTCAATCCTAGCCATTCATTTGGATTTTGGAAAACTATAAATAGGGGTCTTCCCCTGATTTGTAAAAGGTTGGAGAGCTGGTGTAAAATGAATTTGCAGCAATAGAAGAAAACATTGCATTATTTTATGGATTTTCTCTTTAATTTTTCTCATTGTGTGTGCATTATTCTACTTCCCTTTTAATTTAGTTGTTAGTTTCTTTAATGGAAATGGTGATGGTGATTGTTGTTTCAGTATTTGATGAATTTCCATCTCATTTTTTTGTGGTTTGTTGATGATGAACTACTTTGTAAATCTAGTTTGAGCATCCTTCCTTTATTGTTGCAGATTAGTTCGATTGCATGTGCATGATGTGTGTGTAATCTGAAAATCTGCAGTCCTTAGAAGATTGCACTAGTTTTGTGTAACTGTAGGATCCTCTTGGCCAAGCAAAACCCAGTTTAGGGAGGGATGATTCCACAAAGCTGGTTTACAATTTTTGAGAGGAATTGTTTTTGGCTGAAATCACATATTTTTAGAAAATATAATGATTTAAGCCTTAAAAAGTTCCATTTTAAGGATTCCAATTGAAGAGGCTTTGATCAAACCACCTTATATCAAACCCCCTTGGATAGAACCTTGCTAGTTTTAAACCATACCTATAAATGAGTCTCCTTTACACCTATCAAAATGATGATAAAAAATAACTTTTGATTTACCTTTTGGGGGATCAAATGAGTTCATTTAAAATTTATTTTAAATGATTATGGTAGTCCTCAGAATGAGCTATCCAACGAATATTATTTTAATATGTATTTTTTTTTTAGTTTTATTAAACATAGGTTTTTCATTGAAAATGAAGGTCTTTGTTCTGCACATGTGGAAAAATAGTAGATTATTATAAAAAAATGAAAAATATGAGTGCACTAGATATTGAAGTCCTTGATTCAACAAAAAAAATATTGAATTTCAATATAAACAAAAAAAATTATGCGTTATACGGTCATGCTATGTCTGAATTATAATTGGTTTGACTTTGAAACTTTATTAAAGAAAAAATATTCAATAAAAAACTATCTAACCAAGTGGAAGCACTAGATATCGGAGTTACAAATCTAAATTAGAAATGATTATAATTTTATCCTTCATGGGAAAAAATTTATGCATTATACGGTGTGCATCACTTTTTCAAAATGTTGTTTTTTGAAAAAAAATAGTTTTCGTGGGAGATGGAAAAAAAGTGCAGTCTGATTCCAAAATTTTTGAAAAAACTATTTTTAGAATCTACAGACAAAATATAATGAGGATCTAGTTTGCATCATCTTCAAATTCCTCATGGTTTAGCTGCTATAGGATCCTGAATGTGAAGATTTAGTTAAAAATAAGAATTTCAATGTCCAGTTTGGCAAAAAATTGTAAACCACTATTGTGGGATCAGCCAGAGTTTTTCTACTATAGCAGCCTCCATGATCACTATTCATTCATAGTTTTAGGTCCAGGAACCTCTTCTTTTCCCTATCTTTTTCCCTTTTTTTAATAAGTAACCTATGCTAAGGTTCATTGCACATTTTAAAGCTCAATCAAATAATAAAAAGGAGTTTAAGATTGTTGTTTGAACCTGCAACAAACACACAACAAATCTCCCATATTAAGAACTCCATTTGCAGATCCAACTTCCCCACTTTGTGACTCATCTGTAAGTCTACCTTCTGATTCCAACAAATCACATGAAATAATTGAGATATTCCAAGCACTGTCAAGACCTAACATTAGAGACCTTGGGATAGTCTTCTGCAATCTGATTGTGGAAGATTTTCTTTCAAGAGAGGTGATGCACCTATGCATTACCTATGCTAAGAAGTGCATAAAAAACACATCAAAAATATTATAGATAGTAATCTTAATATTAAGGTTCAGGAAGATAAGTTTTTTATTGTGGTTGTATATGTTGATGCCATCATATTTGGTGGAGATGATGATATGTTTGTTATCTACTGAAATTGCACCCTGTTGAATATGAAATTCAACAATTCAGTGAAACATGAGAATACCTCTAAAATTGTAGGTAACTTGTAAACATAGGTCAACCTCCAGAGAAGTTCGGCTTCCTAGTTGGTTATCACCTAAAACTACTAATTTCTGTAGTGGAAAAGGGAAAGATAAGGCATAAACTGAAAGCTTGAAAGTTAAAAATAAAAGGGGCGATACACCAAACTAAATAGAACTATGAAACTCAACTTGTAAAAACTTGCTTGCAATGACAAAAAAAAAACTTGCACAACCTAATATTGTATGTTCTTACATAAGTACTTCACAAAAAGGTCTTAAGGCTCAAACTTCAAGGAGGAAATTATCTCCACTACTAAAATTTATTTTGCATTCTATGACACAATTTGTAACCTCCAATAACACACTTTTGCATAAAGGCACCAAATTCATGAGACAAAGTTAAAAGGAAATGAATACTATCTCACAGATAACTCAATCAACCATGTGGGAATACACAATAATGCAATAAACAAGAAGGCAAAAATTTCATATCAATGGCACCCAAGGCTTTCACTGTATTTCATATCCAAAATGAGTTACAAATTATGTTGTAATCTCCAAAGGACTATAAGTAGTCAATAAGAAGAACAGTGCATAATAAGAACTAAGTGCAAAAGAGTCACTCAAGTGACTATATCCAACATCTCCCTCCAAAAACCCACCAAAATAGGTTCTAAAAATAGTTAGCGTCAGATGCAACAAAAAGCCCAAAATATAGCATGTAGATCTATCACCAAAAGACTTCATTATGCTTGAAAGAGTCAAATTTAACCAAGTCAAACATGATGACACATGAAACAACCATCCAAAAGCTCCTAAATGCTCCAAAAAGCAATTTAACACCCATATATGCCCTCCTCATGTTGGACAACTATTTCAAACCTCTCCTATATTCTCTTAAAGTCATGAAGAGTTCAACTGCGAACCTCCATATGTTACTTTGACAACACTTGATTAAATTCTTTACATTTATTTATCTATGCAAAATAACATGAGGTCAACCTTGGAAATTTAAATGTAAAAGACCAAAGCTAAAAGACTCGATAGAATGTTGTATTTTAAAAAATACAAGACAAAAGCATAAGACTTAATGTCTTAGCCCACGGTGTTCACTATTCATACTTGCATTTTAAAATAAAAGGTAAAACACCTTTTCCCATCGGTAAGATTAGGGTAAAAGCCCTAATGAACAAAAATGATGCAAAACATGCAAAAGAATTTTCATTTGATCATCGAGCTTCTGGAAAACTCATGGCTGCCAACAGAAGGATTTTGAGGGTCTTCAATAGCGAGTTATGGAACAACAAAGAACAGAAGCTCCTCCGACACATTTTCTTGACAAATCACAACCCTCAAGGGCTCTGGTAAGTTATTTTTTGAAAGAAAATCTAGGTATGAGTTTCCTTTTCAATGATTTAGGCCTCCCAGGTTGTGGTTCCTATAACTTGACCTGATACATTGCATGTGTTTTACCTTTCTCTATTGATTTGTTATTGTTTGGCCACCATATATGCTATACTCAAGGCTTGAGAAAGAACCTTTAATGGAAATTTTCAAGAAATATAGAGCCTTTACCTTACATTTCCAGACAAAAGAAACACAAGTAAGCCTTTTCCTTGAAAGAATTTATATTTTCTTGAAGAAATAAGGGTCAAAATTGAGCCATCTTCAAATGAAAATGTATATTTGTTGTTTCCCCATGCTTTCCCTATTGCTTCCATGCATATATTTTGGAAAAAAATGATATTTTTTGTAGAAAAATAGAGCATTTGTATTTTCTAGGCCACGGTCATATTCCTCATTGCAAGTACAAACGACACCATTTTCATTAATGGTTGATCCTTGAGATAAAAAATCTAGGCTTGAGACACAAAAACCCTGAGTGGTTTTAACATATTAAGAGAAATATGGTCTCCTCTTGTAGATCTCATTATTTTCATGAATTTGTATGAGGTTTCTTTGTTCTTTTATAGTTGTGGCCATATTTGTTCTTCAGTAGCTAAAAACTGCATATGGGTTATCAAAAAGTGCATGGCTACTCCATTAGACCTGCATTCTGCATCTGCTTGAGACACACCCAAATGGGTTTATGTATCTTTTGTTTAAAATCCTCTTCTACAAATACAAAATAAAATGCCCCTCACTACTTAGCTCCTCAACATATTTTATTTCCATTTTTTCATTTTCTCACCTGAAAATATGGCCATGTTTGTTCTTCAGCACTTCCACTATGCTCAAAACACTACTTGAAACTAGGTTTTCAAATTTTTTGTTGAAGCTCCCACTAATGTATCCATTTATAATTAAAGTGACTGTGCTCATTATAAAATCATTTTTCTTTATTTTGTTCACTATATTGGCATTTTCCCACATTTGCTTGACTGATCTCTATGCACTATCCTAGACATCACTCTACCTATCCATGAAGAAGTGATTGTCCTTAAAACCACTTGATAGGTTATTAATTATGACTCTCACCTTTGAGACATAGTGACTGTCATGCTTTATTGCAAATTTGAAACTTTATTTATGCAAATTTAAAATGAATATCCTATCACCTTTTGTTAAGGACTATCCATGCACACTTGAATATTACTCTACATCGTATTTTTTTCATTCTCATTTACCAATCCACTATGATTTGTTAACACTTGACTATCCCTTTCATGGACATGAGATTGCACTTACTTCATATAATTTACATGACTGTCATGGAGCTACAACTATTACCAAAATGATAATTGTTGCTACCATAATTGCATGCTTCTCTTTGCTTGACCCAAAAAAAGAATTAGAATCTACACTTGACTTTGTTTCTTCCATTTTGCATGCTTCTTCATGAATATTGTCATACTCCATATGAATTAATTAAAATTGAGATCTTGAATACTTAACTCATTCACTCATACTACCACCATTCCATGTTGTCATTATAATCTCTCCACTATTCCAATGAGCAAATACTTGTCATTTATCATAGTGATGTCAACAATTCACTTTCATGGGTGATCAGTACTTGTTCAAGACTGATAAATGAGATTATTTCACCCTCCTTCCCCTCACTAATCAAGTTGGAAACATGTTGGGCTCAACCCTTGTGGGAGTCACATTTGAACCCACATGCTTGAATAAGATGAAACAAAATAGTAACATAATTTTCCCTATATATACACAAGAAGCAAACATGTTAGAAAAATATGTGCACATGATAGATGTATTTGATAATCTTGTTGTTTCTTGAACATCTTCATGATGATAACTATTTAGTGCACATAATTATTAGATTGTATGTTTATAGATGAATGTGCATATGTTGTCTGATGACTTTTCATTGCTCTAACAAAACCCTCTCGCTCAAAAGTAGGCAGTTAGGAGCAACAAGGAAATGACAGTTGGGTGCAGCACAAATAGAGGACAAAAGATGACAACATGCAACTCAACTAGGACCAGGAATCGTCATTTAGGCAATGACGAGACACCTTTCACCATATGTGCATTTATTTCCTTTTCTTTCTATAAATGTATAATATTTTCTTTCATTCGCATTAAAGCAGTTAGTCTCATAGCTTGTGTGAGACCTTACACATTTATATCATCAATAAAGATTACCTTTTTCTAAAAATATTTGCACAACCTTTCTAATATTGTATGCATAAGCATAAATGCAGTTCAATAATGTAATCTTCTAATTTATTTTTTTATGCACATGAATGAAATATCGGAGCATTAAAATGAACCTTACTTTTCATTTGAAAACTTTAAGAGCTCTATCTGATTGAGATAATAATGAAATTGGTTAACATTTGTGGTGACATCTGTTATATGTTTTCTTGCTAAACATCAAACTAGTTGCCTAGGCTTATATATTGGGCATGGAGTCACTTATAAATCTGACACAACTTTGGAAACAAACCTGGACAACTTCTGTAACTTACTAGGTTAGTGCAAAATACGTCAAAAAATTATGAAAAAAAAAATGCAGAAAGAAAAGCTACCTAAATGTGCTTGGCAACACTTAGGGAAATGAACACTGCATCTAGAAGCCTACCCTACACTAACAACAAGACAAATCTACTTAAACAAAATTAAAGGATGATTGAAGTAGCTACCCTTTCTTCTCAAAATGCAATGGCTCGCATGCTTAAGGACAACTAACTAAAGGTGGGACACAAAGAAAATTTCAACAAGATTAAGTACTTCCCCTTGAAAAAGGCAAACAAGTTCATTTACCTTATCAAACTAATCATAAGTATTGTTGTTTGAAAGAGGATAAGTGAGTTGAATATAATCTTTTTCAACTGCAAATGCATCCTTGATGTCATCTTTAGTTGTACCTTCATGTGTGAGTGCAAGATTGACCATTGACACTTTATTGCACTCCATTCTGACTAAGTATTTAATTGGACAACCTCTTGAAATGACAAAGCTATAACTCCTATTTTTGGTTGTCTCTCTTTCTTCTAATTTACATGGTTGTCTTGCTTCATGGTCAAGTCTAGACTAGAAAGAAAATAATCTGAATGCTTAGAATTAGCAGAATTATCTTCTCCCTGTCTAATAACCTTCCAGGTTAACTCCTCCATGTTGAGTGGACAATCTTCTTCCACTAAGGTAGCTAATAACTCATCAAAGCTATCAGTTCTTGGAAGGGTCTTACAAATAACTCGTTTAACCTCAAAAACCTCATTATCACTTAAAGAAACACACTCCAAAAGAGGTTGCTCTTATTCAATGAAGGTAGGAAAGTGTTCAAACAATGAAGAAGCCTCTTGGAACAAAATTTTGATTGGTATATCAGCTTACAACTCTTATGTATAGTAGAAAGGAAGCTCCTCTGACCAAACAGGATCTTGCAAAAAAAGTTCACAAGTAGTTTCTTGTTCAAGCTTGTGAACCTATTGTTGATTTTCATCATGAGTGTCAACCTCATCTAACAGATTTGATTCCTTGTCATCCAATTTTGAACAAAAGCTTTCAATTATATCTATGCACAACTCTTCATAGAGCTCAACATTAGCCTCTTCATCCATAAAATGTCCAAAAATATAAAAGTTCTTAACCTAAACAAAGGTGTCAGGTCCGGTTTCATGCACTTCTTCAACTTTTGTTGGTGTGAATAGACTTGCACCTTCTTCAACATGTTAGATGAAAGGAGGTAACTTCCTATTCCAAACTATAAATTGCTTTTCTTCAACATCCATTTCCACTTTTTCATCATGTTATCCTACTGAAACACTTTCAACATCTTTCACGAAACAAGGAAGTTGGTTAGTTGGAACATTCAAGGATTCATATAGAAAATGTTTTTCTTGTTTAATCCTTCTCTTTTCTAATCTTTATTCCTTCATAGCTAAGTGCATCAATTTTATATTTCTAGTCTCCTCCAAGTTGAGTGAGTTGTGTTGGTCAATGGGCTGCTCTTCGTTTGCTTTCTATATGTTAAAGAATTGTTCCATTTTTTTATTGTTAAAGGAATATCACAGGGTGGAAAAGATGGTCCTTTCCAACTTGAAATCTTAAGGGTAGAAGACTCATTGATAGGCTCACTAAAGGTCTTAGAAGGTTTTTCTTGTTTAAAATTAGGGAAATTGTACTTGGAAACCTTCTCATTCATAGGATGATTCAACATTACAGGAAAAGGTGAGCTAAAACTAGGAATGGAAAGGGTTTCCTAGGTTGCATACCTTTGTGCTTGATAATCTAAGTAAGCTCGACTACTTTGCACCTGAGTAGACAAAAACTTTGTTTGCTCCTCTTTAGCAACTATCTCTCTTTCAAGACCTTCAAACCATATTCTTTTCTCCCTAACTCTTGATCATAAAAATAAGTTTGTTCAACCAACTCCTATTGTTGTGAGATAATATTTTTATGCTTCTTTATGTGAATCAACATTCGGTACATATGTAAGAACACCTTACTTATATCATTAATCTTCATATGTTCAAACTTTTGGCTCAAATCCCACAACACATGGTCAAACTATTGGGTCAAATCCAATACACTCTTATAAGGGTGCTCTTGAGTCTAATTATGTGAATAGTCATGTTGGTTGGCATCAAAAACCTCCTCTTGGGGTTGATTTTGATTGTATATTGGATGATATAAAGGTTGAGCAAGAGTGGGAGGGTTGGAAACATAATGAGAATGCTTGAAATCTGTTGTTACAAAGTCACTTGGAATAAAAATAGTAGATTGTTATGTATAATATGGCTGATAAGAGGACATATTTGCATGATCCTCATGGAATGGAGGTAAAAATCCATTATATTGTTGATAACTAGACATTGTAAGGATAAAACATTAAACATAGAAAACCTAAAAAATAAACCTTATTAATTACAGGTAATTGGACTGTTGAAACCATCTGTTATGAGGTTGGATTCACCATGGTGTTGTTTGTACTGCCTCCGAAGGCTGATAATATTGAGAAAAACACCAAATTTCTCAATATTTTGAAGTTCTCAATGATGCACTAGCTTTTTCATTACTTCCCAAACTTAGAGTCACCAAATATGCTATCTTTTAACCTTTAAAAGGCCTGAAATTCACTAGTTGCATATCAAAACCAACAAAACATGTATTTTCTTAAACTGTCCAAATTCAAACAATCCCATCAAGCATGCCAAAAATTGCTATCTACTAAAATTGCACCCTGTTGAATATGAAATTCAACAATTCAGTGAAACATGGGAAGACCTCTAAAGCTCTAGGTAACTTGTAAACATAGGTCAACCTCTAGAGAAGGTTGGCTTCCTAGCTGGTTATCACCTAAAACTACTTATTTTTGTAATGGAAAAGGGAAAGAGAAGGCATAAACTAAAATCTTGAAAGAAAAAATAAAAGGGGTGATACACCAAACTAAATGAGACTATGAAACTCATCTTGTAAACACTTACTTGCAATGACAACAAAACAAACTTGCATAGCCTAATATTGTATGTTCTTACATAAGTACTTCATAGAAAGGTCTTAAGGCTCAAACTTCAAGGAGGAAGGTATCTTCACTACTAAAAGTTATTTTGCATTCTATGACTCAATCTATAACCTGCAATAACACACTTTTTCATAAAGGCATCAAAGTCATGAGACAAAGTTAAAAGGAAATGAATACTATCTCATGGATAACTCAATCAACCATGTGGGAATACACAATAATGCAATAAACAAGAAGGTAAAAATTTAATATCAATGACACCCAAGGTTTTTATTGTATTTCATATCCAAAATAAGTTAAAAAGTATGTTGTAATATCCAAAGGGCTGTAAGTAGTCACGAAGTAGAAAAGTACATAACAAGAACTAAGTGTAAAAGAGTCACTCAAGTGACTATATCCAACATCTCCCTCCAAAACACCACCAAAATAAGTTCAAGAAATAGTTGGGGTCCAATGCAACAAAAAGACCCAAATTTAGCATGCAAATCTATTACCAAAAGACTTCATTATGCTTGAGAGAGTCAAATTTGACCAACTCAAACATAATGACACATGAAACAACCCTCCAAAAGTTCCTAAATACTCCAAAAAGAAATTTAACACCTCTATATGACCTCCTCATGTTGGAAAACTATTTCAAACCTCTCCTATATGCTCTCAAATTCATGAAGACTTCAACTATAAACCTCCATATGTTACTTTGAAAAAGTAGGATTCCACCATTTTGCATTTAAAAGAGCATTTTAATTATGTTTTTTATAACTTAATAACACTTAATTAAATGCTTTACATTTATTTATCTATGCAAAATAAAATGAGGTCGACCTTGGAGATTTAAATGTAAAATACCAAATATAAAAGACTCCATAGCATGTGGTAATTTAAAAAATACAAGGCAAAAGCATAAGACTTAAAGTATTAGACCACAGTGTTCACTAGTCATACTTGCATTTTAAAATAAAAGGTAAAACACCTTTTCCCATTGGCAATATTAGGGTAAAAACCCTAATGAATAAAAATTATGCAAAACATGCAAAAGTATTTTCATTTGATCATCGAGCTTCTGGAAAACTCATGGTTGCTAGCATAGGGGTTTCGAGGGTCTTCAATGGTGGGTTCTAGAACAACAGATAGCAACAGAGGCTCCTCCTTCACATTTTCTTGACAAATCTCAGTCTTCAAGGGCTCTGGTAAGTTATTTTTTGAAATAAATTTTGGGTATGAGTTTCTTTTTCAATGATTTAGGCCTCCCAAGCCACGCTTCCTATAGCTTGACCTGATACATTACGTGTGTTTTACCTATCTTTGTTGATCTGTTATATTTTGGCCACCATATATGCTCTACTCAAAGCCTTAGAAACCACCTTTAATGGTGAATTTCAAGAAATACAGAGCCTTTACCTTGCATTTCCAGAAAAAAAGAAACATAGGTAAACCTTTTCCTTAAAATAATTTATATTCCCTGAAGAAATAATGCTCAAAATCAAGCCATCTTTGAATGAAAATGTATATTTTTTGTTTCCCCATGCTTTCCCTATTGCTTCCATACATATATTTTGGAGAAAAATCACATTTTCTGCACAAAAATAGAGCATTTGTATTTTCCAAGTTGCAACCATATTCCTCATTGCAGGTACAAATGACACCATTTCCATTAATGATCGATCCCTGAGATAAAAATCTGGGCCTGAGACACAAAATCCCCAAGTGGGTTTTAACATATTATGAGAAATATCATCTCCTCTTGTAGATCTCACTATTTTCATGAATTTTTATGAGGTTTCTTTGTTATTTTATAGTTGTTGCCATATTTTTCTTTAGGAGCTAGAAATCGCATATGGGTTATCGAAAAACCCACGGCCACTCATTGGACCTACATTTTGCATCTACTTTAGACACACCCAAATGGGTTTTCGTATTTTTTATTTAAAATCCTCTTCTACAAATACAAAAGAAAATTCCCCTCACTACTTAGCTCCTCAACATATTTTATTTCCATTTTTTCATTTTCTCACCTGAAAATATGGCCATGTTTGTTCTTCAGCACTTCCACTATGCTCAAAACCCTACTTGAAAATGGGTTTCCAAATTTTGGGGTGAAGCTCCCACTACTATAGCCATTTATATTTAAAGTGATTGTCCTCATTATATTTAATCATTTTTCTTTATCTTTTTCACTATATTGGCATTGTCCCACATTTTCCTAACTGATCTCTATGCATTGTCCTTGACATCACTCTACCCATCCATGAAGAAGTGACTATCCTTAAAACCAAGATAGGTTATTGATTATGACTCTCACCTTAGTGACATAGTGACTGTCATGCTTTATTGCAAATTTGAAACTTTATTCATGCAAATTTGAAATGAATATCCTATTACCTTTTGCTAAGGACTATCCATGCATAGTTGAAGATTACTCTCCATCATATTTGTTTCATTCTCATTTACCATTCCACTATTATTTGACAACACTTGATTGTCCCTTTCATGGACATGAGACTGCACTTACTTCCTATAATTTACATAACTATCATGGAGCTACAACTATTACCAAAATGATAATTGTTGCTACCATAATTTCATGCTTCTCTTTGCTTGACCCAGAAAAAGAATTAGAATCTGCACTTGACTTTGTTTCTTCCATTTTTCATGCTCCTTAATGAAGACTATCATACTCCATATAGACTAATTAAAACTAAGATCTTGAATACTTAACTCATTTACTCATACTCCCACCATTCCATGTCATCCTTATAATCTCTCCACTATTCCAATGAGAAAATACTTGTCATTTATGATAGTGATGTCAATAGCTCACTTTCATTGGTGATCAGTACTTGTTCAAGGCTAATAAATGAGATGATTTCACACTCCTTCCCCTAACTAAATCAAGGGGGAAACATGCTCGGCTCAACCCTTATTGGAGCCACATTTTAACCCACATGCTAAAATCAGATGAAACAAAATAGTAACATAATTTTCCCTATATCTGCACAAGAAGAAAACATGTTAGAAAAATATGTGCACATGATAGATGTATTTGATAATCTTGTTGTTTCTTGAACATCTTCATGATGCTAACTATTTTAGTGCACATGGTGATCAGATTTTATGTTTATAGATGAATGTGCATTTATTGTTTGATGAATTTTCATTGCTCTAACAAAACCCTCTCACTTAGATGCAAGCAATTAGGAGTAGCAAGGAATGATAGCTAGATGCAAGAAAAATAGAGGACAGAAGATGACAATAGGAAACTAAACTAGGACTAGGACTCATCATTCAAGAAATGACAAGTCACCTTTCACCATATGTGCATTTATTTCCTTTTCTTTCTATAAATGTATAATCTTTTCTTTCACTTTCATTAAAGCAATTAGTCTCACGGTTTGTGTGAGACCTTACACATCTATATCATCAATAAAGATTACCTTTTTCTAAAAATATTTGTACAATCTTTCTTATATTGTATGCATAAGCATAAATTGAGTTTAGTAATGTAATATTCTATTTTTTTTTGTTATACACATGAATGAAATATAATAGCATTAAAATGAACCCTAGTTTTCATTTGAAAACTTTAAGAGCTCTATCTGATTGAGCTAATAGTGAAATTGGGTAATAATGTGTAAGAGGTTTTCAAAAGAGATGTAGAAATAATTTGAGATGTGTAAGATTGGTGAGTTGTATTTCTTCCTTGGACTTCAAAATTTTCAAGAAGATGGTGTTATTTTTATTTCTCAAGCTAAGTATTTAAGAGAGATGTTGAAGAAGTTTGGCATGGAAGATTCCAAACCAGTAGGTACTCCTATGGTGATTGGTTGTCACTTGAGAAAAAATTATGAATCTCTAGAGTTTGATTAGACTCTATATAGGTCCATGATTGGAGGATTGTTGTACTTGACTACTTCTAGACCTCATATTATGCATGTAGTATGTTTGGTTTTTAAATTTCAAGCTAATCCTAAGAAATCTCATGAGAAAGTGTAGTGAAAAAATAATAGATAATTGAAGGGAAATCTAAATTATGGTTTATGGTATAAGAAGGATGATAATTTTTCTTTGAGTGCTTACATAGATTTTGATTGGGTAGAATGTGTGGATGACTAGAGAAGTACTAATGGCAGTGAATTTTTCTTGGGAGATAGATTGGTCTCTTGGTTCAGTAAGAAATAGGACTCACTGTAAGTGTCCATAGTAGAGGCTGAGCATATTGATGTAGCATATTGCTACACCTAGGTGCTTTGGATGAAATAGACTTTAAAGGATGTAAAGGTGTTATATGATGAACCCATTCCTATATTGCGTGATAATACTAGTGAACTTAATATCTCCAAGAATTTGATAATGCTTTCAAAAACCAAACACATTTATATTAGGTATCACATTCTAAGAGAGAAATTTGTAGAGCATGACTTGTCCTATTGGAGTATGTGCCCACCAAGGATCATATTATAGGCATTTTCAAAAAGATACTTTTGAAGCATACTTTTGAGTATCTTTGGTAGAAGTTAGCGGTTTTCTCCCCTCCTTGTTCTAACTAGATGCATAAATGGTGCATCTATCCATGGGTATAAAATCATTTCATATATTTTTCTCTTGGATTGATGTATGCTACCTCTCAAGAGGATTTGGTAGTAAGGGGGAGTTTGAAGAAGATATATCGATATTCTGCATGTATGGTTGTTTGAAGAATTGTTGTTGGTCAAAGGGGGAGAATGTGTTGCTATTTCAATTGAAGATATTTGGCCCTTTTGTCCTTGAAGTTAGAGAATGAGTTGTTGTACAGGTGGGTGTGGCCCTTTGTTCTTCATGTTAAAGGGGGAGAGTGAGTATGTGTGAGTTTCCATCAATGCCAAAGGGGGAGATTATTGGAAATGGTTGTCATTAATGTCAATACTTGGTGAGATTGTTGTATATATTTGTAAGATTTTATGTTGGAATTGTTTTCCATTATTGAAAACATTCACTTTCGATTCTCATAGATGTGTGATGGTGTTTTTCCTTGGTTGAAGTCATGTAAAATTTGTACAGTGCATGGTTGTTGTCAACAGAGATGATTTCATAATGATATATTAAGATGAGGATTAGAAGTACTAAGATGAGGATTAGAAGAATTAAGATGAGGAATAGAAGTGTTTTTTATGATGGAGATACATTTTTGATGGTATCTAGTATGTTTTTTCTCTCTCATGTTGTTCCTGAGGAAATATGTGTTGCTACAAGGAAGTTGTAGCCTCCTCATGTTGATGAAAGTTCCTATTTTAGGAAATTTCTTTGAATTTTTTTTGGGAGAATTGTTTGCATTCCTTCACTATTGAATTGTGGTCTTGCATTTTGGGATTCAATGTTTATTCTCTATGGATGTTGCACTCCTCTCTCTTTAGGTCACTAGTGTTATCAAGGAGATTTTTCATTAATTATAGAAGGTTGGCATTTTTTTGGTTGTATGGATTGGTCTAGAAAATTCTCTACATTTCTTTGTATTGATGTCTCTGATTCTACAGCTTGGTGGATGTGCTCTCATTTCATGTGCAGTGTCTTAGTTTTGTTTTCATGTGTTGAAGTGGTCAACAAGATGTATTTTTAATTTTATATCTCATTATTGTGCATTCTATGTTTCTGGAATGAAGTGTTTTGTTCTAGTTTGGCTTGTAGAGGCTTTTGATGGCATGCAAATTTAAAATAAGTGTCTAAAAGTGTTGTTGGATTTTAAGAAACATCTCTCTATGGTTTTCATTTTAGTGGTTGATCTCTTTGGTTTTGTATTATATTTTGTGTTGGTTTTTTGGATAATTTGTCGATATCTAGCTAGTAGGGCTTATTTTATTGCTTTCATCATGTGCTTGGAGGTTTTTTTCACAATTTGAAGATGTGTTAAGATGTATTTGGGTCCTGACCTATCTTGGTGAGAACCACAATGAGTCAATTCAATTGAATTTGTATTGGGTTGTATGGCAATGTGCTATAAATTTCCTTGTTGCTAACTTAGGTTGTTGTTGTTGGTAAATCATGTCTCAATTTCTAGTTTGTTCCTCTACCTTATTCGGACTTGGTGGAAAATGTTCTTTCTCACCCTTTACCTCTTTACTGCGGTGGTCTGATCTACCCCTAGTGGTACCGTGGTGACAAGCTTGGCAGTTATTGCCTTACCACGCATGGTGAGTTTACTCACCGTGGTGGTTGCGGTAGGTGGCTTGTCACCTACCTCGTCGGTCACCGCCTTATCGCGGTCGGTGAAGGCCTTCACCGCGATGGCCGCACTGATGCTGCTAGAGGCTTGGTCGATGGTTACTGCCATACCGCAGGTGGTGGGTCCTCTCAACGCAGTGTCTATGGTGAGACCGCCAGCAGTGGTCTTGGTAGTTACCGCTCCACCGTGGGTGGTGAGACCAATAGCGATGTGCCTAGTGATTATCACTCCACCATGGACGGTGAGCTTTCTCACCACGGTGGTTGCAGTAAGACCACCAGCGATTTGGCTGGTGGTCACCACCCTACCGTGGGGTTGCCTGGCGGCCTATGCAGTAGCGCGGTTTGACCGCCAACGGTCCCTCACACTGCTTACCGCCATATCGCGGTCAGGTAAATCAGACTTGGCGGTACTGCAGTAAATGGTGAAATGAGCTCGAACGAGCTCACCACCATACCGCGACTAGGTCATGTGGACTCGGCAGTAGTGCGGAAGAGACAAGGAAAGCTCGGTTGAGCTCGGACCTCAATTGACCGAGTTGGACTCGGAGTCAAAAAGCATTGAGCGAATGCAGGAAGGACACATGGCTCAATGTCAGATGTTGATTGGCCAAAAGCCAAAAACTGTAAAAGTAGTAATTGCAAGCCAATTTTAGCTGATGAGAGGAACTCGATTTGGGTGGTGGAGTTATTGTTGGGTGGCTCGATGCAATCTGGGTAGATTGATTGCTTGCTTGAATGTTCGATGCATGAACATGGAAGCCGTGGGATTGGTTGGAAGTGTAAATGCGTTGAAGACTTGTACAGTCAAAGTGAAGTTGACAGATATGTACGCATGAGTGCAAGTTGATGGAAGAGTGAATTCATTGTATGCTTTGAAAAGGAAGTATTGTAATAGTGAGTAATAACTGAGTGCTGTCGTGAGCTGATCAGAGAGTGAAGATTGAATAATTTTGTATGTAATTTTTCATTACTGTAATACAAAATTGTCTTTGCTTGGTGTGGTGGGTTTTTTACCTAAAAAGGTTTTCCCACGTAATTACTGTGCCATCTATGAATGCTTTATATTATATTATCTCTTTTATTCAATATGTATTCATCTCAGTAGTTTTAGAAGCTATTAGAACTCGTTTCTTCTTTTCTCCTCTGTTGTATTAGTGTTAAGGGAATGTATTCTGCACTGTTGGGTCATTAGATCCACCCCCGTTTTCCCTTCAAGTGGTATCAGAACTTGGCCCATTGTGTTATCTTTGAGAGAAAGCTCAGTTTTTTGTGCTAATACTATTTTAGTGGGAGTCTTGCATTGTTAAAACTTGATTCTGTTTGAGATGGCGAGTACATCTGGTAGAGTAGATATTGAAAATTTTAATGGAAGCAACTTTGAGTTATGGAAACTCAAAATGGAAGACCTACTGGTGGATAGAGACCTCTGGTTAGCAATGTCTGGAACTAAGCCACAAATGACAACGCAAGAGGCTTGGGATCTTGTTGATAGAAAAGCAAGAGGTCTGATAAGACTGAGTCTAGCCGATTCTCTACTCCTAACTGTCCATGAGGAGCAGTCTACAACTTCATTGTGGAAGAAGCTTGGTGATATTTATTAGGGAGAGTCTCTGGTAAATAAGTTATTCTTGAGGAAGAAGTTGTACTCCTTGAAAATGGAAGAAGGTGCATCTGTTGCAAACCATCTAAACTCATTTAATATGACTGTTACTCAGCTGGTGTCTATAGGTGTAAAGACTGAGGAGGAGGATCATTGCATGCTCATGTTGTTTTCATTACCTGACAGTTGGGATCATCCGGTGATGGCTATTGGAAGTACAAACACTGCATTCAAGATGGATGACATAATTGCTTCACTTTTATCTGAAGCAATGTGAAGGAAGTCTTTTGAGATGGCTAAAGAGGCTCTGGTTGTTCAAGGTAGACCAAAGGAGAAAGGAAAGAAGAAGGACAAGAAGTTGAAATCCAAATCTACAGGGAGATCAAAGTCTCCTGGTAAAAAGTTCAAGGTGAGATGTCGGAACTGTGGGCAACCTAGTCATATCTGGAAGGACTGCAAGGAGAATAAGAAGAAGAATGCTTCTGACAATGAATCTTCTCAAAGTGATGCAAATGCCTTCATTGTAGTAGCCTTGACAACTCAAGCATCAGATGATGTCTAGTTGGTTGACTCAGGTGTGTCCTTTCACATGACGTCCAATAGAGAATGGTTCTCTAAGTATGATAAGTGTGATGGTGGAAAGGTGTACCTGGAAAATGATTCAATGCTAGAGATAGTTGGTAGAGAAAGAGTTAGAATTTAGTTTCTTGACAAGAGAGTCAAAGAGATTGGTGGCATACTGCACATTGCAGGTCTGGCTTGAAATCTTCTTTTTGTTAGTAAGTTAAATGATGTTGGTGTAGAAGTTTCTTTCTCTAGTAGAGGATGTAAAATGGCTAGAGGTGCAATGGTGTTGGCTAAGGGTGTTCGTACTGGAACTCTGTACAAGCTGGATGCACATCCTATTCAATGTAATAGTGCCTCTGTAAAGTCAAGCAATATTGCTCCTGTAGAGGAAGATGAAGACACTTCTTTGTCTGCAAATGCTTTGGAGGTAAAGCTCCTAACTGAGAAGACTATATTGTGGCATCATAGACTAGGTCACATAGGTGAGAAAGGTTTAAAAAGCTTGAAGAATAAAAATATTGTAGAAGGGCTTAATGATTGTAACTTTGAGTTCAATTTTTGCAAACACTGTATTTATGGAAAACAACACCGTGTTTAATTTTACTCTAGTCCTCATAAATCTTCTGGCATACTAGATTATGTTCATTCTGATGTGTTTGGTCCAGTTAATGTTCCTTCATTATCGAAGTCAAGATATTATGTTTCTTTTATTGATGACTGTTCGAGAAGGGAATTTGTATACTTTCTTAAAAGTAAATCAGAAGTGTTCAGTTGGTTCAAAGAGTTTAAATCTTTGGTAGACAATCAGACTGGAAGGAAAATTAAATGTTCGAGGACAGATAATGGCAGTGAATTTTGTTCTACATATTTTGAAAGGTATTGTACAGATCATGGAATTAAAAGGCATAAGACAATGCCGTACACTCCACAACATAATGGAGTTGCATAAAGGTTGAATAGGATGTTGATGGAAAAGGCAAGGAGTATGTTGAGTGGTGCTAGTCTGGAGCAGAAGTTCTGGGCTAAGGTTGTGGCTACAACATGTTATCTAGTAAACCAATCTCCTTGCTCTACTCTTGTTGATAAGACACCTTTGGAAGCTTGGTCTAGTAAGAAGCCCTCTTTGAGGCATGTCTATGCCTTTGGCTGTGAGGCATATGTTTATGTGCCAAATGAAAAGAGATCAAAATTGGATAACAAGGCTTTCAAGTGTATTCTCATCAGCTATGGTGTTGGTGTGAAGGGATACAAGCTTTAGAACCCTATTACTGAGAAGGTTTTGTATAGCAGAAGTGTGATATTTTGTGAGCTGAAACCTTTAGCAAGTGATCAATAGCTTGAGACAGATTAGAGTGACAAGAAGAAGGATGCGGTTGAGATTCCCCAAACTCCAAAAAGGGAAGAGTTGCATGGTGTACCTGAGACTAAGGAGAGTTCAAGAAACTTTGGAAGTTTTGATGATGAAGAACCAAAACCTCAGTCTGTAAGAAGGTCTACACAAGAAAAAAGGCAACCTGAAAGGTCTCTATGTTAAATTTGAACTATGCTTATGCCTTAATTACTAGCATTGATGAGCCTAGGACTATAAAAGAAGCAATCAGCATGACTGATTCAAATTCTTGGCTGGAAGCCATGAATGAAGAAATGGATTCATTAAAGAAGAATGAAACCTGGGATTTGGTACCATTGCCTAAAGGGTGAAAGCTTGTTGCCTGTAAGTGGATATTCAAAAAGAAGACAGGCCCTAATGGTAGTGTTGAGAAGTATAAGGTGCAACTAGTTGGAAAGGGATTTTCCCAAATCGAGGGAATTGATTATGGAGAGATTTTTCCCCTATAGCAAAGCTAACATCCATCAAATTTTTGTTGTCATTAGCAACTGTGTATGACTTTGAAATTGAGCAGATGGATGTGAAGATAGTGTTTCTCCATGGTGAGCTAGAAGAAAAAATTTATATGTCCCAGCCTGAGCATTTCGTTGTGAAAGGTAAACAAAATATGTTATGTAAGTTAAATAAATCTCTCTATGGCTTGTAGTAGTCTCTTAGAATGTGGTCCTAGAAATTTGACACATTTGTGTTGTCAATGGGATTTGTAAGATCAAAATTTGATCATTGTGTTTATCATAAATCTGAAAAGGATCATGTGCTTGTTATTACACTATACATGGATGATATGTTATTCATGGGAAATAGCAAGACTATGATTTTTGATCTTAAATCTCAGTTGTCTGCAAAGTTCAAAATGAAGGATCTTGGTGCAGAAAGGTACATTATTGGAATGGAGATAACCAGGGATAGAACAAGAAGAAAGCTTTGGGTTAGCTAGAGTAAGTATGTGAATACTGTTCTGGAGAGATTCGGGATGAACGATTGCAAGCAGCTAGTTGTTCCAGTCATGCAGGGAACAAAACTATCTATTGAAGATTTTCCAAAATTTGCTTCAAAGATGGAGGACATGACCAATGTGCCCTATGCAAGTGTTGTTGGAAGTTTAATGTATGCAATGGTTTGTACAAGACCAGACATTTCCCAAGCAGTGGGAGTTCTAAGCCATTTTATGGAAAATTCGGGAAGATCACATTGGGATGTTGTGAAGAGAGTATTCAGGTATTTGAAAGGGACTTCAGATTATGCTCTGTGTTACCAGGGAAGTTTGGTTGCATCATAGAGGACTCTTAGCATTTAGGGATATGTTGATTCTGATTGAGCAGGGGACATTGATAGCAGAAGATCCACCAACGGATATACGTTTATGTTTAATGGTGGAGCAATCATTTGGATGAGCAAGCAATAGGTTGTAGTTGCTTTATCCACGATAGAGGCAGAGTACATGGACACAACTCACACCTGCAAGGAAGTAGTTTGGCTGAGGCATTTGTGTTCAAACATTGGTTTTAATGTAGGGTAGATCACTATTTGCTATGACAGTCAGAGTGCCATTTGTTTGGCAAAGAACCCGACTTTCTGTGCTAGGACGAAGCACATTGATGTGCAGTTTCACTTCATGAGGGACATAGTGGAAGATAGAAGAGTCTGCCTTGAAAAGGTCGACAGTTTGAAGAATGTTGTAGATGCTTTGACAAAGCCTGTGAGCATAGAAAAGTTCAAATGGTGTGCAAAATCGATGGGCCTTGGGGCCTATGACTGTTAGTGATTTTTCGAAGTCAAGAGGAAACTAGAAATCTTTGCCAAGTGGGAGCTTGTTGGGAAATCATGTCTCAATTTCCAGTTTTTACCTCTACCTTATTCAAACTTGGCAGAAAATGTTATTTCTCACTGTTTACCACTTTACTGGGACGGTCTGGTCTACCCTTGGTGGTACCGCGGTGACAAGCTTGGCGGTTACCGCCTTATCGCGCACGATGAGTTTACTCACCGTGATGGTCACAATAGGTGGCTTGCCACCTGCCTCACTGGTCACCACCTTACCACAGTTAGCGAAGGCCTTCACCACACTGATTCTGCCAAAGGCTTGGTTGGTAGTTATCGCCATACCGCAGGCAGTGGGTCCTCTCAACATGGTGTCCGTGGTGAGACCGCCAGCGGTGGTCTTGGCAGTTATCGCTCCACCGTGGATGGTGAGTTCACTCACCGCGATGTCCACGGTGAGACCACCAGTGGTATGCGTGGCAGTTACCACTCTACCATGGATAGTGAGCTTGCTCACCACAGTGACTATGGTAAGACCGCTAGTGGTCTGGCCAGTGGTCACCGTCCTACCGCGGGGTGGCCTGGTGGCCTCCGTGGTAGCGCGGTTTGACTGCTAGCAGTCCCTCAAACTACTTACCGTCATACCGTGGTTGGTTCAATCATACTCGGTGGTAGTGTGGTAGATGGCGAGGTGAGTTTGGACGAGCTCACTACCATACTACAACTGGGTCATGTGGACTCAATGATAGCATGGTGGAGACAAGGAAATATCAGTCGAGCTCAGACCTTAGTTGATCGAGTTGGACTCGGAGTCAAAAAGCATTCAACGAATGCAGGAAGGACACATGACTCAATGTTAGATGTTGATTGGCCAAAAGTCAAAAACTGTAAAAGCAGTAATTGCAAGTCGATTTTAGTTGATGACAAGAACCTGATTTGGGTGGTGGAGTTATTGCTAGGTGGCTCGATGCAATCTCGGAAGATCGATCGCTTGCTTGAATGTTCGATGCATGAACATGGAAGCCATGGGATTGGTTAGAAGTGTAAATGCATTGAAGACTTGTACAGTAAAAGTGAAGTTGATGGATATGTACGCATGAGTGCAAGTCAATGGAAGAGTGAATTCATTGTATGCTTTGAAAAGGAAGTATTCTAACAATGAGTAATAACTAAGTGCTAACGTGAGCTGATCAAAGAGTGAAGACTGAATAATTTTGTTTGTAATTTTTCATTGTTGTAATACAAAATTGTCTTTGCTTGGTGTGGTGGGATTTTTACCTAAAAAGGTTTTCCCACGTAATTACTGTGTCATCTGTGAATGCTTTATATTATATTATCTCTTTTATTCTGTATGTATTCATCTCAGTAGTTTTAGAAGCTATTAGAACTTGTTTCTTCTCTTCTCCTCTGTTGTATTAGTGTTAAGGGAATGCATTCTCCACTGTTGGGTCATTAGATCCACCCCCGTTTTCCCTTCAGTTGTGCATCAAAATGTGAGTTATTTGGGATCACACTGAAATATGTAATAAGATATTTTTAGTCCTCTCTATATTTTAGAGAGGACTTCATTATGTTTTTGTGGCCAACTTGTTGAGATTATTGTTTATCTTCTTGTTGGGTGACATAGTTGATGTTTTGTGATATTGTGGAGGATATAAATGAATGATCAAATCAGCTACAAGTATGAAAAAGTTTGGAATTTATTTTAAGATCACGCAAAAGAAGTATGAAAGTGTGTGGAAGATATATCAAATGATTTTTAATGCCTCAAGTAGTAGAGTGTATTGCTGACATATGTTGTAAATTCTAAATTTTCATGTATCTTGCTCTGAGATAGTGAGTCTCATTAGTTCTTTTTAACTTACCTTTTTGTTGTGCACTTTAGTACTAAACATACCTTGTATCTTATCCTAAATTTTTGTGCCTTAGCCTACAAGTTCTTGGCAGTGAGCCTTAATGTAACTTTTGTAAGCATTAAGCTTCTATAATGTGAGTTAACTCTCACTGTGGTTTTTCCTCATTGGATTTTCTGCATAAAAATCTTGTTGTCCACTTGTGTTCATTTTATTATCTTTCTTCACTACTTATATGTGTTTTAAGTATTGCTACTTTTTTAGAGGATTGGTGATCCAATTAATACTTGAATTGTTGTATCCTTCTTTACTGACTATATCTTTCTTTGTTGCTAATCTATTTGAGGGTTTTAGATCTGGTAAAGAATTTTAAGGTTGATTTTGGCTGAAGGGTTTAAGTTTTTGAAAATATTAATTCACACCCTCTTAGTCTTTGAGTGTTTTCAAACAAAATATAGTGGAGATGAATGTGGAATATGATCCAAAGACAAGAGTATCTACTCTAAAGATAAAGATATAGGTCCTCCAAATGTTACTCAAAAGTGTCCAAACTCATGTCAAAATTTGATGAATGATCAACTAGAGAATGAATAAGAGGGTTCAAGTATTCCCCCAAAAAACACAAGAATAATCTCCATCAAATAATAGATGTATGGAATCGATGGTGTCTTCCAAATTTGAAATGTGGGACTCTACAAAAAAACCTACAAATTTTTTGATGTACTCATCCCAAGTAGACATCTCTAGAAGATAACATATATCTTGTTGAACTAAATCACAAGAATCAATGCATTTAGTAAAAAAAAGTATCATAAAAAAATAGAGTAGATGGGGGAGATGAGATATCAATGCATGTCATTGGATTATATTTTTCATCTTTAAATGATGTTGTGTTCACGCAAGATTCTTGAGGGTGAACATCAAATCAACCAACTAATATAGGAACCAAATATAAAAATTACAAATATACTATTTTCTAAAGTTTAAAATGTTAATAGGAACCAAATATAAAAATAGAAAATATACTATTTTCTAAAGTTTAAAATGTTAATAGGAATCAGATATAAAAATAGAAAATATACTATTTTCTAAAGTTTAAAATTACAATAGGAACCAAATATAAAAATAGAAAATATACTATTTTCTAAAGTTTAAAATGTTAATAGGAACCAAATATAAAAACTACAATAATATTTTCTAAAGATTAAAATGTAATAGGAACCAACTATAAAAACTACAATAATATCTTAGAGTGAAATCCTCAAATTGAATTACAATTTCCCAATATCATCTAGACTAAAAATAAAGTCTTCCAAAAAGGAAAAAAAATCTTCAAGTGGACCAGTATGTCCAATTTATCAATCAAAATATAAATACATAGAATTCTAAATAAAAGATACATGGGGTTGAAAATGAAAAATACACATAGATAGGAGAAAAGAGTAGCTCCTCAATATCTTTTCAATACTATAAAAATGGCTAATTTTCTAACATCTAAAAAACTTTTTTGAGCTTGTACGTCTAAATGAGAGATCTAACTTCAAACAACAATGAATCTAATAATGATAGGTATGTACCATTAGAATATTCTTAGAATCATCTTTATGGAAATATATTATTTTTAAAATTTCATACAAAAGTCATAACTTATGGCTTCTAGAAGAATATTTTCCCAATTAGGGCTTGAAAGGAAAAGAATGTCGCTTGATGATGGTGGTTTAGCTATCAAATTTAAGAGTCACATAAAAAAATACTAAAATTATTTTGTCACAAAATATGAAGTATTATTTATGAAAATAATAGTTTTAAGGTCTTTTGGGTTCAATGAAAAGTTATATTCTAACCTAAATTCTCCAAATTTAACCTATAATACAAAGCCATAGAAAAGAAACCCCAAAGATTGTATTTCTATCAAGTTTATTGATTCTTTAGCTCATTATTTGATGTAAGAGAAGAGCATACTCAACCTTTCAAGATCCACCAAGATGTGCACCTTATCAAAATCCCATGCTTGATCATATCCCAAATATGAGAAGAGGCTTTCAAATCTAAAGCTCTGATACCATGTTAGAGTCACTCAAGGACTCAATATCCCATGATCACCTACAAAACCAAAACCTTCTAGAAACAAAAAAATTAAGAGCACAAAAATGTAATAATGGATGTAAAATAATATTAGATCAAATATGATCAATGAATGAAATACAATGTAATGTAATATAATGCTTAATGCAAATGTACATATTAGACCTTGCTTATATAGGAAAGGTTGAGAGATAGGAAAAATGAGGATGATGAAAAATCTCTTGATCCTATGTCATGTAACAATAAGATAAGATAAGATCACATGCCAACGAAGACTTATAAACATATTTCTAACTCTCTAAGTAAACTTAACATGTGAATAGGAACTGTTAGGTGAACTAGATAGGTAAATACCTTACTCACACTAACAATATTATCTTAAATAAGTAGTTAAGGTTGTAAGGAAGCTAAGATAGCAGAACAACTTCCTACACTAATCTTGAGAGGAGAATAATGCAAAACTTTTATTGATCTTTAACACTTACAAAAAATTAAACATAAATAAAAAAAATTATTGCATACCACAACATAATGATTTACATGGGGAAAACCATTTTGGGAGAAAAACCCCACACTCAAAAAGCCACTCAATATATTATTCAAAAATCACAAAGATTGCAATATACATACAAAGAAATATTCTCACAAGAGTATCACCACTCAGAGATCTAGAGGCAACATAGCTACTATCAAAATCTTATAATACATCGCAATACATAGCCATAATACAATGCCCTCATTGAATAGGGTTTCCTTCTAGGGAAATTCAAGCTAATATTTAATAGCAGTTGTCGGATATGAGACATAATGAGGAACAGTCTAGATTTACAATAATAAAATATAAATAATTTTTTTTTTTGGGGGCGTCGCTCCCAATCCCCTACCAAGGTGCACTAACCTTAGACCCCATTCAGGGGGATGATCCCCCTAGACCCCTCATGGGGAGGGGGGGGGATCCCCCACACGCCCCCATCATCATCGGCTAAACAACACCTTAAATATCAATAGTACCTTATTTAATTGAAATATTGAGATAAAAAAATTCAACAAATATCCTACTTGTCAAGCACCTTGCAAGGATAATCAAAGGAAGTCATCATCATCTCTTAATTGCTAGGGGCCGAAAGGCCCATAGTCTCTGAACACCATATGGATTTCTCTATGCTCATAGGCTTAGTTAAAGAATCAACAACATTCATCAAAGCCTCTACCTTAACCAACTTCACCTTGCCATCTTTGATTATATCTCTAACAAAATGATATTATAATTTAATGTGCTTGGTCCTGGAATGAAATGTTGGGTTCTTGGCTAGACATATTGCACTCTAACTATTGCAATAAATTGTCATGACACCTTGTTTTATTTCAATATCCGAACATAGTCTCTTAAGGAAAATGGATTCTTTACAAGCATGAGTAGCTACCATATACTTTTCTTCAGTAGTGGGAAAATCAACCACAACCTATCGCTTACTCATCCAACTAATTACACCACCAAATAAAGTAAACAGATAAGCACTAGTGGATCTTATGTTATCAACATCATCTGTTTAGTCTGAATCTGCATAATCATGCATATCAAGGGAAATATTGTCTTCATTCATATTATTGTGATAACATAAGGAATAATCTGAGGTACCACACAAATATTTGAAGACTCTTTAAACTACATCCAAATGAAATCTACCAGAATTAGATATATATCTGGAAAGAAATCCCACTGCTTGGGAAATGTTTGGTCTAGTACAAACCATAGCATACATCAAACTTCCAACTACACTTTGGTAAGGCACTCTACTCATGTCTTCCATCTTTGATGGAGATGTTGGAGAATTTGAAATAGATAACTTTATTCCAATTGAAATAGGAATGCACAATGGTCTACAATCCTACATATTAAACCTCTGTAAAATTATATTGACATATATACTTTGGCCAAGCCATAGCTTTTTTTGCACTCTATCTCTTTTAATTTCCATCCCAAGAATATTTTTAGGTACACCAAGATCTTTCATTTCAAATTAAGCAGCAAATTGAGATTTCAATTCTAAAATCATACCTTTCCCTCTACCAGTAAATATCATATCATCAACATATATAGCAATAAACAAGAAACAATCACCATCAATTTTAGAGTAAACACAGTGATCTAATTTAGAACGCTCAAATCCAAAACTCAACACATATGTATCTGTGTGAGGGGGAAAAAGGACATTAGATTTGGATTCAAGATGAACATGAATGAAATTTGTCAAAGGAATCTAATCTACAACCAAATGCACAAATCTAAAATTCAAAACTCGTACACATACAAGATTAAACTATACTATTGGAAACATGATAAGAAACCTATTGATTACAAAATGAAATGAAAGAAAAAGGCATTTTCACCATCCTGTAGTGGAGTTTATTTGCTTGATGTTGGATTGCTCTCATCACAACGAAGCCTCCAAAGTTCATGTGTAAAGTTTGGATGAATTCTTGGTTGATCAAAGGAAGGAATGAAGTTGTCTCAAGGATGATCTTGATAGCACTTTGTTGCTCAATGTATGTTGATTCTTCCATCCTTATTTGTGAGGAAAGGGGTTTGTTATATAGAAGATGTGATTTGAAATGGACAATCAATATCGTGTTGAAGAATATCTAGATCAATGATCAGAGTGTGTTGAGAGGAATTAGACATGAGAAAACTATGTAAAGTTGATTGTACAATTTGGGTGATTGATAAATAGATTAACTAGTCAGAGATGTGATTGATCAGTTAATAAATTTAGATTGATTAGTCAAGATTGTGATGGCTTATTTAGGAATTGTGATTGATTAGTTAACAGAATAGATTGTTCAGTCATGATTGTGATGGCTTATTTAGGAATTATGATTGATCAGTCAGGATTGTGATAACTTATTTAGGAATTGTGATGGCTTAGTTAGGAGTTATGATTGATTAGTTAACATAATAGAAGTTGTGAGGTTTGGCCAGAGGATGCAGATTAGCTTGTGTACTATCAACAAACCTATTGGTTGCTTGGTTGTTTGTCATCTATCATAGAGAGTTATCTACCTGAACCACCAAAAATGTAACACAAGAAGGGAAAGAGGATTCCCCAAAATAGGCCCCTAGGGTTTCTCACCTAGGAGCACTTGTTTTGCTAGAATAAACTCTCTTTCGCCTAGTGGTTAGGTGTTTTTTGTGATTGCATTGAAATGGGAGGGCTAATTGATGAGCGTTGTGATATGTGTGTATTGTGTGGTTAGAAAACTGAAAATAAAATGATACTATTCTAATGTATGCAATGTAAACTTAGTAAATCTAAACTAATGCAAACTACTATAAAATGACCTAAATGTATGTATTCTGGAAAATAATAGAGGAAGATAGAAGGTGTGCACCTAGAAATGTGATGTTGCACATGAATGGTCTTGGAATCTTCTAGAAAATGTATGAAATGAGTAGGACACACCAAGTTGGATGACCTATCCCACTTGTCAAGAAACTTTTCCAAAACAGATTTCGGGAAAAGGGTACCCAAAAATACAAAAACCCTTTTTTGGGCTTAGCACAAGGACAAGGTTGCCAATAGGGGAGACCTAGTCCTCTTGATTCTTTTCAAGGATTTAGGGCTTGATCTTGTGGACCCCAATTTTTACTTCCTTCTTCTATAGCAATCTATGATATAAACTCTTGACAATGACATGCAACTTATCTTCTTGATCCTTCTAGGGTTTGATGCTTTAATGTCACTAGAGGGGAATGTTTGGACTTTCTCCAACACTTTGTACTTCACAAAATCTGCATACAAACCTACAAACACATGTAAAGACCAAGAGAATGTTGGGGTTAGGAAATAGGGGTTTGCCTAAGTCAAATCCCTTTGATGGTAACTCAAACCCAAAGGAGATAAACCAAAGGAAAGTAAGATCGAATGATGAACTTAATTAAAATGCTTACCAAACCTTTGTTGTTGATGTTCTACAGTATGCAAGAGCAGATCCAAGGAAGGTGGCTTGTGACCCCCTTTTACTTGAATGCTTGCTTGTGAAGTCTTGAGTGCTTGAGTACTTGTGAAGAGATGTAAAAATGAGCTTGTGAGAGAGAAAAATGGAGGTGAAAACCGTTATTTGTACATGTAAAACCCTAATTTTCCTGAAATACAACATGATAGGTTGACATTGGATTTTAGGAGGCAAGATTCCTGTTAGTTTTTGTTTTAAATTTTGAATTTTTTGCCAAAAGGGACTAGGTCACCCAAGGTGGCGACCTAGTCTACTTGGGCAATTTCAAGTGGTGGTTGGGAATTAATTTGTGTTTTATGAAGTTTATCAACTTTGCCTCCTGAAACAAACTTAAGTCGGGATTAAAAGTACATTAAGGGGACAAATTAGCATAGGAAAAGGGCTAATTTAGGGGTGATAAACCTAAGTAAGTGTGAAAATGTTGGACTCAAGGGAACATTTAGAGGGGGGGTGAATCAGTGTTCAAATTTTTTATCTTTGATCATCAAAAACTTAAAACCAATATAACATTACATTAGAAGTAAGATGTTGTAACAATGGGTATTTTCCTAGGGTTAGCAATATCACATTCAAAACATAAAAACCCAAACCAATAATGAAGTGCAAAGGAATAAATGAAACAATCTCACCAAATATCTTCATCTTCCATGATTAACCTCCATTATACCTTCTCAACTTGCTGAAATATTTTGTTGCCCTCAGATTTATGATGAGCAAGCCAATGGAAATGACAAGCCCTAAGCAAATGTTGAAGGATTTTGAATCACTATATGCAATTCTATGCCCTACTGCAACTAGTAAGCATCTAAAATGTCTAAACTATGTCAAATAAAATCTAAATATGCCTATGACAAATGAAGAAGCATGCAAGAGTATAAAAAATTTTCTAAACATGAAGCTACAAGATATGAGGTTGCACGATATGAAAATGCAAGATCTGAAATTGCAAGAGATGAAATTGCAAGATATGCCAAAATGAGACCAAAATTGCCATTTTATAGAAAATGCAATTTTGTGTGAATGCCCAAGATTAAAGGTCAACAAGTGCCCTAGAATCAATGGACGAAATTCAATATAACAACCCACAATTAGGGTTAGGGCAACATTAGGTCAGATTCGAAATGAATGGATAAGATTGATTTTTAGAAAATCAAATCAATGGTTGACAATGCATGTGACAAGAGATTTTGGGCACACAAAATGAAGTTGTTGGAGAATCAAATAATAATTTAAAATTATTTGATTCAAGAGGTGATGTTGACTTTTTGAATTAAAAATTATTTTAATTCAAAAGTGGTGGGGTCATGTGATGTAAATAATTTTAATTATTTACTCAAAGAGGGAAATTAGAAAGTGAGACTTATTTCAAATAAATAAATTTTATTTAAAATGAGCACATCAAAAAGTTATTTAATTTAGGTGGAAATTAAATAATAAAGATATTATTTAGTTTATAGAAGAATGTGACAAAGGGAACTTTTTAAATTAAATATAAATGATTTAATTCAAAATTCAAGAGAGTGCACCAAATTAAATAAATAAAATTTATTTAATTTAGGAGAGGAGAGGCTAATGAATAATTTAATAATTAAACATAATTATTTAATTATAGTGGAAAGTGGACAAAATTAAATAAATAAGAATTATTTAATTTTAGAAAGAAGAGGACTTAATTAGTGACATAGTTAAATAAATAAATAAAATTATTTATTTAATAATCTCGAAGACATAATAGACAAAAAATAATTAAATAAATTAAGAAATTTATTTAATTGTAAGAAGACATTAGATAATTAGTGACACATTAAATAAATAATTAAAATTTATTTATTTAATAATCATGAAGAATAAACAGATATGAATTAATTAAATAGTTATGAATTATTTAATTAATAGTCGAAAGTGAGCCAAGGACATAATTAAAATGTCTTAATTATGCTAAGAAGAAAAAGATTAAAAATAGAGCTTGCAGGCCTAGGTCATTTTTATGTGTCTACATTTGCCCCTCTTTGTCATAATGCAGTCTGTCACATTGTGGCAAAGAAAATAAGTCAAAAATATGCCCCAGTGCAAAATAGGATGAGGAAGAATGACGAGGAGGGTTGCGGTATGCCCCCTCGAGAGGAAAGACGGGTTCCAAGAACATAGGTGTGCGCTCGAAATGGACGAGAAGACTAGAAGACGACAGGACAAGAAAGTGTTGGTGCAAAAGATATGGATGATGATATGGATGCAATGCCTATATGAGATGAGCAAGAGAAGATGACAAAACAAAAAGGAGATTCATGTTAGTTCCTAGACCAAATCCTTCAACATATTACCATAGGACTTTAATATTTATTGCTCTTAATCATCATTGGGTGGTAAAAAAATGACACAAATGGACAACAAACACCATGGTATGACATAGAACAAGGTGTGCAAGGTCATCCACTTGCAAAATAGAAAATCACAGACAAGGAATGTCCTAACTCATACTAGAGGCCCATTTTCGCTAGTCTTTTTGTCAAGACAATCCATAGATAGTAGTCAAAGAAAAAACATAATAGGTCATGAGACGTCATCACGCCTCTAAACCCTTCATGGGACATCCTTGAGGTAGCTAGTAACATGACCAAAGACAAGTCAATAAAAAGATAAGACAAAATAGCCAAAAATTAATAGCCATTTATTTGTATTGTCAATGTTTGTTTGTCAAAGATTAATTATTTGATAGTTTGACAATTTTGATGGTTTGATGGTGCCTAAGGTCAGAAACGACACATCCTGAAAAGGCAAATGATATTTTGGCGAGCTCCAAATCCAAGAAGGACACATCTTGAAGAGGACCAAAAAGTGACGAGATTGACATTTTGACTAATGTTTTGGCAAGTTGACTGATTTTAACTATATGATTGATTGGCTTATGTTGTCTGATTTTGACCAATTTTGACATTAACGCTCTGAATGACTGCCTTGCGTCGAGTGCGCCTATGTCTCATTTAATTGACTAATGCAGCCATGTTTAACTTATGATTTTATTTT
This sequence comes from Sequoiadendron giganteum, assembly GCA_007115665.2. NCBI lineage: Eukaryota > Viridiplantae > Streptophyta > Pinopsida > Cupressales > Cupressaceae > Sequoiadendron > Sequoiadendron giganteum. The sequence goes on from CM021100.1 coordinate 917,402,415, forward strand.
GACAAACCTAAAAGGACTGACCTAATGTCTCAGGGACTCAAAGATGAATCTTGCCTATGTAGAAAATGCGCATAGACAACGTAGTTCAGACAGGGACAAAAGATTGATCGACGTGACTGATTGGATTGATGGGACAAGAATTGAATTTGTTTTTGGGATTTTGACATTGATTTGGATTCTTTTGTATTTTCTCAAGACATTTTTCAATTTTTAGGTCTTTTTTCAAGACTTTATATGATTTTTAGGATTTTTTCAAGACTTTTTCAAAATTTTAAGTTTTTCTCAGGACTTTTTCAAATTTTTATGACTTTTTGATGTTTTACAAAAATTGTGACAAATGCATGTGAATGATGCCGATGCACATGAATTCAAGGACAACCATGATTTTGCTGCTAGTCAAGCTAAATACCGATTGATAGGTGATGATGACAACAAAAACGTTGTTTGACGTGGGAAGGACACATCCCGAAACAACGCGAGGATGACAATGATATGACAAGGGGATAAAAGTCTATAGAAGGGCTAGGGACAAAGTCAAAGAATGTTTTGGATAATGTGCCGGGTTTTCCATATTGTTTCATGTGGAATGACTTCATGAGGATTAGATGGGATGATGAGGGATCTTTAGACCATTGACAAGGGAAACCAAGATGGGTGATAGTTATAAATGGACAATGGATGGCTTCTATAAAAGATAGGAGACATGAGGACTATTATCATATAGTTTTCAAGGACAATGTCACATGATATGGAATAGGGTATGCTCAAAGAATAGACATGTCAAAAAAAATTCCCAAAGCATGATTTGTGTTTTTGTCGCAGTCTTTGTGAAGATCAAAATAGGTGGGACAATGGAAAAAATGATAGGGCTTGGATGGATAGATGGAAATGTAACAATAAATTTCATGTGAAGGGCATGGGAGATGAGATGACTTGCCCCCAAGTGTAATGGTCCGCATAGATGATTTATTCTACACATGACACCTATTTGTCAAGTTTTCATCATGGTACTTATCCAGAGCGCCATAAGAATGGTTTTCACTATTGGATGAAAATTTTCTCTTTACAATTTTTGATATTTTCTGATTTTTTTGGTGTCACCAAGACGCCTGTTTGCCAAGTTTTCATCAAGGTGACGATTTTTTTCATTTTTTTTTGTATTTTTGCATTTTTCTAGATAGCCTTGATGCTTTAGATGACCACTGACTGTGTTGAAGCCTTTGATGGTGCCGATGTAGAGACTGGTTCCATGACATGCCAATAATGACCTTTTTGAATTAGTTGCCTTGTCAGGATGATAACTCTTGCATACAACTGATTGATGTCATTGCGATCCTTTTTGATACTAGAGTTCACCTTATCAAAATATGTACATCGTGATAGAGTACCATGAGAGTCCTTATAATAGATAGTTTCTGCCAAGATGTGACAAATTTGTGACATGGGATATTTGGAATTTAAGGAGGATGTAGGATTATGATGGATGACGGTGGACATGGACGGGTTGGTTCGATGTTTGGATGTACTGGTTTTTATTCTCCAAACTTTAGGTGTTAGGTTCAGATGTTGTTTAGAACCAACATTTTTATATGTCTTTCTTGATAGCCATTTTGATGGAGGTGGGAATGTATTATATGTGGTAGTCTTCTTATGTTGTGTCTCCACATTTTGATTGACTTTTGGATTTGGCATATTTTCTTTGCCTGATTCATTATTTTCTTGACTTGATCCATTTTGTTTTGGGATCCACTTTGCCTTCATTTGTCCACTTGTATTGTTGATTGATTCTATGGCCTTTGACATGTGATTTTGAACTTTGGATTTGTAATACTTTTATTGGTTCCAAATGGAAGGTTTATTCATGATGGAATGATGGTTTGGCGTGTGGATGGAAGGAGTGTTGGCAACAACCTTATGAAAAGGACTACTCATGATGGAAATTTTGATGTTTGTATTAGATAAAGTTTCCTCCAATATCAAAGAGGTATCATTAACATCATTAGACTTTCTGACTGATGAATATCCAAGACCTTGATGTCCGTAATGTGCTTGAACTTGTATGGGTTCCAAAATTCCTTTCTCATGTAGGCCTAATCCTTTTCCCTGATAATGCATGTTCTGACAAATTTTGTTGGTGATGGGATACTTGTTACTTTGGAAGCAAGATACTAACCCATCCTTATTGTGGAAATTAATGCTTGAAATATTCTCCTATGTAAAGAAGCTTTCTCTAAAAAAGATAGATGATCCTAATTGATAGGATGTTGTAGCTTTAAAAACATGTTGGATAGATTTCTAATTGTCATCTTTGGTTTGATTTTTTGACATATTAGATTCTGATGATTTTGCTGGAGCTTTGAAGTTAATGTTGAAACCGTCTTAATGGTCATTGTCATAAAGCCCACTGAATTCAATTATAGCTTGATCATTTGCAAATATGTCCATGCTAGGAGATAATTTTTCTAGTGGTAGATCCTCTATGTGTCCCATGAACGCAAGTGTCTCATTGTTGGTAGTGTCAATGTTGGAAGCTTGGAGAGGGTCATCTTCAAGTGTTTCATCATGAAGGGCATAAAGGTCAAGGAGTGGATCATTTTGGACTTCTTCAAAAGTAGTGTCTTGATCAAAGATAGGCTCAATTGGAATGACATGATCAAAAATAGGGTCTTGACCAAGGATAGGTTCATCTTGAATGACATGGTTTTGGATGGACTCTTGACCAAGGATAGGTGTCTTTGGTATGCCATAATTGTCTAGGAGGACTTCTTGGATGGATGTAAAGATGGGGTCCAATAGACTACTTTGATCTAGACAAGACGGTGATGTTATGATGCCATGCTTTGGACTTGCCTCTTGACATGTATCCTCAAGTGTAGGTAAGAAGATGGGACTTTGGAGACAATGACTAGATATGTTTTCATGAAAACATGGAGTGTCTTGGAATGCATTGGTGTGTAATGGACTAGGATATGACATGGAGGTTTGGAAAGGGTTAGTGGATGAAAGACTAGGATGAGATGAAGGACTAGAATAGGACAATGATGCATGGAAAGGATATGATGTGGATGGAGGATTAGAATATGACGTGGATGGAGGATTAGGATATGATGTGAATGAAGGACTAGGATATGATGTGGAGGCTTGGATTAGATTGATGGATGGATGATTTCCCCTATCAAATATAGGGTGGGTATGACCAATGGATGTTTGTTGTGACTTAGTGCCATGAATGGTGTTAGGGGACTCCTGATAGTAGATGGATAGAGGACTAGGACTCCTGGATTGTTGGTAAGATGGATAGATGGATGGAGCGCTAGAGGTTGTAAATTTGGACTTGGATTGGAGGCATTGTGTTTTGAATTCCCTCGTAAGTTGTGCTTGACCATTACCAATGAATTGGCATTCAATTCGACTAGCAAGCATGTCATAGTGACTTGAAGACATGATGGTGGATTGGATGAGACTAAGATTGTGCAAAGTGACAATGCAAAGTGATAAAAGGGGATGCCTTATGCCAAATGATCCTTAGGAAAGGTTTTCTAACCGCTCAAATTTTGGCCAATGTCTCAATTTGGATTGTCAAAGGACTAGTTTGAAGCACAAGATGACAAAATGACAAGGTGAGACTTCCACACTGGACTTATGAGTTGGAAGCAGCTCACCAAAGGGAAATGAATAAGGATTGATTTGTTTTGACTTGGTCCAATGATAATTTACTTTTTAAAGACAATGGTTTGACAAAGCAAGGAAATTTTTCCTATCCCAAAGTGTGCAAAATTGAGGACTTGATTTGAAAAATGCGGTTCATGATGGCAAATGTGTTGCAGAGAATTAGTTGGCAAAAATTTTAGGCCGATTTGCAAACACTTGTTTCAATTGGCAATGTTGTTTCGGATTTTAACAAGTTTGATGTTTATTTTTCTGAAAATAGTTGGCAAATACATGGCGTTGTAAAAAATGAAAAACAACCACATAGAACTCATTTTACAAAAATCCTATGGTTGCAAGGACAGTATTCTTATGGATCCCACTAACCACATATCCCTAGTGGATGAATTCAAAAGCTTGGCCCCATAGGCTCCCCCTTATAGTGCACTCACTTCTTAGGGCAACCAAGCTTCCAACCTCCATGAAAATCCCATGGCAGATTGATCATCTCTACTAAGAACTGTGCAGGTGCGGGTGCCTTGGAAACGACCGTTGTTGCACCAAAGAATAGAAGGTTTGTGGTTTTCTAAAACAAAGGATTTATTTCAGGCACCCATTCAGAAGGCCACACAAGAGGCATTATCATCCCAATCTGCAGAGGTTATGCTCTACAGTTTTTGATGCACCACAAGGGTACTGGGGAGTCAATTGCTGGTCCGTAGGAAGTTTTGTAATGTAAGCTTTCTTTAACATTAAAATTTATATACCGATTGGGCATTGCTTGACTTTAGTGTGTTCCTGGTTTGAGTCACTTTGGGTTGAGTACTTTTTCCCACCAAAACAGGCCCAATTTCTAAGGCTAACAAAGGCAAGCCAAAATATTCATAGTTCAATCAATCTTTGTTTAAAAACAAAGAGATAGCACATGGATATTTTAACTCACACTCGCATGGTGTTCATTTTAAGCCCAAAATGAAATGTGTTGACAAACATAAAAAATATGGACTTAATTTTAACCATTTGTAGTATTTGTCAAAACATGGGGTTCATTTTAACCGTTTGTAGTGTGAGCTAACTAAAAGTTCATTTTAATTCAATGTTATGAAGAGATGCAAATTTATTTTAATCCAATGAGTTATCATGCAAGATTGTGTTCTTTTTAATCCAATGAATATGCATGCATGTTCATTTTAAGTCATGAAAAAAAATGCAAATTTGTAGTTGTTTGTTTAAGATTTGTGAAATAAAACAAAGCAAACAAATATTAGACTCCTCACCACAAGCTGCAAATAGAAAATCAGTAACCCAAAATCTTTAAACTACCATACAGAAAAAAGTGTTGCCCTAACCCTAATTGACCTAGTGAAGGCCCAATTCCTAGAGTCAATAACAGTTTCTCTTACACCCAGGATCGCACAAGTGCGCAAGGGGAGAGGATACTTCTATTATTGAATTGGGGTGACACAAAACTAGATGGGTCTGGTTTTTTGATCACCTAGTTTGCACAAGGTGAGAGCATAATCACCTACCACCTTCAAGCACAATGAAGAAAATTTATTTAACCCCCTAATTAAATATAAGTAAGACAAGCAAAGTTTCTTATTAAAGCACCAATGGAAGTATTTGCTAATCTAAGACAAACAAAAATGGTTTCAAAATAAAATTCTTGGACAATCGAATCTACAAAACCACTTATTAGTAGTCTAAAAAGATGTCTTGGACCCAAAAAAATTTAGAGCATTTTTTTTCTTTCTTCACTTGATCCAATTTTTCATTTGAAGTGTCTATTTTTCCTGCACATTACCAACAACTAAGCCAAAACCCTAACAAGATAATTGATCACTAGTATTAGAGGGTTAGCTAGTCAAAATAAATCTGATTTTTGGAACTGTGTTTGACATCAAAAGCAAAAACACAGAAAATAGACCCTTATTAAAATTCAGAGAGCTTTTCAGAAATGTAAACAAATTCAAAAAATTTGTTGCTTTGCATCCAGAATTAATTTTTTATGAAAAATCATAAAAAAAATTATTAAAATTTCAAAACAGGTCCAAAAAATCTGAGTTTTTTACTAAAGGTTTGTGACATCATTCCAAATCTGAAAACAAAACATTTGTGAATAGATCTACAACCATTTGTGAGATATAATTAAATCTTTTTGAAACCCTATTTTTGAAAGATCTAATTTTTGTCTAATTAGTTTGCAGGAAAATTAAAAACATAAAGAACATGCCCCTATTTAAATTTGGAGAGCTTTCCAAAAATGTAAAGAAATCTGAAAAAATCGCTAATTTCCTCTCAAAATTTATTTTTCATGAAAATAACAAACAAAATTATAAAACAATAAAAACAACTCCCAAAAATCTGATTTTTTGAGTAGAAGCTCTTGATATTGTCCCCAACCTACAAAAAAACTTTTGTTAGAAAATATGTAGCCATTTGAGAGATATGGTTGAATCTTTGAAAACTAGGGTTTTGTCCCCAAAATGATGCAAAACCTGCAATAAAATGCCAACAAAACCTTCATCAAAAAGGATCCAACTCCAAAATTCCTCAAAATTTATCAAAATATATCAAGTTCACTAATGTAACAATGGGTATTTTCCTAGGGTTAGCAATATCGCATGCAAAACATAAAAACCCAAAGCAATAATGAAGTGTAAAGGAATAAACGAAACAATCTCACCAAATATCTTCATCCTCCATGACTGACCTCCATTATACCTTCTCAACTTGCTGAAATATTTTTTTGCTCTTAGATTTATGATGAGCAAGCCAATGGAAATGACAAGCCCTAAGCAAATGTTGAAGGATTTTGAATCACTATATGCAATACTATGCCCTACTGCAACTAGTAAGCATCTAAAATGTCTAAACTATGTCAAATGAAATCTAAATATGCCTATGACAAATGAAGAAGCATGCAAGAGTATGAAATTGCCAGAACATGAAGCTACAAGATATGAGGTTGTAAGATATGAAAATGCAAGATCTAAAATTGCAAGAGATGAAATTGCAAGATATGCCAAAATGAGACCAAAATTGTCATTTTATAGAAAATGAAATTTTGTGTGAATGGCCAAGATTAAAAGTCAACCAGTGCCCTAGAATCAATGGACGAGATTCAATATAACAACCCACAATTAGGGTTAGGGCAACATTAGTTCATATTCGAAATGAATGGACAAGATTGATTTTTAGAAAATCAAATCAATCGCTGACAATGCATGTGACGAGATGTTGGGCACACAAAACGAAGTTGTTGGAGAATCAAATAATAATTTAAAATTACTTGATTCAAGAGGTGATGTTGACTTTTTGAATTAAAAATTATTTTAATTCAAAAGTGGTGGGGTCATGTGACAGTGAATAATTTTAATTTTAATTATTTACTCAAAGAGGGAAATTAGAAAGTGAGACTTATTTTAAATAAATATATTTTATTTAAAATAAGCACAGTAAAAGAGGAGAAATTAAATAATAAAATTATTTAATTTAGGTGACATTTTAAATAAATAAATTTTATTTAAAATGAGCACAGCAAATAGTTATTTAATTTAGGTGGAAATTAAATAATAAAGATATTATTTAGTTTATAGAAGAATGTGACAAAGGGAACCTTTTAAATTAAATATAAATGATTTAATTCAAAATTTAGGAGAGTGGGCCAAATTAAATAAATAAAATTTATTTAATTTAGGAGAGGAGAGGCTAATGAATAATTAAATAATTAAACATAATTATTTAATTATAGTGGAAAGTGGACAAAATTAAATAAATAAGAATTATTTAATTTTAGAAAGAAGAGGACTTAATTAGTGACATAATTAAATTTAAAAAAAAAAAAATTATTTATTTAATAAACTGGAAGGCATAATGGACAAAAATAATTAAATAAATTAAGAAATTTGTTTAATTGTAAGAAGACATTAGATAATTAGTGACACATTAAATAAATAATTAAAATTTATATATTTAATAATCATGAAGAATAAACAAATATGAATTAACTAAATAGTTATGAATTATTTAATTAATAGTCAAAAGTGAGTTAAGGACATAATTAAAATGTCTTAATTATGCTAAGAAGAAAAAGATTAAAAATAGAGCTTGCAGGCCTAGGTCATTTTTATGTGTCTACAGATGCATGCATTCAAAGTAATCATTCATGACACCATAACACATATTTTTGCATGGAAACCTTATTAGGGGAAAAACCACGGTGGAGGTTAATCCACTATTTGAGTACTCAAATATAATTGTATACAAAAGGGAATGCACTTGTATCTAGGTGCATTTCCTAGAGCTCACTACTCAAAAGAAAAGGGATCACTACCATACAAGGGATTTAGATTAAGACCATCTAAAGGTTGAAGTGAGACTATAGCATCTATTCATGCGTTACATTTTCGATGAAGCTCATGGATTGATTTCTGGATCTACAGACTAATTCTGCTCTTCACTCTACTTTGTTCTACTCTTATCTACTCTTCACATCAAGATGAATCCATACTATTACTCTGCTAAATTTCACACCACACACTGATATACTTCACATTCACTCATGATCACTCCCTTCTACACTTTCTACACACCAGAATTATAGAGCCAAACTCATATATATATATATATATATATTATATATCCGCAAACAAGGATTTGTTCATTCATCAGTTAGCTTTATAAACTATTAAATTACTTCCATCTTGTTAGATAGATCCACCACTAATTATTTATGTGCATCCTCCAAAGTCAGTTAGGAAAAAGAGAGGACCCAAATAAACATAATAGAGCATGAGAATATTTAATTAATTACTCCTTATACATCTATGATTACTATATTCGTCGGGTCAGCCTTCTAGTAGAGATAACAAACAAATTAGTACATTGGATCACCTAGATCACGAACCAGTGAGTGCGTATCAAAAAAATCCTTCACCAAGTTATTAAAAACATCATCAATCCTTTTTATGAGGTCCACAACACAAAATAATAGTCCGGTGAGATGTTCAAATCAACTTTCATACTTCTAACTAGATGCCATGTTCTTCACCTTGTTCAGTCGGTAGTTACCAAAACTAAACTACGGACCAAATGTATGACTTAAGATGTCATTTAGATTATCTAGATTGAATTAGGTTGTCATCAATGACAACACTTACAATCCATATGCCAACAATCTCCCCCTTTAGCATTGATGGCAACACTTAGTGAAAAATGACTAAGTGTCGGAATCATTGTAGGTATGATGCCAAACTTTTACTGCACTTTCTCCCCCTAAGATTTATGAGACATTTTTCACTGTATTCTCTCCCCGTTTGACATCAATGACAAAGCATGGATGGCATATGCCAAAAAGAAAAAAAAATGATACTGACAAAATAGTGAAAAAACACTTATATGTCGATACCAAGTGACAAAACATGTATTCAAAATGCTCAAAGCTTCAAAAATTCAACACATATATGCCGATAATTCTCCTCCTTTGATCAAAACTTCAAAAACTTAGAAAAATTTAACTGTTACCTTATAAGATTATCTTATGGTTTTTCTTCATTTCCGGAAGGAATTTCTTCTAGGCCTCTATTGTGATTCCAATGATAATGACCAATCTATTGTTCTTGGAAGTTTTGTGAGAAATTTCAACTAAAGTTTCAGGAATTGTAATTGATTCTTCCAATTCCTCACCATTCCTCAGTATTTCCACCATCTGCTCCAATCTGCATTCGGTTAAACCCTTTACCTTCCAAAAAGTATCCACAAGAGTGTTCTTAAAGAGTTCAATTTTTGTGTGTTATGACTGTATCTCCCAAATTCTTTTTCTGATGGTGCCATCTCAATCCCGATCCATGTCAAACATTTTTCCAATGCCATTTAACTATGTTTCAATCTGATCCAACTTCCCTTTGTAATTATTGACTACATGAGGCCAATTGATGCAGTAATTGTAGATACCAGTGGCTAAGTTTATGCATTTCCTTAGCTCTTCATTTTATTCTTTAGTTTAGATAGGGATAATCTAAATTGATCCTTCAAGTGAGAGATAACTTCACTAGCTTCCTTTTCTTGAGCTTTAGAATTCAATGTTTCTTTGTTGCACTCAATCATTTCATTAAGCAAAATGTCCTGCAGACTCTCCAACTTAATCTTGCATTGCTCAACATGAGCATTTAGCACATTTAGAATCATGTCTTGATCATATGATGGTCTAATAGACCAGAACTTAGCTATTTTCTACATCCCACCTTCTCCTTGAATAATCTTCTATAGTTTTTCTTATGTTAGATCATCTTCTTCCTCACCAACCTTTCTGGTTCTGATTCATTTTTCTGTGGATCTTTAATTTCTTCATCAGATTCTTCATCTGGAACATCCACAATATCCTTTCCTTTTCCCTCAATTTTGGGAACTTTGCTTTTCGGTGGGTTGGATTCAATGATTTATTTTCCTCTTTTTTGTCCTTTATCCAAGCCACCGGAAGAGGAACCAACTTCACTTGTTCTTACTGGAAGATTTATGTTTATTGAACCACACTTTCTAAGCACATTTTTAAAGAAATTTTCAAATTCCATATCCCAATCAACCAAAATCCTAAAATATGATTATATTTCTTTGCAAACAGTTTCATTTTTCTTCCATATCACATTTCCAAGTTTCAGTAAATAATTCAAAAAGTACATTACTAAGCATGTATTCAAGGTACCGAACTTGAAAGGATAGCCTGTTTCCTTTTTCAGTTGTACATTCTCCATGAGTTGATCCTTCAACAACCCACATAGGTCAAATTCCTGACCTTCAATTATCATCTTGTGAGAGATGTAGATTGCACCAACTGAGGTTGCTCCTTCCCTATTTCTGTAGAATATTTTGTATGTAATCCCATGCACAATATATTTTGTAATAGGATTGTTGATTTTTGCAATTATCAGGGCTCTCTGATCTCCAATCACTCTAGTTAGGGTTTCTACCTCTTTGTTTTGGATAGATTTATTCCTTGGTATATCTCCAATTTTGCATAATCCCATCAAATTCTTAATTGCTTCCTTTGAAATGATGTAGGGTTTGTCCAAAGTTAAAGTATCATCATGTAATCTACTCAATATGAATTTCATGAATTTCACATTCTTGAAGTACGAAAACTCATTCCAGATATCCAAATTTCTAGATATTTATCTTTGCTCAATCGCTTCAACTCATCAGGTAGTAAAAAATTCCTCATGGACTTGATCTTTGCACTATTATATTCATCTAGAGTAATTGAACCTTTGATTTGTTCCATTTTTTCTTTTCGTTTTTAAGGTTCGTAACCGCACACTAAATTGTATGAAGAATTTGAGATTTGTTTGAAATACCTGATTGATTTTGAGAATTGTCGATGAATTAATTTCACTAATTCAAACTTATTTTGTTGAGTTCTCTCCTTTTCTTTTTCATGCAAAATGACAAATGACAGTTTCAACTTGAATATTATAGCTCACACACTTGCAATAAATGTGTTTGCCCTAAATTTTCGAATACTCTATTTTCTCAAACAGTGATTGAAAAATATTCTACAAACCTATGATTGTTTGAATTCCTTTTTTGAAAGTACTCCAAAACTTTTGTACACCATAAATACACCTTCTCGACTATTTTATGTGTTCTGATACCATCCATAAACAGGGGATGAAATATTTTCTTGAAAAGATCCCCCTAGGCCAGTGGCCTGAAATCAATTACCAGAAGAATTACCGGAAGCAAGTTTCTGTCTAGAACAACTTCCAACATCGAATTCATTATTTCTTACCCATGTCTTCTTCATCTGATCTCTAATTTCATCCATAGTCACTTTTTCTTTCCCTTTATCATTTTTCTCTATGTCTCTTCCTTTGTATATCAGACCTCTTCTATCCACATTTTTGTTTCTGCAGAATCTTGCAATATGACCATACTTATTGAAGTTGTAGCACACAATTATTTCTTATCTATTCCAATCATTCCAATGGTCTCTTCTTGATCTGCATTGATTAGCAACATGCCCAAGTTTTCCACATGTATAGCATTCAACATTCCTTTTTAACATATTTTTGCATTTAATGGATTTATGACCAAACTTTTTGCATTTGAAACACTGACCAGAGAATGATGAATTTCTTGACTTTATGTTACTTTTACACCGAGCAACCATATGACCAAACTTATTGAAGGAAAATAAATATCCATTAAAATTTTGAGCATTAGGTTTTCTTACCAGATGTCTTCCACTTTTGTTCATCTGTTTGAATTTATTTTAACCTGATCTAGAGCTTTCTTCGTTTTCATATCCAAGACCTCTCTCATCATTACCAATCTTTTGTCCTTGAGTTAGCTCATCAAGTTTTACTGAACTAATTTTAAACTTTTCTTTGTATTCATTTGCAATGACAAGATCATTCTTAAGAGTAGTAATCTTCTTACCAAGTTCTTCATTGTTTCTGGATCTTTGCAATTTCCTTTCCAACTGAGTGAATTCATCACATTTCTCTTTCAGGGTTTGGGCAAGATTCTCTTCACTTTTCTTCCTTTCTTCAATCTCTTTGGTCATCTTTATCATCATAGATTCCATCTCATGTTTTAGGTTTGTATTGTCCCTGGCAAGCTTTTCACATTCTTCAGTTATTTCCTTCAAGGTTTGGTTCAAGTGAGCATCATCCATATTTTAGTTCTCCTTCTATTGTATCTAATCACAAATATCCTTTCTCTTCTCCTTGGATTTAACAATCTGATCTTTCAATGACTGAATGAATTTCTCTTCATCTTTAAGATTCACTCTAAATTCCCTGACTTCAGCTTTAGACTAATCAAGGTCATCAAGTGCCACCAAAAGCTATTGTTGAATACCATCAAAGTCCATTACATTCCAAGATCCACCTCAAGCTTCCAAACTTCTTTTAGAGGAAATGGGCTTTCATACCAATTGTTGGACTCAAGGGAAAACTAAGAGGGGGGTGAATCAGTGCTCAATAATTTTTATCTTCGATCATCAGAAACTTAAAACTAGTATAACATTATATTAGAAGTAAGATGCATGCATTCAAATTAATCGTTCATGACACCATAACACACAAATTTTTGTGTGGAAACCCTATTAGGGGAAAAAACATGGTGGAGGTTAATCCACTATTTGAGTACTTAAATATAATTATATACAAAAGGGAATGCACTTGCATTCAGGTGCATTGCCTAGAGCTCACTGCTCAAAAGAAAAGAGATCACTGCCATACAAAGGATTCAGATTAATACCATCTGAAGGTTGAATTGAGATGATAGCATCTATTCGTGCCAAGTTAAAATTTTGGTGAAGCTCATAGATTGATTTTTGGATCTGCAGATTGATTTTTCTCTTCGCACTACTCTGCTCTACTCTTATCTACTCTTTGCATCAAGATGAATCCACACTATTACTCTGCTAAATTTTTCATGAAAAATTGATATACTTCACATTCTCTCATGATCACTCCCTTATATACTTTCTACACACCAAATTGATAGAATCAAACTCATATATTTGTGAAAAAGGATTTGTTCATTCATCAGTCACCTTTATAAAATATTAAGTTATTTCCATCTTGTTGGCTAGATCCACCACTAATTATTTATGTGCATCCTCCAAAGTTAGTTAGGACAAAGAGAGGACCCAAACAAACATAATAGATCATTAAAATATTTAATTAATTACTCCCTATACATCCATGATTACTATATTCACCGAGTCGGCCTTCTAGCACTAAAAACCAACAAATTAGTACACCGAATCACCTAAATCATGAACCAATGAGTGTGTATCAAAAAAATCCTTGACCAAGGTATTAAAAACATCATCAATCCTTTGTATGAGGTCAACAACACAAAATAATAGTTTGGTGAGATGTCTAAATCAACTTTCATACTTATAACTAGATGCCATGTTCTTCACCCTGTTCAGTCGGTAGTTGCCATAACTAAATTGTGGACTGGATGTATGACTTAAGATTCCATTTAGATTATCTAGATTGAATTAGGTTACCATCAATGATAATACTTACAAGCCATATGCCAACATAAAATGCATTAAAACACTTTACAACACTTTTTCATAAGGCTTAGGAAGATGTTAGAAGGTGTTGTTTAGGTGAATTATGTTGAAACAGTCTTAGAAAAGTGAGGAAATGTGTCACAACACTTCACAACACCTTAGTAAAAAATCATTAGGTTGTTGTTGAATTTCAAGATTTCAAGGCTGAATCAAGGGAAAACAAGGCCAAAATCCAATGGAAAAGGCCAAAATGAGTGAAAAAGTGCCAAGGGATACACTTTTTGGTGACACACTACCAGATCAGGTCTATCACTAGTTTGGAGAGAGATAGGGGTAGGTTCCTAATGTGTATGAGGCTTGGTTTGTTCGGACTTGTTGGGAGGTTTGTGTATGGGGTATCTAGGTTGATGTAGATACTATTATTGTCGAGTTTGGAGTACTTTCCCCAATTGGAATCGCAGATCTAGGTACTACTCATGATTATATGGAGTGGTGGGCATAGTGTAGGCCTTTGAGGCTTACTGATCCTAGAGGTGATCCCATTTTGGGTAGAGCAGGCATTACGGGTCATCGTGGGGAGTGACAACACACTAAAGTTCTTACAGAGCAATTGGATCAAGCTCGATGTGATGAGGCACAAGATATTCAGGATGAGCAGGTGCCTCTCACACAGGATCAGAGATAGGTTCTATACCCTCCTCCACTAGCTAGGGATGTTGATTTATTACTAGCTCAGATGAATTTGGATAGAGATACAGAGATTGCGCTACAACAGGCTATGAAGGCTTTGGTAGACACTCTAAGGGTTGAGCGAGACAGTGTGATTAGTAGACTGGGTGGTGTAGAGGCTCAAGTAGTATTACTGATAGCAAAGAGAGATGCCCTTTAGGCATATCAAGAGAGTGATATTGGTAGACGACATGTTGCAGAGGATAAAGTACTATTACTAATAGTAGAGAGAGATACTCTTCGGGTAGAGCATTATAGTATGTGAGTTGAGCGAGATAGGTATCTACAGGAATCTACCTATTATCAAACTTTATATGATGCTACAGTTCCTAGGGCCTCTTAGCATCCATGGTTGGGGAGTTGAGTGTTGTGAGTGATGGAAGTGGCGGTGTTGGTGCTGGTGCAGGTGATCATTATGTGAGACAACTAGATAATTTTGGTTTTCAATAGTGTTTTTTCCATCCTGTTGGGGTCTTACTATTTTTGGTACTTGATCTTCATGTTGTTTCATGGTGTAGAGGAATTTTGTAGACATGTGTGTTATATATATTCATTGGTCTTGTCGATACCTAGTATATATATTATGATTTTATATTTTCCTATCACACTTGTGTCACTATGGATGATGATATATTCTATTTTAAACAATGATAAATATGAGATATACCTTCTTCGATTCAGCCTCATTTTATGTTTATGTGATGGTGATATATTATGATGTACGTTTATATATATTTTTGTGCTTTTTTGATGTATGAATTTGATGTGAATGAATGAATAATACTTCATCTCATTTTATGATGTGATGTATGTTGATAAATGAATTCCCTATATATGATACATTATGTTTTTAATTGGTTTATTATCATCATGATATGTATTGATAAAATTTGTGGATGTAGTATGGATATGGTTTTGATGATGTTCATGCAGGATGAATGTTAATTAGAAGAAATATGATGATAGATAGAGGTATGATGTTAGTTAGAAGAAATATGATGATGTTTTTTAGTTAGTAGAAATATGATGATGGATAGTGATTGACAATTTGTTTTTGCTTCGCTTTAGAGACTTCGTGGTTTGAACAACCCTATTTGATGTAGCAAATAGATAGGATGCACCAGGGTATGAATTACCAAGGTGACTATGTATCTATTGTGTGGACTTTGACTCTAAAAACAAAGAATATCTTTGTCCATACTAGACATACAAAAACTTTGTTTAGAGTATAGGGGGGTTGCATGAAAAATGTTTTGGACCAGTCACATAGAGAGGTATAGAACACCTAACATGTAACCGATTCATGATTTTTTTTAATACAACTTCTATACTCAATAAAGCAAATATTCACTATGGTAATATTACAAAAATATCTTACAAACAACAAATCAAAATGATGCTCAATTTCCCCGATTCCTTCTTCTCTAAATCCTTATGGACATCTTTGAGAGATATTGGGAATGAGTCAATAAAATAAATTACAAAAAGTAAGACCACAAAAAGATAAAAATAAATTTGTAGTATCACTTGCCATATCTATTTAGGGTGTGACTATTATCCGTTGTTGATTATGCCTATCATAGGAATGGATCTGTTAAGGAATATCTCAGGATGTTGTTGGGACTTGTTTAAAAAGATAGGTAGTTGATACTTTAGCATTGTTTTCATCTATTTCTAGTCAACTCTTGCGATTGGTTTTTCTTAAAAGTTCTAGCTTTTGATGTTTTCTTTGTTTGTTTGTTTTTTTTGTCAAAGGGTGATTGAGACAGTTCGTTTATTATGGTTGAAACGTTTATTGTGGATGTTGATGATAGGATGGGTCTTTTTTCTCTAAGTTTTATGATGTTTTTTTTTTTCTTCAGGGGACTAACCTAGGGCCTCAAGGGCTCATCAAAGATAATCCTTGCCTATGTTGTACACGCAAAGGCTCGTAGTTTGCTTGGTTTGACCTTTTCTATTTTGTGAATGTATTGGGGTTTTTTGCTTTTTTGACTAAGTGAAATAAAGCATGTTGGAAACCTAAGGGGACTAACCTAGGGTCTCGAGGGCTAAAAAAGTCTTGCCTACATTATACACACAGAAATCACATAGTTCGACCATTTCACTCAAAGCATGAATTGTTTTTGAGTAAATAACATCCATAACATGGATTGATATCTTGTTTTTGTGTCTAGAGGATATGTTATGGGAAATTCACTTGAACTAGCTATGAGGTTCAAGAAAATGTTGATATCTTAGACTGTTTGAGTGAAGGAATAATCCAATGATGTTTGTTTTGTTTTTATATTTTCCACATGTTTTTGATTTTTGTTGTTTTCTAGTGTTTTTGACTTTTGTTGTTTTTTGATATTTTTGACTTTTGTTGTTTTCTAACCATGATTAAATACCACAAGATCTAATCCATGAATAGCTTCGAGAATTTTCGTATAAAAAAAATGACTTATCTTAATTAGTGACAAGCCATGGTTTTCCTATAAAAAAAATTACTTATCTTAATCAGTGACAAGCCATGGTTGGACACATGATTCATGAAATGGATGGGTGGATGTTGTGAAAAAGTGTTGATAGATAATGATGCATGTTCTATTCATACATAGCTCCTGTTTACCAGGTTTTCACTATGGTACCTATTTTAGGAGCACCACAAAGTGGTTTTCTCTCGAAGAACATTTTATTTCTCTTTACTATTTTTCTTTCTTTTTGATTTTTTGTATTTTTTGTCTCTTTTTTTTTTGGATTTTTACCCTTTTTCCTAGGGTATTTTAACACATTTCATGTATAGGACTTCTTGAGGTGGCTTCTTTTTAATGGTTTGGCTAGAGGTTCTCCTTTAGGAGTAGCCAAATTATATGCCCTAGAGCCATAACTTGTTGTTATGATGAATGGGCCTAAACAATTAGGTTCAAATTTCCCCTTACCATATTTATTTTATTGTATATTTTGATTCTCCTTCAGGACTGTCACCAAATTGAAAGTTTCTATCTTTGATTCTCTTGTCATAGCTTTGTTTGAGCTGATTTTGATAAACTTGCAGATGGTTTAATGAGCTCAAACACCTTTCATCTAGGAGATATAACTCATTCAGTTTGGATACCCTGTATTCTTTATTGCTTACCATGTCTTTTAGTGAGATTCACAATGAGGAGATTTTGACCTCGATAGGTAATACAACTTTTGATCCATAGACCAAGGAAAAAGGTGTGGCACCAGTAGGTGTGCGGATGTTGGTTCGATAAGCCCATAAGGTTGGGTTTAGTTGTAAATGGAAACCATTTGGCTATTCGACCTATTAAGGCTAAGTTTTCTAGTAAATATTTGAGTGGTTCCACCTTTGATATCAGTTTCACATTTCTATTTAAGATGTAATGTCTCAGCTTTTGTGTTGAAAACATGACTAAAAAATAGGCTCTTTCAATGGGTGAATAGTTCAGTTAATAGCCCACTAGTGTTCTGCTGATATAGTAGACTGCTCTTTCTTTATTGTTATCATCTAGATATGCTAGGAGAGCTCCCAATACTGCTTGTGTAGTAGACACATAAAGTATCATCTCCTTTTCTAGAATTGGTGGCATGAGTATAGGAGGAGTAAGTAGGTACTCCTTGACTTGTTGGAATGCTTGGTCAGGTCTCCCATCCCACTTTAAGGTGATGTCCTTGTGTTGGAGATGGGTTAAAGAGTGACATTTGTCTGCCAGTTGTGCGATAAATCACCTGATTGATTGTAGCTTTCCTTGTAGGCTCCTCATCTATTTGAGTGTCTTTAGTGGAGGCATCTCCATTATAGCTTTTACCTTGGAAGGATCCACCTCTATCCCTCTTCTTGATACTATTTACCCTAATATCTTTCCAGAGGTTACTCCAAACACACATTTCTTAGGGTTGATTCTTAGGTTGTACTATTCTAATTGACCAAATACCCTTGCTAGGTTTTTCATGTTATCTTCCCTTTTGATTGACTTTTATAGGATGTTGTCCACATAATCCTCCATGATTATGTGTAGCATGTCATATAATATGGTCGTCATCACTCTTTGATAGGTTGCTCATGCATTCTTTAGACCAAATGCATCACATTCCAATAGAAAGTTCCCCAAGCACAAGTGAATGTTGTTTTGTGTTGGTCATTTGGATAGATCTTTATCTGGTTGTATCATGAGAAACCATCCATCAAGGTCAACATCTCATGCCCTACTATTAGATCCACAATCATTTCAATGCTCGGTAATGGAAAGTCATGTTTTGGATAGGCCTTGTTCAACTTATGCCCCCAATAGGTTTGGACTAGTACTAGATTTCATATCCATTATGGATAGTCAATGGGTCTGATGAAACCCACATCTAGTAGCTTCTTTAGTTCTACCTTTATGAATAATTCTATCTGGGGATGCATTTTTATGATTTTCTCCTTAATGGGCATTGCTCCAAGGATGACAGCTGGATGATGTACTACTAATGTTGGATCTAGGCCAGGCATGTCAGCATAGGTCTCGAAAAAGTTTACCTTTCTCTTGTTGATGAACGTTATAAAAATTTCTTTCTCCTTAGGATCAAGTGATGTTGCATGGTATGTTATCTTTGGGAGCTATGTTGTACCTATAATTGTGTGTGAGTATAATGTGTAAATAAGTAATAAAACAACCCACAATCAATGAAATATATTATATTAGAGAATTCAAATCACAAATCTAATGAATAAAAAAAAATCTATAAAGTCATCCCATTGTTCTCTATCCTCAAGGATTCATTAAATCATAATGGCTCTTAGATTGTGTATGCACTATGACTGTTAGAATGACAACCTGAAGAATGAGGCGTTGGAAATGCAATAAACTGGTTCCTATATGATGATTGATAAGCTATATGATGTGATACTATGATAATGGTGTTGATGTATGAAAATGAAATCTATGTTGTGATGATGATGTTATGAGATTACATAAATCAAAATGTAGCTAATGGTGAAGCCATGATTCTAAACCGGTATGATTCTAATTGCTAATTACTAAATGCTCTAATGCTTTAATGTAATTTTTGTAGAGTAAGTTTGCTCAAAACTTTGGATCCATTTGTTGTAGAATGAGGCTAGATTTATAGGATTTCCAAGGCATAAAATGATGCGACAACAACCAATGGTCTAGATTTTAGCTGGAGAAATCGATGGTGGAGGATGAAGAAGTTGGAGAGAATCATGGAGAGTATTCCCTTTAGTAAAACATTATGCCAATTGTAGAAGAGAATAAATGGAGGAAGAGAGCCAAGTGTCTCAAGTTTGTTTCAAAATTTGTTGAAGATAAAGATGAATTAATTAATTGACATATTCCAATTTGTTGAGACACATGATGAGGTGGAAAGAGGAAAATTTGTAGACATGTGACTAAATTCAAATTTTGATTTATTTAAATTTAGTAAGGAGATATTAATTAAATAAATAAAGGTATTTGAATTTGTTTATTTAATTAAAATTAGAGGAATATGATTTTAGATAAGAAGAATTAGAAAATGTGAAATATATAAATAAATTTAGATTTTATTTATAAGTAGAGGAATTAGAAGACTTATTAATTAAATAACTTGTATTTAATTAACTAGATTATCCAGACCAATTTTAGGTGTATACATTTTGCCCCTCCTTGAAGTGATGTGTTTACACATTGCTTCAAAGAAAAATTTGTTGTTAGTGCCAACAAAAAGATTTTGATGCCCCAAATGCTGAATTTGAGTGATGATGGATATATGCCCCCTCGGGAGATAAATCGATGAATTTTTGAATTTTTTGAATATTTGATGATTTTGATGATTTACTGATGATTTCAAATTTTATGTTGCAAAGATGATTTATCTTCTAAAAAATGATGTTTTTTTTTTTTTTTGACAAAAGTGGCAAGCCACTATAATTATATTGATAATTATATATAATTTTTACAAAATCTTGGTTCAAGCGAACATATTCGCGAGAAAGAAATAGGCAAGAAAACCCCCAGTTAGAGTTCGTGTAACTAATGCTCGTCAATACAATTCAATTACAAAAGTAACAAAGTTATCATTTTTGCAGCTTGAAATCTAAAATCGTAACTTTCTACCTAACCTTTTACAATAACCCCATTACATAATTGTATAATCCCATAAGAACCCCATTACATACAAAAAAAACCATTACATAATTGTAGAATCCCAAGAGAACCCATTCCCATTACATAATTGCATATACCCATAAGAACCCATTTACAATACCCATGCAAATTATCATAGAGAAAAAATGAATATTTCAAACTATTGTGCATCCCAAAGCATGGAAACTAAGTTAAAAGGAGGTTGACTTGTTCCTAGATCTATAGCATAATTTTCCCTTCACAACATTTGGATAAGGTGATATTTGCATATCATGAATGCATACATGACTCCTCAAAAAATAAATCGCATGATATTTTCTCTTAAAATTATCAATTTCTTCCATGGAAATTGAAGACCTATATTTTTTGAGATCTTGATATAGATGGACAGAAGTATCATACTTTGTTGATAAAGGCATACCCTGAAAGATTTCTTGAAAACCCTTTGTAGTTCGTCTTTTTCGATGCTTTCTGAAAAAGGCTCCTCCCATGGTTTAATCACAACTAGCACCCTAAAATTTCTTACACGAAACTCAGAAAGCTCCATTAACACATATAAAGTCAAAAGACCCACTATATCCTTCACTATCACTAGCGCGGTGTATAGTGAAAATAAGTCAAACTGAGATAATTTTAAAGCAAGCTTAATGACCATTTTATGGCAAAGATTACTTGGGATATGTCGTTACAAGAACAACATGCTTGAAGGGCATCATTAATTTAACCAACTGTTGATTAATCAGCTAAACTTGCCACCTTTGTACCAAATCAAATATCCACATGAATTCAATTACTTATTGTAATCATTCAAACCCATAGTTTAGTTAGACTTAATCATTAACTATCTTATGGTGGAGGACTAGTGACAAAAAAGAAAAAATATTTCCATTTATTTTTAGCGACACTAATCAAGCATGTCATTCTTGCAAGGATCGTAAATTTATATTTAAGAAAAGCCTTGTCCAACAAATCCAAAAACAATGTGTTAAAGATACAATGAATTCGAAATAAAATATGCCCTTTCAATCAGCTCAACATCGTTGTGCGAAGAAAACTACAAATTACATATAACTTATCAAGCATACTCAAGTAGAGATGCCAGATATGTACTTTGATACAACGATGCCTGGTTTCCCACATGGGATAACAAAGTTCGGAAAGATCCCTACACTTTTCATGTTGAATAGTTAGTAGCACATGTTTGAATAAATGATGTTGGTCCTGCCCCTTTAATGAATTGATTTTGCCCCTTTGATGAATTGATTTTTCCCCTTTGAAAAATAAAATAAATCAATCCCATTAAATTCCCACTTAATTACCCTTTAAAAGGTTAATATAGGTGAAATGAAATTCATTTGAGTCATTTGCATTTTGAGAAATTGAGTGAGTAGAGCAACTTTGTGCAAATTGAGCAAGATGGTGATTCCAATCTAGACTCACTGATTCGAGCGTGTGCGATGTCACAACTGCCTGACCATGTATGGACCTCTAGAACATACCCCGAAAAACCTCCTCGTAAATTTTGAATCTCATTTTTTGTGCCTTTTCATGTTTGAAATTCTATTTTTCATGTTTTAGCACATAGGGAACTCAATGTAGTGCATAGGTACACTATTATAGCGCATACATCACTTTAGTAAATAGGGTTTGATTTTTAGCACATACAATCTAGATTTTAGTGCATATAGGAATTTAGTGCATGCATAAACTTTGGTAGTGCATCCATAAAATCTTTTAGCGCAATGATAGTTTCGGCGCATAGATGACAAGATTTAGCACATTGATAAATTTTGATGGTGCATCCATAGGTACAATGAAATAGTGCATTGGGTAAATGTTTTAGCGCATTATGCCATTTAGCACATTGATAGAATAGAATGGTGCATTGGTGAAATTTGGTGGCACATTTGTTAATTTGGCGCATAGAGACCTTGTTCTAGTGCATTAATGAGGTTTTCTAGCACATTGATGTTTTCAGTGCATAGAAGCACTATTTCAATGCATCTAGGTCAGATTCATGAATTTTAGATTAGACTCCCTAATTTTGATGATTTTCAATCACTTCAGCCTTTGATTTGATGATGTTTGATGATGTTTGATGATGTTGATAGATTAGATGATGATTGATCTCACGATAGGTGAGATTAAATGATAGGATAAAGATGATTGACCTCATGATAGGTGAGGATCAATGAAAGATTGATGATGATTAACCTCAGGATAGATGAGGATCAATGATGGATGCTCACGAGATATAATCAAAATATCATCAGAGCTAATTACATTGATAGGTTGATTGATGTTGATTGATTGACAAGATTTTTGATTTGTGATATGCTATGATGATAGGAGCCTTCGACAGTCCTGATGTCATGGGAGAATTTCTCGAGGACCTGGGATTTCATTCTGCATCTGACGCAGATTGATCTTTCCATGATTGGGTGATGTGGATTGACCTATTTTTTAAATATGCCCCAACATAGGATTAATAGAGGGATTCTGATTGCTTTGGTAGAGAGGTGGCACAGTGATCATAACACCTTTCACTTGGCTACTTGTGAGATGACAATCACACCAGAGGAATTTTACCAAATTTTGAGGATTCCTATTGTTGGTGATTTGGTTGTATATATTTCCATTGAGCAGGGAGGGATCGATGCATTGAGGAGAGTCTTTGAGGATGAGCATATTTGCGGCTATGAGATTCCATGGCAAGATATGGTGGATGCATATGCGACATTGCCATGTGTTCTTTCTAGGTTCATTAGAGGAGTTTTATCTCTTGACCACAAGTCCAAGGGACTCTCAATCAGTTGGGGTTGGACACTAGAAATCATGATCACATAGAGGACCAAATATGCTTGGAGTTCTTGCATGCTAGCACATTTGTCCCATCATCTTCACTAGGTGGTTTATATGAGACCATCCAGTTTATCAATTGGGTTTACATTGTTACAGATATGGGAATGGGAGCACATTGCTATCATGCAACCTATTGCAGATAGACAACATCCAATTGGGAGGCCTTATGTTCATGGAGATATAGGTCAAATTGTCCAACATAAGCTAGGAAAACTAGAGTACTAGAGGAAACTACTTGATGATCTTGATATAATGACATGAAGGTCATACTTAGGCTACGAGCAATGGTCGAAGAATGACACTGAGATGCCATATGTGTGCACTGCTAGATACTTGATTGGGAGGACACCATTTTTGATAGAGAGATTCCTTCTTGGGAGAGTGTTGCGACAGTATGAGTGAGTACAGGGTATGCCCCGAGGAGTTGCTCTATATGCACGAAGGTGACAGGACATTCCAGAGTGGGGGCCTATTTTATCCTATGATGCAATGTGTTAGGAGTACTTTGGGTTACAATTATTAATATGGGAGTACCATCCAGAGATCATAGAGGATGAATTATCAAAGGAGTATGCGCATTATTTCATTGCACATATCTTCCCATGAATATCGATTTCAGATGAGCTAGTACCTTTATTGCATGATGAGTAGGCACCGAGATAGAGGAGGGGTGGAGGAGGTGATGAGGAGGAGGAGAGAGAGCAATGATGATGAAGATGATGGTGATGGGGATGGTGATGGAGGTGGTGGCGATGACAGAGATGGAGGTGGAGGAGGTGGTGGTCCTTACTAGATGTGCAAGACTTCATGGTACCCCGAAGGAGGAGATCACTAGTGGTTGCAGCATAGCAGCATGTGTAGATTTGGTTGCCCTCACAACAATAGTAGACACAAATAGCTACATTATAGGTCTAGGTGCAGACTTTGCAGGGTTAGCTAGCATAGGCACAGGGATAGATTTCCACCTTGACGACTGAGAGAGATGTAGCTAGACAACAGGGTGAGCAGGCTAATGGTGAAGCCATGATTCTAAACTAGTATGCTTCTAACTGCTAATTACTAAATTCTCAAATTCTCTAAATGATCAAATGCTCTAGTGTAATTTCTGCAAAGTTCTCTCAAAAGTTGGGATCCATTTGTTGTAGAATGAGGTTGCATTTATAGCATTTCCAAAGCATAAAATGATGTGGCAGCAACCAATGGTCTGGATTTTAGCTAGATAAATCGATGGTGGAAGATGAATAAGTTGGAGAGAATCATGGCAAGTGTTCCCTTTAGTAAAACATTTTGCCAAGTGTAGAAGAGAATAAATGGAGAAAGAGAGCCAAGTGTCTCAATTTTGTTTCAAAATTTGTTGAAGATGAAGTTGAATCAATTAATTGACATATTCCAATTTGTTGAGACACATTATGAGGTGGAAAGAGGAAAAGTTGTAGACATGTGACTAAATTCAAATTTGGATTTATTCAAATTTAGTAAGGAGATATTAATTAAATAAAACAAACTATTTGAATTTTTTTATTTAATTAAAATTAGAGGAATACGATTTTAGATAAGAAGAATTAGAAAATGTGAACTATATAAATAAATTTAGAATTATTTATAAGTAGAGGAATTAGAATACTTTTTAATTAAATAACTCGTATTTAATTAATTAAATTATCCAAACAAGTTTTAGGTGTATACAATACCAACATTTATGGATTTTATTTCTTCTACAAGGAGTCTTGATATTTTGATATGGGGAGATTGAATCCTCCAACCTCGAGTACCTCCAGGAGGTTTTCACCTTTGGATGCGTCCTTTATTTTTCTCTTTTCTAGATCTGATAGAG
This sequence comes from Sequoiadendron giganteum, assembly GCA_007115665.2. Taxonomy (NCBI): domain Eukaryota; kingdom Viridiplantae; phylum Streptophyta; class Pinopsida; order Cupressales; family Cupressaceae; genus Sequoiadendron; species Sequoiadendron giganteum. Next base: position 917,427,631 of record CM021100.1, read on the forward strand.
CCATAGTGTAGTTTTCTCTAGGGGATCATATCTTTTCATTTTTGCAACTGGAAAATTCAATCTCTCCATTGAAGTATGCTTCTTGTTCTAGTTCCATGAAGAACCATGATGAACCCTACTTTGTGATCTCTTCTTGGTATGTTTGTTCGAAGTCCCATGAATTTTGTGATGGCCTCGTGATTCTAGAATTGATCCAAAATAGGTGTATGTTGTTGTTGATCCCAATCTATGAATATGTTGTTGTTGAACCCAATCTATGAGTTGTGGGTAGCAAAGTAGGAGACTACCATCTTGATTTGCAAAGCTTATAGAAGTAGGTGAAAGGGTCAATATGGATCTAGTGTCTTTTTTCCACTGGGTATCTAGGTCATCATTACTATAGTTGGGGGAATCATATCCTGTGACGAAGGAAGGAGAATCCCATTCATATTCGTTAGAGTCTATTTCAGAATGGTAATAGATGTTGGGAATTTTTTCCATGTACTAGAGAGGGAACCTATCAGTTCTAAAGTTGTCGAACAAGTCTTCAATGGGTAATTCATTGTCCATGACATGGTAGATATCTAGTGTCTTAACACTAGTACAAGTTTCCCATTTCTTCCAAGAGGTTTGTCCAGTTTTTAGAATGACCACATCTTTTGGTTTATAACCTAGCCCCATATTATTTTGTCTTTGTTCCACTATGATAGGTTCTGATCGGCCTTGTTTGTGTAGCCCAAGGCCACTTGTTCCATTATATCCCATTTTTTTCAATAATTGATACCCTCTAGTGTTAGGATCAATTGAAATGGGTTGTGGCTTTTGTGGTTCTTTTTGGCCCTTCTTGTAGCTCATAGATGAAATCTATTCCTCAAAAATTTCCTCATCTTTCATGTCTCCCCATCTAGTAAAGATAGTGGGTTTGACTATCATTTGTACTATCTTGATCTATTTTGGACCTCCATATACTCTAGGTGTTGGTGGAAGCATGTTGATGAAAAATGCTTGGTTAAAATGGTAGTGTGCATTGCCTTTGTCGAGTACTTGAATCTTGGCTCTTGATTTTGGTTGTTCACTCGATGTGTTTCTAGTGGAGGTTGATGGAAACATGGAAGGGTCAAAATAAGAAAAGGAGTGGAAGGCTATATCATTGATAGGCACACATTGGATCTTATTGTATTTCTCCTCCAACTTTGCACAAAAATGGAAAGGTTCAGGATTGACATATAGTGTTACTTCCTTTCCTTCATGGGGAAAATTTAGGCATTGATGGAAAGTGGAAGGGACTACTTGTAATGCATGAATCCAAGGGTGTCCTAGGAGTAGGTTGTATGGCAACTCAAGATCCAGTACTTGACAAGTAGTTTCTATTACTATTGGTCCTATCTACACCGGCAACCTGACTGTCCCTTCAAAATTTCTCTCTAAGTCATCATAATCCCTTATGGTGATACTCTTGTCTTTTTCAATCATGTAATCAGAAACCCCAGCTATTTCATAAATTTTAAGGTAAAAATGTTTAAACCAGCACCATTATATATCAATACTCATTTGAACATGGTCTTATGAACACCAACCTCTATGTATAGAGCTTTATTATAGAATGTTCTTTGTGGTAATTTTTTCTCTAAAAAGACTAAGTGAATACTTGTATTAATTTTTCCAACCATGGCTTGGAACTAGCTAGGATCGGGGTCATTAGGGACTAATATTTCCAAATATTTATCAAATATCTCCTTATGTGCAGGTGACAATTTTAACAATTCGAAGATTGAGATGAGGGCAAGTGTCTTCTTTAACTGTTCCACAAGGTTGTAGTCACTTGGTGACTTGATTGTGGGTTTGGGAGGTGTCCCTTGTATTTTAACTCTTCTATGATGAGTAGTTGTGTTGCAGTTGTTGTCTCCTCCTCGTATTGTTACTACATTTACCCTATTCTCATCCACTTGTCAGAGGGTTCCTAAAACTATGTCACTGTATGCGTAATTAGCATTATGGTACTCTTGTCCTTTTCCTTTATCATTCCTCTTAGCATGGTTTGGGATCATATTTGATTATATTTATAGGTCTTTGTTTCTAAGACGATGATCAACATCTACTTCCCCTTTGTCTATCAAGTCCTAAATGATATGTTTGAAGCACGTGCAATTGTTAGTCGTATGTCCTTTGATCATATGGAAATCACACATGTCCTCATTGTACCATGGTGTAACCTAGGTTCCTCATAATTTGGGTGATCATTTGTTTTAATGAGGTTCTGTTGTACTAGTTTGTGCATAAATATTTCAAGTGACACCTAATATAGTAAATTTCCTCCTAGGTTGATCATATTGCCTTTGTTGTCCTCCCTGATTTTTCTATTGGTTTACAACCTGATTGTTCTTGAGATAGTAATTTGGTTGCTTTGTGCGTTTTTGGGACCATAGCTTGTTTGTGCGACATGTGGTTTGTTATGGTTTGTGTTATGTGTGTTCCATACTTCTCTAGCATCTACCACTCCATCATTTGTAACATTCTTCTTCTTAGCCTAGATTTTGGGTTTCTCATTTGAGCTAGAGGGACTGTCTTTTCAGATGTTTATCATTAAGCTTCCTCTTACTATAGGATCTCTCTCAATATGTAACCCCTTTTCAATTTTTTTTTCAAAGTCTATAGGACATAGCATAGTGAGCTAGTAGATTATTTTAGGTAGGGCATTTGTGATGAAAATATCCACCAAATCCTTGTCTGGAATGGGCCATTTGCACAAACTTGCTTTGTGTCTCCATCTCTGCAAGTAGGAGGTGAAGGACTCTCATAGGTTCTATTTGATTGTGGAAAGACTAGTGATGGTGATATCTTGTTCTATGTTAAATGAGAAGTGGATTATAATTTTCTAGACAACTCATCAAAAGTTTTGATTTCGGGTTGCAAACGGGTGAGCCACTCAATAGAATGACCTGTAAGGCTGCGTGGAAAGAGCCTCATAAGATAGGCATCATTTTTTTGTATCTCCATACATGATACTGAGAAGTCTTGTACATGTTCTACTGGATCTCCTACTCCTTTGTAATTTCTTTCAAATTTGGATATCTCAAAGTTTTTTGGAAAGGGTAGTGCTATGATGGAATGATCAAATGGGAATAGACAAATTTCCTACATGGTGTAGGTCTTCTTCAATTTTCCTATCTTCATATTTTCTATTTTTTGGGTGACAACATCTAGCCTTAGTTCCTTCTTTTTTTTTGGTACATGTGTTTGAAAACCTTGTTGTCTAACCAGGTTTTGGTTATAGATCAAGTATTGTGAAGGTATAGGACCTTGATAGCCATATGGGATGTAAGGAGGGTTAATTCCTTGTTGTGTATGAGGAGGATTAACTCCTTGTTTTTGGGGGGAACATACTAAAGTCTTCTCTGATGATGCGTTTGTGGGTGACCTTGTTGATAGGATGACTATAGAAGGGTGCTCTATGGCACACCTTGATGGGTAGGACAAAAATGAAGGTTACCCTATTGATGCATTAGTGGGATACCTTGTTGTTGGGATGACTGAATTAGGGTGTTATGTGGTACACTTTGTTGGGTAGGACTAAATTGAAGTTTAACATGATGATGCATTGGCAGGACACCTTATTGTTGGGATGACTGATTAAGGGTTCTTTGTGGCACACCCTACTGGATACGACTAAACTAAAGGTTACCCTGATGATGTGTTGGTGGGACACCTTATTGTTTGGATGACAAGTTGAGGGTGCTCTATGGAACACCCTATTGGGTAGGACTAAACTGAAGGTTACCCTGATGATGCATTGGTGGGACACCTTGTTGTTGAGATGACTAATTGAAGGTGCTCTATGGCACACCCTAATAGGTAGGACTAAAATGAAGGTTACCCTAATGATGCATTGGCGGGACACCTTGTTGATAATATTCTTGGTTTGGAAGGGGACCCTGTGTTCCACCTTGTTGAAGATACTGATTGATGTGAGGGGGACCTTGTGTTCCACCCTATTGAAGATACTAATTGGTCTAGGAAGGGTCAATGCTTAATGTGTTCTGAGGTATATATTTCCCAGGAGGTGGATTGTTATTCTGAGGTTCATATTGAGATGTTCCCCCTTGGTACATTTGTGCTAATATTGCTTGTTCAACCTGAATTGGTTTCCTGAACAAGGGGTTCTCTTTGGGTTGGTCACTGTTTTGTGAGAACATGGGTGGCATATTCGGCATCTCTGGAGTTTGGGTTATTTGTCTCACAACCAATTTTTTCCCTAAGGGAATAATATTTGGGTCTTTGAGAGCTTCTACGTTGAAATCCACGAGTATTTTAGCACCACTTTGTGCTAGCTTGAAGAAATAGGATTTTGAGTCCTTTCTTAACAACCGACCCATTAGTTTGAGGACCTTGGGGTTGTTAGAATGTTCAAATGGCTCTTCCTCATTTATCTCTTCTTCATCATCTACCTCCTCTATAACCACTTTGTTGGGATCCTGATTACTTTGTTCCATTAATTCCTTCTATTTGTGGCTTATTTCTTCTTCAGTGAAAGTGTCTTTGTATACTATTCTTTTCTAGGGATTTTCAAGGTCAATTGGCCTATACCCCAAAGGGCTACTCTCATTGTTCATGGAATTTTTTGGTGGGATACTGGTGGTATTTTTGTTGGCTTCCATCTTTTTCCTATAATATGATTTTGTGGTTGTCATAAACAACTTGGGTCCCCTATGGGAAAGTGGTGTACTCTCTAGGTGACTTCAATCCTAAAGACCCTATGTTTTTCTACAAATTATGTAAGATACTGGAACTATTGGAGCAAACCTAGATTCTGACAATAGTAGAATGGATACAAGTTAAGATTATTCCTTGAAGCCCATTTGTAAAATTTATATACCAACCTAGTTTTGGTTTTTTGAAGTTCCCAAAGGTGTTTCTTGAGAGCTTTTGGGCTAAGATACTTAATCTAAAATGACAACCTATGGACTTTACCTTATGTGAGATCATAAAGGGGATAATTATTGCCACGCAGGTGGTGGAAATATAGGTCTCTTTGTTGCTATGTCAACTTTCTCTTCCTCCTTGTCTAGGACAATTGAGATGGTGAGAAAGTAATGGGGTGTTTCGTTCTTCTGAAAAATGAAGGTTCTCAAGCTTCTTATAATGTCAGTTTGTTCACCTTCAATATATGTGAGACTAGGTTGAAGGATCAATGCTACAAGATCTAGTTGTTGAACTGGGGTAGTTGGTCACCAGATGGTCATAAAGTTTGATGGTGTTATGGGATGGTTGTTGTGAAGCTCAAGACCCTAGGGTTTCAGTGTTATTTTGGAATGATACTACTTTTTTTAGAAATCAAAATGTTGAAGAACTAAGGTCTATATTCCACTTCCTTGTCTAGAGGATATGTTGTGGGAAAGTTTACTTGTACTATCTGTGAGTCCCAAGTAACTGTTGATATCAAGGATGTATGAGTGGAGGAATGACCTTAATGGTTTGTTTGATATTGATTTCAAATAGGTAGGATGGAAATAATGGATGTGGTACTATATGACATTCTAGTTTTAAAAAAAAATTGGTTCGAACAATGATCTTATGAGAGTATGTAGTTTCTGGATTTAATTGTATGATATTTTTTGGATCCAAAAACTATTACACAGTTAAATCCAGAAACTACATACTCTAATGACATGGACTGTGGAAATCTAATGTCTTTGAATGATCTTATGAACAAATTTCTCTCAAACTTTTCTTCGTGTTTTGAAGTATGGCAAGTGATAAGACAACACTTGGACTAACTCAACAAGAATGGACTTATGTGACCTTCATTTCTATAACTTAGGTTGTGAAATCACAACACCCAAGCCATAGTTCCCAAATGTTTACTTTGATTAATGTACCCTAAAATCAAAGCCAGAATGTTCAAAAACCTTTAAGGAAAGATCCTTTCAAAGGAGTGCAAACATAAGGCTTCTCACACAAGTATGCACTAAATTGAAGGGTTTTTGGTTCAACCATCTCATTTAGTGTTTTTTTTTAATGTGTTATTTTTCTTTAAATCAAACATAGAATTTGATACCAAAATTTTTTTGAATGTAATGGTCCAAGTTTAACATAAACCAGTAATTACAACCCTAGGGGATAGACACCATTCTATTAGGTAGGCCTTCCTCATGCTCCAGAGAGCCAATTTTACATGTAACTTATGGCGCAAGCCTATAGTCAGACATGGCAAGTAACTTCTCATAAGTAAATTTTGATGCACCACTTTTAGAGAATTTTTTTGGATAATAGGGTGGCCTCTAAAACAATTTGGTTCTTAGTGGTAACTGTGAATGCGGAAATATAACACTCACCCGTTGGCCACTTAAGGCTCTTTAACTGTTCTCGTTCCACTTAAGGTATGGGATTAGGTGCAGTATGTGTCAGCATGGCTTGAAGCTACTTTCTTATGATTTTGCAACCTTTAATATAGCCCGCTAGTAAACATGCTTTGAGACCTTGGAATGAGTTCTCCAGCATGGGATGTATCTCAAGGCAAGCCCCCTCTTTAAGGTAAACTGTAAAAATAAAGTGCAATGCTCAAAAATATTCTTTGGCTCACCAAACATCACCAAAAGGTGTGAGGGTAGAAGATAAAACACTTTAGCTTTGCCAATAAATGAATGCATAATGAACAATCCATAGCAAATTGATTCATTTTAAACACCTCGAGTGATGTTACCCCCAAAAAATTTATGAGTAAAGCAAAACAAATTTCTTTCTAACTTGCACCAATATGAAGTGTTCGGGACATCAAGCGGTTAAAATAGCAATGGTAAAAAATCATAAAGAAACATTTGTTATTTTTATGAACTCCAATAGAAGTGTTTCTAAGAAAAGAAGTCATGATCCTATCTTGGTCAACAAATGTAAAACATTTGTGCATCAACAAAATGGAAAACATTTTTTTCTCTTTTTATGCACCAAAATTTAAAGGTTCCTAATAATGAAAACATGAAATGTGTTCATTTTTTATAGCCCAAAATTGAAGTGTTTTTTATTCCTTTTATGAGCACCAAACAAAAGTTCCTAACTTAGAAAGCTTAAAATTGGTTCATTTTAACAACACCAAAATCAAATGTGAGTTTGTTGTTGTTCATTTTTAGTGCAACAAATGAAATTTCTTAACTTAGAAAAGCTTAAAATTTTGTTCAATTTTTAATAGCACCAAAATCAAATGTGGGTATGTGCAAGATCATGATGGGCCAAAAAGTGGTGATATGTAAGTGATATGATAGCCCATGTGGCTAACAATTTTTTTTAACCCAAAATTGATGAAACCAAAAGGGTTTTTAAAGGCGATTCTCAACTTTCCACCAATATAAATTATGCTTTACTTTGAATTTAATAAATAATTATTATTCATTTTCTATTTGAATTATGACTAAAGTCCTAATTAATAGGTTGGTTGAAAAACATCTATAGCTTTCAAACAGTATCACATTTTTTTAATCTGAAACATGTGTCACATTCTATGCTTCACATACTATAGCATTTTAAAAAAAAAATTGAATTTCATGAAGTTTTGACCAAGTTAAGGTGGTCGGACATACGAGTTATTATATTTTTTTAAATTTGTAATAAAAAATTCATAATTAATTATTTACTTGGAAAAAAATTACAAAAAAATATGCATCACATTGGGACATGAGTCCTCTACTTAAATCTAAAATCTCATAAATTTTTTTTATCATTTTATTATGGTTAGGGTGGTTAGACAGACACCTACTTCTTATTTTTTCCCTAAAATTTAAGTACTACTGCATTGAAATTTCAAATTTTCACCAAGGGTATGTGTAGGATCATGATGGGCCAAAAAGTGGTGATATCTAAGTGATCTGATGGCCCATGTGGTTGACGACTATTTTTTTACCCAAAATTGATGAATCGAAAAGGTTTTTAAAAGGAGATTCTCAGCTTTCCACCAATATAAATTATGCTTTACTTTGAATTTAATAAATAATTATTATTCATTTTCTATTTGAATTACAACTAAAGTCCTGATTGATAGGCTGATTGAAAAAAATCTATAGCTTTCAAACAGTATCACATTTTTTGAATCCAAAATCGGCGTCACATTATATGCTTCACATACTATAGTTTTACAAAAATAAAAATGAATTTCATGAAGTTTTGACCAAGTTAAGGTGATCAGACATACAAGTTTTTTATATTTTTTAAAAGTTATAATTAAAAATTCATAATTAATTATTTACTTGGAAAAAAATTACAAAAAATATGCATCACCTCAAGACATGAGTCCCCTACTTATATCTACAATCTTATAAAAAAATATTATCATTTTATTGTGGTTAGGGTGGTAAGACAAACACCTACTTCTTATTTTTTCCCTGAAATTTAAGTACTAATCCATTGAAATTTCAATTTTTCACCAAATAGATTTTTAAAAATAAAAAATAAACCTAGTAGTTTAGAAACTACATTCAATTTGCTACAGATTCTATTCTTACAAATTTTTGAAATAATATAGATAACTTATTTAAATTTTTACGTCAAGTTGCTTAACTCTAATTTTCTGAATTTTATTGCCACTTAAGGGCCTATTTTTTCCATGATGATCCTACACATACCCCCAAAAAAATTATTTAAAAATAAATAAACCTAGTAGTTTAGAAACTACATTCAATTTTCTACATATTCTATTCTTACATATTTTTGAAATAATATAGATAACTTATTCAAATTTTTACATCAAGTTGCCTAACTTTGATTTTCTAAATTTTCATCACCACTTAAGGGCCTATTTTTTCCATGATGATCTTGCACATACGCAAGTGAGTTTTTTGTTGTTCATTTTAGTGCACCAAATGAAATTTTTCTTAATTTAATTAGAAAAAAACTTTTGTGGATCAAAAAATCTTGGACCGATCATCTTCCCTATAACAAATATGTTAAAGTTATTGGAATCCTGCATCAGATTTGTCAATTCCTACTTACACATCCAAAAAAAAATAGTTAGTGAAAAACCCTTTTACAAAAGTGGAGGATCTATGCACTTGTCTGTCAAAGAAACTAATCAGAAAAAGAAATACAAATGAATATAAAATAGACAATTGCTCAATTCTAGAAACAATTGCTAAAACCAGACAGCAAAAGATAACTTTGTGAAAAAACAAGTGCTCAGGTTTTAGAAAAAAGCACCATTCCCATGACAACTATGTAGTTCTTTGGACAATAGTGCAATTTTCTTGAGAGACAAGCACTCAGGTTTTTTGGACGGGTGCAAGAAAACTCTATCTAATGCATTTTTGAGACCTACAACTTCAAAAGTGACTCAAACAAACATTTGAGGAGGGGACAAGGGTCCCACCAAGCATGCCAGAATGTGTGAAGGGGAAAAAGGATGTTAGATTCAGATTCAAGATGAACATGAATGTAATTTGACAAAGGAATCTAATCTACAGTCAAATGCACAAATCTAAAATTCAAAACTCCTACACATACGAGATTAAACTATACTATTCCAAACATGATAAGGAACCTATTGATTACCAAATGAAATGAAAGAAGAAGACATTTTCACCATCCCGTAGCGAAGTGTATTCGCTTGATGTTGGATTTCTTTTATCACAGCGAAGCCTCCAAATTTTGTGTGCAAAGTGTGGATGAATTCTTGGTTGATACAAGGAAGGACTAAAGCTCTCACAAGGATGAGCTTGACATCACTTTGTTGCTCAATGTATGTTGATTCTCCAATCCTTATTTATGAGCAAAGGGGTTTTATATATAGAAGATGTGATTTGAAATAGACAATCAATATCGTGTTGAAGAATATCTAGATCAACGGTTGGAGTGTGTTGAGAGGAATTAGACATGAGAAAATTATGCAAAGTTGATTGCATAATTTGGGTGATTGAGAAATAGATTGGTTAGTCGGGGATGTGATTGATTAGTTAACAAATCTAGATTGATCAGTCAGGATTGTGATGGCTTAGTTAGGAATTGTGATTGATTAGTTAACAAAATAAATTGTTCAGTCAGTAATCGTAATTTGCTCAATCAAAAAGTGGGTGAAGAATATTAATTAAGTGATTTAATTAATTAATTCCTTTTAGGAGTTGAACATGCAAATCAAGTTTGACTTTTGCAAACAAACTTGCATTAGTTTGATTTGATTTTTGATAATTGATTTGAATAATTTGATTTAATTATTCAATTTTTTGGATGAAAAGTGTTGTAATTAAATTATTATTTAATGATTTAATCAACTTAGAGGAATAAGGTGATTTAGTGATGTAATTAAATAATTGGCATTATTTAATCAATAAGGATGAAATAAAGTGGATTTAGGACTTTATTAAATAAATGTGATTTATTTTATTGGCCGGAATGATGAAATATGAATTAATCAAATATTGTTGTTTTATTTAATCAATAGAGGAATTAAGGTTTTCAAGACTATATTAAATAAATAAATTTTATTTAATTCGTCTGAAATGATGAAAAGTGAATTAATTAAATAATGTTGTATTATTCAATTAATAGAGGAATTAGGGTTTTTGATGTCATTTTGATGTGGTGTAATGTGGGTATATAGTGAGATGATTTTGAGATAATCTAAGATGATCTGAGATGATCTAAGATGATCTGAGATGATCTAAGATGATCTGAGATGATCTAAGACATTACAAGATTACTCTAAGTCATTTTGAGGTGATTCAAAGATGTTTCAAGATGTTACAAGACTATCCTGAGTTGTTTTAGGGTGATTCTGAGATGTTATGAGACATTACGGGATGACTCTGAGTTATTATGAGATGTTACAGGATGATTCTCAGTCATTCTAAGATGTTACGGGATGATTTCAAGTCATTCCAAGATGTTACGAGATGATTCTGAGTCATTTTGAGATGTTACGGGATGATTCTAAGTAATTCTAAGATATTACAAGATGATTTCAAGTCATTCTAAAATGTTACGGGATGATTTTGAGTCATTCAGAGATGTTGTGAGATGATTTTGAGTCATTTTGAGATGTTACAGGACGATTTTGAGCCGTTTTGGGGTGTTACAGGATGATCAAAGATGATTTTCCATATCATTTGATGTTGTTTGAGGCTGTTTGATGTTGTTCAGTGTTGTTCGATGTTGCTCGAGGTGTGTGATAGGTGTCAAGTCAATTTTACATGTCTATAGTATCAAATTTTTAGTACCACATCATAGGACTATGTTCTAGGCCATACAATGATTTCTTCAATTCGCAAACAAATTTATTTTTACCTTTCACCACGTTGTGCTCTAGCTATGTTATATAAATATCCTCCTCCAAGTCACCATGAAGGAAAGTAGTTTTCACATCCAATTTCTCAACCTCTAAATCATAAGCAATAGCAATAGAAAATAAAAATCTAATGGATGTCATTTTTGTAACAAGAGAAAATATCTCACCATGATCAACACCCTCAACTTGAGAGTAACCTTTTGCAACCAACCTTGCTTTTTATTTTTCAATACTTCCATCTGAACCAATATTTTTTCTTGAACACCCATTTGCAATCAATAGGTTTTTGTCCTTCGGGCAATGGTACAAGATCCCATGTATCATTCTTTTTCAAAGTTGTCATTTCTTCTTCCATAAAAATACTCCAAGATTTTTCATCATTCATACCTAATGCCTCTTCTACTAATATTAGTTCATCCATGTTAGTATTCAAAGAAAAAATACATCTCTAGTCATCACGTGAATAACTTTTAGGTGGTTGTCTATGCCTTGTAGACCTATGAACAGGCTGAGTTGGAGGTTCTTCCTCCTCTTCTGAAGATTCAAAGCTAGAGAAGATCTCCTCAACTTCTTTTCTATCCATGGGCCTTGATTCAACTTTATCAAGTGTAGAAGTAAATTTAATCATATCTTCATGTTTATATTTTTTTGGTTGCAATGTAATAAAAGAAGACTTAGTTTCTCTAAAAATAGCACTTCTACTATGTATTACCTTACGTGCAATAGGATCCCAAAGCCTGTATCCTTTCATACCATAACTATATCTGATGAAGATACATTTTACAGCCTTGTTCTCCAACTTTGATCACTTTTCCTTTGGCACATGTGCATATGTCTCACAACCAAAAACTCTAATATTTCTTAATGAAGGCCTTTGACCCGAACATGCCTCTATAGGCGTCTTATCAACAAGAGTTGATGTAGTAGACCTGTTAAATAGGTAACAAGAAGTGGTAACAACTTCAGCCCAAAACCTTTGTTCTAGACAAGCACCACCCAACATACTCCTAGCCTTCTCCATCAATATCCTATTCATTTTTTATACAACTCCATTATGCTGTTGAGAATATAGAGTTGTCTTCTATCTATGAATACCATAATATTTACAAAATCTATCAAAATCGTTAGAGAAAAAATCACCGCCATTATCAGTCCTTGAACATTTTATTTTATTTATAATCTGTAACTCAACCATTGCTTTAAATTCTTTAATTCGGCTACAAACTTTAGATTTACTCTTTAGAAAGTATACCCATTTCCTTCTACTATAATCATTAATAAATTAAACATAATATGTGTATTTACCAATTGAAGTAACATATATAGGACTAAACACATCAAAATGAATAGGATGTAGTACACCACAAGATTTATGAAAACTTGAGTAAAATTGAATGTGGTTTTGTTCTCCATAAATGCAATGCTCACAAAAATCAAATTCAAGATTACAATCAGACAAACCCTCAACAAGGTTTTGTTTTTTCAAGCTCCTTAGACCCTTTTCTCTAATGTGACCAAGTCTTTGGTGCCATAGCATAGTTTTCTCTGCATGTAACTTTGATTCAAAAGAAAGAGCACCCTTGGGTACCCAAAATCCATGACCATCTACTGAAGATGAAACACTCACTTCTTCCACAAACTTTATTTTCACAAAAGTAATATTGCACTCAATAGTGCATGCATCAAGCTTATACAATGTGCCATATCTAACACCTCTAGCAATCACCATAGCACCTCTAACCATCTTGCATCCTACATCAGAAAATACTACTTGAACACCTACATCTATTAGTTTGCTCACAAATAAAAAATTTTGTGCTAAACCAAGGATATGCAGCACATCATTAATCCTTTTTATTCTACCATCAAGAAACCCGATTTTAACTTTACCATGGACAACACTGTCTAAATGAGAATCATCACCCAAGTACACCTTACCTCCATTAAATTCTTCATATTCATAAAACCAATCTCTATTAAAGGTCATAAATGGAAAGATGCACCTGAGTCAATTAACCATGCACCATTACCTACACGAGTTTCCAAAGTTGTAATGAATGTGTCACCATCTTCCTTCTCAAACTCAAAATCATAATCAAATTTATTGTTTTTCTTTTTTTTTCTTTGCGATCCTTATGAACATTTCTAGGCTTACCACAATTCCAACAAATAACTTTAGACTTTCCAGGAGACTTAGATCTCCCCTTGGACTTGGATTTTTCATGCTTCTCATTCTTCTTGCCTTTTTACTTAGGTCTTCCATGAACAATATTCAGGGCCTCCCTGGCACTAATCGATACCTTCCTCCTCATCTCTTTAGAAATAAATGAACCCTCCACATCTTCAGTCTTCAATATAATAGAAGTAATCCCAATAGCCATAACAAGAGAAACCCACAAATCAGGCAAATAACAAAGTAGGATTTGACATTTCTCTTCCTCATCCATTTTGACACCAATTGATGCCAAATGAGCCACTGACATATTGAATTCTTCCAAGTGGTCTATAATTCATCCACCCTCTTCCATTCTCAAGGAATGCAATTTCTTCCTAAAGGAAATCTTGTTCACTAAAGGTTTAGCTTGATAAATTTCACCAAGCTTCTTCCATAGTTTTTATGCAAAGGTCTCTTCATGGGCATTAATTAAAAAAATATTCCAAGCACAATATAATTAGACCCTTGGATTTATGGTCCATAACATCATATTGTGAAACCTGAGTAGGATCTGTAGGCCTTGAAACATTCTCATCAACAACATCCCACAGATCTTGATCTATCAATAAATCCTCCATTTTTAGCTTCAACATTTCAAACTTATTTCTAGATAATTTATCCACCTCTATTCTCCCTAATGAACTTTCCATCTAAACATTCTTGCAACAAGATCACAAAATTTTTGAATAGGACAACTGAGAGAGGGGGGTGAATAAGTTGTCAAATAATTAAGCCTTTAATTCAGTCACTAAAACTAATCCTTAATACTGCTTAAATGATTAATCATCAAATTCCAGAACTATCTTCAATAAAACCAAGGCAACACAACTATAGAGCTGCAAGTCATAAGACTTCATCAAAGAGAAATCTAGACCAACAAAATTTCTATTGGACCTCAATCGAAAACACAATAAACCATGGTTCACAACTGGTGAACACAACTTGCACTATATAATGAATCAAAAACCAAAAATCTAGATATATATATATATATATATATATATAACATCTACTAACAACCATGAACAACATATCTAAACTACACAACCACAAGAGAAAATCCTAACCAAAAATTGGACTGATGCATCTAGTTCAAGAAAGGAGGGGCAATAACCCCTAACTTCTCCCATAGATACTCAAAAGTATCTTTAGGAAGAGCCTTCATGAAAATATCAGTAATCTAATCCTTCGTTAGAACATACTCAAGCTTTATTTCATTCTCTATAACCTTCTCTCTCAAGAAATGATATCTAGAAGATATATACTTGAGTGCATCACAGGATTCTTATGAATGTTAATGGAACTTGTATTATCACATAAGATAGAAATGGGATCATCATATAGCACTATTATATCTTTCAATATCTTTTTCATCCATAGAACTTGTGTACAACAAGATGCAACAACAATATACTCAGCTTCAACAATAGACAAAGAGACTAAATCTTTCTTTTTACTCAACCATGCCACCAATCTGCATCCAAGAAAGAATGCACCACCACTTGTACTCTTTCTATCATCTACACATCTATCCCAATCTACATCTATATAGGCACTAAGTATAAAGTTGGTATCTTTAGGATACCACAATCCATAATACAGAGTGCCATTCAAATCTATGAATATTCTTTTAACTGCAACAACGTGTTTCCTTCAGATCTTGAAATCTAGCCACAAGACAAAAAATCATGCATGATATCCAGTCTAGTAGAAGTCAAATATAATATTCCACCAATCATAGAGATATACTTGCTCTGATCAGCCTTAGGTGAATTATCATCTTTACCCAATTTGTAACTAGTCACCATAGGAGTACTTAATGGTTTGGAACCATCCATCCCAAACTTCTTCAACATCTCTCTCACATACTTAGACTGTGAAATAAAAATTCCTTTCTCTATTTGATTAATCTATAGCCCAAGGAAGAAATTCATCTGCCCAAACGTAGACATTTCAAATTATTTCTACATCTCTTCTATAAGCATCTTGCACATATTTTCATTTCCTTCAAAGATAATATCATCAACATATACAACTACAATCAATATTTTTTCATTTTTAATCTTAAAGTAAAAATTACTATATGTCGTACCTTTGTTAAATCCTTGTTGAATCAAGTACTTATCTAACCTTGCATACCAAGATCTAGGAGATTGCTTCAACCCATATAAATATTTCTTCAATCTGCACACCATATTCGATTGATCTGTTAATTGAAATCCTTCTAGTTGTTCCATATGGAATTCTTCTAGATCACCATTCAAAAATGTTGACTTGACATCCATCTGATAGACCTGAAAGTCTTTATAAGAAGCAAGTGCCAAGAACATCCTTATAGCCTCCATTCTTGCTACCAGGGAAATTTTTTCCTTAAAATCTATGCCTTCTACTTGTGAGTAGCCTTTACGCACAAGCCTCACTTTGTTTCTAACAACTTCTCCATTCTCATTCGACTTATTTCTAAATACCCACTTTGATCCAATGATGTTTTTATTTGCCAGTCTTGGGACCAATTCTAAAGTTTCATTCTTCTCAATATGCAAAAATTCTTCTTTCATTACTTCCTTCCAATGTTTATCTTTACAAGCTTCACTTACTATCTCTGATTCTATCTCAGGAAGTAAACACAAATTCACTTCAGCAGTAGATTTGCTTCTAGTTAACACACCTTTTGTCTTGTCTGCAATAATCTGACTTTCTGAATAATTATTTTGTACATATCTAGGTGTCCTAGGGGACATCACCAAAGCATCTTCTTCTCTTTCATTTTGATCATCCTACTTCTCTTGCTCATGTTTTTCATGTTCTTCCACAATTTCTTCTATTCTTGCACAATCATGTTCATCAAATACATATCCATCAATTTCAATAGAATTCTTCATTGTATCGTCAACCTCTACATTCGATCTTTCTACAATCTTTCTCAATCTTTTATTGAAAATTTTGTATGCCTTATTTCTTCATCTCTTTTGATATAGCATTTGCTTTTGAATACCTTGAAATATTTAATAGTAGGAATTCTTCCATGTCATAACTCATAGGGAGTCTTTGTACAATTTTCTCTTGCTTGAACTCAATTGAATACATAAACAACAATATGAATAGCTTCTTTCTAGTAAAATTTTGATAAACTATCCTCAGTAATCTTTGACCTAGCAACTTCTTGAATTGTTCTATTTTTCCTTTCAACAACTCCATTCTGCTAAGGAGTTCTTGGAGCAGATAATTGTCTCTTTATTCCATGCACTTCACAAAACATATTAAACTCATCAGAAGTGAATTCTCCACCTCTGTTAGATCTTAAGCATTTTATCTTCAAATTCATTTCATTTTCAATCGTTGCTTTGAATGTCATGAATCTATCTAATGCATTTGATTTCTCTATAAGAAATGTAACCCATGTATATCTTCAATAATCATTAATTAAAAAAATATTCTACCTTTCACCAAGTAGACTACTTACTCTGGTAGGACCAAAAATATCTATATGAACTAAATCCAATAGTTTGATAGTAGACTATTCCTTTGATCTGTAAAGATTTCTCGCTTGCTTTCCAAACTGACAATTCCTACAAATGGCATCAACAGGCTTTGTAATTCTTGTTAAATCTCTCATGGCCTTAACAACACTAATCATTTCCAAGTTATCAAAATTCATATGACACATTCTTCTATGCCATAACCAACTATCATTTATCTTAATCATAAGGCATCATCCATCAACACCCTTAAGTTGATAGGTATTCCCTTCATATTTCTTTCCTATAGCAATCAATGTTTCAGATCCTTTCCAGATCTCACATTTCTCATCCTTAAGAACAAGATCATATCATTTTCTACACATCTGACCAACACTCAACATATTATGCCTTAAACCCTTAACATAGTAAACATCATTAGTATGATGCTTTCCATCAAAACTTACTAAACCTATCCCACATATTTTAGCACTAGTATCATCTCCAAACATAACCAGGCCTCCATCATATTTCTCAATCTTAAAAAACTTACTTTTATCACCAATCATGTAATGTGAACAACCACTACCAACTACCCAATAATTTTTTATCTTGTTTAGCATGTAAGGAAAAGATAATCATACCTTCATTTTTCTCCTTCTCTAGAAAGCTTTCCTTTACCTATTTTTCAGAATTAGCAGAAGTAGGTTCATCCTTAATCACCAAGAACAAGCATTCATTTTCATTTGGATCTTCATATTTTGAATCCTCGTCAGAAATACTAGCATTCTCATTCACATAGTAAGCTCTGTTAATCTTCTTTCCTTTCTTTTCCTTCTCATACCTTTGTTTATTTTTTTTAGCTCTTTCCTAAAACTTTGCAACATAATGACCTATTTCTCCACAACTAAAGCATTTAAAGGGCAACTTACTTTCATCTTTATCCAAGTCTTTCCTCATTCTTCTTACAAAGTTAGCTTCTATTTCATCAAATTTATCTTCATCCGGATCTTTAGCTTTTGTAGCTTTAAAGGCAATTTCTTATTTGCTTCCATTCCTTAGGCTCATCTTCCTCATCTCATAATATGTGAAAAATCCTAACAATAGATCCTTAGTACAAGTATTATAATCTATAGTCTTCTCAATAGCACTTACCTTCTCACTATAAGCATCAGGAAGAGTTCTGAGAATTTTCTTTACAATCCTTGTTTCATCAATAGTAGCACCAAGTCCTTGCATTCCAACCACTATCTCATCCAATCTTTGTACATAAGTTTTAACATTTTCATCTTCAGACATATGTAGAAGATCAAAATGTGTCTCCAAATTCTATAGTTTCACTTCTTTAACTCTTTCATCACCATCGTGCGCTCTTTCTAAAGCATCCTAGACTTCCTTATTTGTCTTCAAATTTTGAACCTTGATCAACTCTAAATGTACCAAACTATTCTTCAAAATGTATTTCGCCTTATTGCTCACTCCATGTTCTTTTATTTCTTCAGGTGTACTTAGACCATTAGTGGGAGGAGTGTAAGCAATTTTGTAAGCTTTCACCATATCATATCCACAATACTCCAGATATTCTTCTATCAATACTTTCTAGATACCATAATTAGTTCCATCAAACCTTGGATAATCATAAACCATATTTCCAGCCATCCTGGATCTTCCTCAAGTGGTTAATCTCTTCACCAAGGAACCAAGCTCTGATACCAATTGTTGAATAGGACAACTAAAGGGAGGGGTTGAGTCAGCTGTCACATAATTAATCGTTTAATTCAATCACTAGAACTAATCATTAATATTGTTTAAATGATTAATCATCAAATTCCAAAACTATCTTGAATAGAACTAGGGAAAAACAACTCTAGAATCACAAGTCATAAGACTTCATCAAAGAGAAATTTAGATCAACAACCTTTCTCCCGAAACTCAACCAGAAACACAAAAAAGCATGGTTCATAAGTGGTGAACACAACTTGGATTGTACACAACAAATCAACAACCAAAAATATGGATATAACATCTACTAACAATCATGAACAACATATTTGAACCACACAACCACAGGAGCAAATCTGGACCAAAATACAAAGCAATCACTAAACACATACAACATATCTTTATTACAATTTTCTCAATATCCTTGACATATACAACCAATAACAACTAGTAGATAACTAGTTGACCGGTTGACATCAATGACAACACCTGCAAACTTTCCACAACACCTTCAATCATTTCATTCTTGCAACAAAATTGTCTTTTGCACAAGCTCCCACTCAAATCTAGATTAGTTCAAAAACCCCAACAACCCCCAATTGAAACCAAAGGTGATCAAGCTCTGATACCACTTGTAAGAAAGCTAAGGTAGTCGAACAACTTCCTACACTAATCTTGAGAGGAGAATAATACAAAACTTTTACTAATCTTTAATAGTTACAAAAAATTAAACAAAAATATTGTGCATACCACAACACAATGATTTACATGGGGAAAACCCTTTCGGGAGAAAAACCCCACACTCCAAAAGCCGCCCAATATATTATTCAAAAATCACAAAGATTGCAATATACTTGTAAAGCAAGCTTCTCATAGGAGTATCACCACTTAGAGATCTAGAGACAACACAACCACTATTAGACTCTTAGAATACATCGCAATACACGACCATAATACAATTCCCTCATTAAATAGGGTTTCCTTCTAGGGAAATTCAAGCTAATAAAATATCAGGTCTGTTGGATATGAAACATGAGGAATGATCCATATTTACAATAATAAAATATAAATTTATTTTTTCAGGGGTGCTTCCCTCAAGCCCCCACCAGAGCACGTTGCCACTAGACCCCAACCAGGGGTATAATCCCCTCATACCCCTCATGGGGGGGATCCCCGCTGTGCCCCCCCTTCATTGTCGGTTGAACAATATCCTAAGTATCAACAACACCTTAAATGTAATTGCAAGGTTGAGACACGCATCAAGAGAATAAGAATCGTACATAAGAAGTAGAGGTTAGTGTTAGAAACCCTAGATCAGACATGCAAACCTAAACACCTTCCACAGAAGAGAAAACATTAAAAAAGCAGAGCTTTGCATGCGAATGTGCAAAATGATATATTCAGGAATTCAAAGAATTACAATGAGATGATTTGCTTTATAAAAGCAAAGTATGCAACCCTAATGTTGACCTAAAATTAGCTCAACCTAAGTAAAGTTATGCAAGTGTAATTAAATATTAATTACACTAACACCCCCCCATAAGTGAAACTTAGGGAGACTAGATAAGCATGCACCTAAAACTAAGATGAATGCAAGAAAGCATGAATGGGTCCTGGCAACTAGGCCTGATCAGGTACCCATGTACAAATGCAATAATGAGGTAGAGAAGGAAAACTCAGTGGGACAACCCCCCCTACAATGAGATGACTATTGAAAAGAAGCACTGGAAGAACACTATGGAGTAACACTGGAACCGCAATCTGGCAAGCAAGGAAAGATACTTCTATCTACAAGAAACCATATCAGAATCATAATAATGTGACAATAGACCCGATGTCACGGAACACTCGAAAACTCCAAACTGGAACAACCCTAGAATCCATGAAGCAACAGTAGATGATATGATGATGACAGAATCTGGAAGCCGTGAATCTCGATGCAGATGCCAAACTAAGACTGAAACTCTTCCATGGGAAAAAGTACCATACAGACTCGAGAACAATAACCACAAATTTAGTGGCCCTCAAACTGAGATGGATCCGATGTGGATCACTAACCATAGGCTCTCAATCTAAAGTGTGAACCAAAATGAATTTGGTATGTGTCAAGCTAAGACAAAATATGGCCAAAAGAACTAAGAAACCAGATTACAACCCATGCGAGTTGCCATCAAAACATGATGAAGATTATTATGCAAGAAACCCCCCCGATGGAACTTTATATCAATCCCTAATGAATGAAAAAGGAGAGAATGTCTAATATGCATAAACAAAAAATTAAAATAGACCTCACATCTGTGTAGAGGACTGAACCAGCTTTCCAACGCTGCAAGAATGGCGAAAAAAGGATCATCGAGTCAAAAGATATGCCCTCCGGAGTGAAAATAATAAGTTCTGAGTTCAAGGACCTAAAAAATAAATCTGGAGCAAAATCTAGGAAAACTAAAATACTGAATAGATCAGCATCGGAATCAGCTTTCCAACGGTATCTCGTTTGTGAAAAACGGACACCGTACGCAAAAGTTACGCCTGATTTTGTAAAAGTGCTCCAGAATGGCCAATAAGGCCTATAGGCAGCCCAGGGGGCTAAAAAATTTCGGCCCCTGGTTCTGCATGCGACCAAGGGTTGGCGGACAGGGGGCTAGGATGGAGCCCCTAGTCGCCCATATGACCACAAGTGCAGATAAGAAGCCCTTAGGGGCTGGCGGCGAGCCCCCGGTCCTCCATATGACTGGGGCGGAGCTGCAAAGGGCCACGGGGGCTGGGCGAATCCGGCGGCTTGTTGGCTGAGCACCACTCGGCGGTGGCGGACCGGCAGCCGCTTGGTGGCCGCTCAGTGGCTGTCGGGCAGCACTTTTCTACAGAACTAGAGGCACGAAAAATGAAGCCGATTTAATACCTTTTTCTTGATTTTTGTGCCATTTTTGCCTCGAAATGCGTGCTGGGGAGGCCGAACAGCCTCCCTGGCAAAAACATTTTGCCCTCTAAACCAACTTCACCAAAATCGATGAAACGAAAGGCGATCTTAGGGTTTTTGGCCATTGCGAACGTAATGGTGATCTCCGTTTCTGCTCAAAATGCTTCAAAAAAATGGCAACCTCTAGAGCTTGCAAAAAAATACCAAAACTGAAAGCCTCACTAATTTGGCAAATCATGGCCAAAATCTGCAAAATGAAAGCCAAACCTGACTTTCTCCGATGCTCTAAATCCAATGGAAATGCCCAATCTGATCCAAAATGCTGCATAGATGAGCTCAAGGCATGAAATCCTCGAGGAACCTCGAACAAAATCTGCAATGGTTTTCTCTAAAAATCGAGAAGGGGCTACATGTCAAGGCTCTGATACCATGTTAGAAACCCTAGATCAAACATGCAAACCTAAACACCTTCCACAGAAGAGAAAACATTAAAAAAACAGAGCTTTGCATGTGAATGTACAAAATGATATATTCAAGAATTCAAAGAATTACAATGAGATGATTTGCTTTATAAAAGCAAAGTATGCAACCCTAATGTTGACCTAAAATTAGCTCAACCTAAGTAAAGTTATGCAAGTGTAATTAAATATTAATTACACTAGCAGTTAGTTGTTATCATTATACTGAGTATTTTATTATTATAGAAGATTATTGGAGACCTATCCCCATCAAAGTGGTTTTAGATCTTGTGCTCTCAAAGTGGAATATTATTATAAAATATTTTCAAAATATTCCCTTTTATATTTTATAAGCTTTTTGTTACAACATCCCATAATCTTTCCTCTTATCTTTTGTGTAGCCAGCCTTTCAAGGTCTTCCCCTTCTCACATAGCACTAGCTTTCCTAGGCATTTTCCCTTCTATATCATTATGTGCCCTATTTCTCCCCTAACCTCACATCTTTTGGTTTTTCCTCTCTTTTCTCTTTGCTACATGGCCTATAATAGCTAGTATCCTTCGACCTTTTATGTGTTCATTCTATTTTCTTCATGTTCATCTGTTGTAACCTTCCTTGCTATATATTATCTTTATTCTCTATATTTATTCTTTTTAGAAATTTCTCTCTCCCACTCTATTTATATTTTCTCTCTTACCCTAAAACTAAGAAGGTATACACATATAATAATTCTTATAAGACAAAATAGAAGATAGGAATCACAACACAAGAGATATGTGTGGCCTAAGATCTAATATCTAATATATGTAGAAATAGAACAAACCCTTTAGGTAGAGTAACATTATATGGTATGCCTTATGGAAGAATCCACTTCACGCTATATCTCCAAGAGATCCCAAACACAATATCATACTCATCACATATCCTTACAACAATATTAACTTTCTTCATATAGATCTCCTAACAACATAATGAAGGGGTAATCCCAATGAATGCATACTCATCAACTAATATAATTAATTGCACAAGTTGACCAAATATAACAAACTTAAGGGATATGTGTCACATGTTGACGTAAACTCATTTATCTAAATACATTATTTAATAGCATATCCTTAAATACATAACAAACTCTTTTCCTTTTCCTTTCCTTTGCCTTTCAAACTCCTAGAACTATCTCTCCTACATGCCTAATCCTTCTTTTGAATTTATTGTCCTTCTCTAACTATACCCAATTTCATCATTCAAAATTTATCCTTTCCCCTCCTTTGGTTCTTCTCTCCATTTTCTATTTATTCAATTTTTTATTTTTATTTTTATTTTTAATTTCGAAATCACTTACCTCCTTTCAACTTGGTACTCTCAGCAAGCAAATAGATTATTGCCCAATTATATTGGAATCCTTTCTTGAAACAATTTGGATTCCAAGGGGACAAGTTAGAATCCATCTTCCAAAAGTCTACCCACATGTTTTTATGATGTTTTAGGTATTATCTCTCCAATAAGAAACTTGCCCACAGCTCAACAACTGTGAAATCCCATGGAGCGTGCGTCACTTGGTCATCAGCATTGAATTTTAGCCTGGTTTCTGGTGTACCAAACTCTGAGACAGAGAAATATAACTTACACATCATTATAATGCACACAGCAAAAGTGAATGTAATATGCCCACGCCCAACTCGTGTAGGGCCAAAGGAGGAGATTTGACGTCCTCCTGCAAATTAAAATAACACTCATTAAATATCAGTGGACCAAATAAAAAAACAATTATAAATTTTACTTTTGTTTATTTTATCTATAATAAATAATAAATTAGAAATATTATTTTGAGATGTTATTTGATTGATCAATAGAAAAAAAAGTTGGAGTGTAGTGGAAGAAGTATTTTGTATGTTTTGTTTAGTTTGTCATTAGTGTGATTTTCATTTTGGTAGATGTATGATATTTTTATTGAATACTAAATGTTTAATCTAGGATTTTCAAAAGTCAAGCACAACCTGTGATTTTCACACATTTCATTGGTATGTAATTTAGTGTACATTTTTTTATAGTTTTTTTTCAGACTGGTCTCTCCTATAAATTGCAATATGTTATTTTTCATAAAATGTTGGGACTAGTGGACATTAGACCTCGTGACCTCTTGCCTACAATAACATGTTTTAACCAATCAAACTAGACCTTCCACCCCACTATTTTTTATGAATTGAGGTGATAAACGACATTTTATTATAGTTAGTAATATTATATTATAGTTATTAATATGTATTTAACATCATATAAATATATTTATTTTGACAGTTATGGTTTTAGACAATAATTAATACTATTATTATAAATATAAAAAATCAAAATGTATAGGAAATCATACCAATTTCATTTAAAATGAACATTTATTGAAAGTTTTTTTGAAGTATTATCTTAGAGACAAGGATTTCATAGACATTTGGAATCTACCATCATCTAACACCATTTTTCACATCATTTTCTAACACCACGTCACGACATTATTAACTAATTACATAATTTTTATTATATAGTTAATTAGGTTAATTTATCTTCAATTTAAATAGAAATTAAGCCATCTTTACTAACTAACTAAATAATTTTTATTATTTAATTAATCATTCATTTTCTTTTGTCTCAAAATAAATAAAATAAAATATTTATTTTTTAAATAAAATGAAATATATATCCTATTCTTTCTCCATCCTCAAAGTAAATTAAAATTTTAAATAGTCACATGACCAACTAAAAATAAAAGTCAAATTAACCTTACATCTCTATCATCCATATTTGTGCTACATCTTTATATTTCAATAATTCACATAAAGATAACCCTAAAATAACCCTAAAACCCAAGATTTAATAAATTCATCTCAGTTAACCATAATTATCCATTGTAATACATCTCAAACCTTCATCTTTTAGCTTGTTTTGGAATTATAAGGAGTCTAACCCAAATATTTCCAAACTTAGGCCATTCATATTTCAATCAAGAATATAAAATATATTATCAATCTCTCATCAATAGGGGATATGTCTTGAGTAAATAATGTGTACATGCTACATAAGTCATACACAATCCTATAAGAAAATCCATAAAACAAAGATCTCTTCCTTGGTAAGTGAAGGGTGATAATTATTCAATTTAGTATTTCTTAGGTCAACCCAAGATTACACATGATTTACAATAAAGGGTAATATTGTTTTAATATTCTTACACTTTATTCTAAATTCAGTATTTAGAAATAGCAATCATTGCTCTTCATTTTTATTATTTTCTATCTAGCAAGTATTTTCTATATTTAAGTAATTTTCAAATGAGTATGATAACAATAATTTTAATGTGGTGAGATACTCAAATATAGTAGTAAATTTATAGTTTGTTAATTCATATCTATTATGGACACCTATGGTGCAGGAGCACCTACACCACAATATCATTTTTTTATCATTTGAATGATTAGTAGGGTGGTCAGTTGGTAAGTATTAGTATTTTGAGGTCTTTTGTCTTTAATAAGGTCTAATAAGACCATCAAGCATGAATTAGGATGAGTCTTTAAGTTTTGGAGTCAAAAAATGGAAAATTGTGAAAAATTGTCATTTGTTGTAATTTCTCTATTAAGGATGTAATCACACTTTCCAATGGTTCCCTCCTTCAAAATATCAGTTGAGGTTCATTGTTAATGATGTGGAAAAATTTAAATAGCCTCCTTTTGGTCGAGACAGGTCATTGGATGAAGTTTTGAAGCATTAAATATAATAAGAAACTCTATTTTTCTATTTTTTCCAGCGTTTTTCACTGTTCCCATTCTTGGTAAGGTCTAGTACATCATTGTACGAGATCCCAATTGGAATGGTTTGAAAGAGGGAAGAGTCTACTTTCTTTTGGTGGTGATTGGGATTGTTTTCATCAAGTATTGAGTAAGTTACATCAATTTTAGTGAAAGTGGGTCTGAAACCTCGCAAAACAAGGGTTTGGTCACCAAAATGGATGTAACTCCTATTTCCACCATGGGAAAAATCTGAAACTTGGTGGATTGGTATATTTAAGACTCCTTTACATGTTACAATTTTTTTCAAATTGAAAAATGGAGTTTTGAAAAAGTTATGGATGCCCTAGGTCTGGTTTTACCTTAAAACAGTCCAGAAAATTATCATTAAATAAATAGAATGGATGAAACATGTGAAAGGGGTCTTGGGGAACCTGTTGGAGTAATTTAAAGGCATTAGGGGTGTTGGGGTATGTCTTGAAAAGTTTAAATCTTCCTTGTACAGGCCAAGTTAAGCCTTGTTTATGGCTTGTAAATCAATCTTTTGATACATTTGTTTTGGGTGTTTGATCCTATTCTTTTGGGAACTTGTGGAGGATGGTGTTAGGAGTCTAAAACCATGTTTTATGGTCTAGTTAATTCATTTAATAAGATTTTATTTTGACTTTGCTATTGGTTAATGTTATAAAGTTGCATGGGCTTGTGTAGGAGTTATAGAAGAACGGATGTTTTTGGGTGTAGGGTCTATTTTTTTGGTCACGTTGTGTTGTGTGAAGAGTATTTACATCATCCCCAAGTATTGTTGAGATGTCTAGTTGTGTGAGTCAAGTTGAGTGGTCAAGTTGCTTGTTGGAAGGAATAGTGAAGTTCATGTGTGCATTGAAAGAATATTTTCAAAAAAAGGTGTTGCTTCCCCTACCACTTTGCATCATAGTGGTATCAGAGCATCAGGAAGTAGATCTGTTTTCATTTTGCAGATTGAAGAATCAAGGTTGACAAGATTCCTCCAAAGAAGAATGATATGGCTAAAGAGATGAAGGAGATGAAAGATAGGCATGCAAGAGAACTCAGAGAGTTGGAAGAGAGAGTCATAGCCTTGGAGACAAAAAAAAGAAGGGAAGTGGAAGAGATTGAGATTGAAGAAGAGGAAGATGAGGAGTTTGAAGATGTTGAAGAAGATCTTACTCCAGAGGATCAAATAATTGCAAGGTTGTTAAAGCTAGTGAAGACTGACAAGCCTAAGGTAAAAATTGATGTTCCTAAGCATGGTGGTAGTTTAAATGATGAAGAACTATTGGATTGGATTGCTGCAATTGATAACCATTTTGAATGTGATAAGTTTCCTGAAGAACAAAGGGTCAAGATTGCAAAAAATAAGTTGCAAGGTCATGCTTTGGTATGGTGGGATTACCTTCAATCTGAGAGGAGGAAGCAAGGAAAGTCTAAGATTACATCATGGGATAAGATGATATCAAAACTCAAAGGTAAATTCTTACCTAAGGATCACCAAGTTCAATTGTTTAAGAGATTGCAAAACTTAAGACAAAGGGAAATGGATATTAAGTCTTCTACTAAGGAGTTTTATAAATTGAGTTAAAGATATGGTCATCATGAGAATGAAGACGAAAAAATTGTTAGATATGTTGGTGGTTTAAGGCTTAATATACAGGATGAATTAATTTTGGCTAACCCTAGGAGTGTAGAGGATTGTTATCAAATGGCTATCAGGGTGGAGGAGAAAATGAAGAGAAGGCAAGACAAAGAAGCAAGAGGAAGAGGCAACACTTCTAGAGGAAGAGGATTCAATCCTAATTTCAAGGCAAACAATGAGAATCAAGGAGATGATAAGAAGGAACAAGATCAATTTGATTCTAGAGGTGGATGGAGAGGTTCAAGAGGCAGATCTAGTGGAGGAAGAGGCTCCTACCAATTCTCAAGAAGATGTTACACTTGTAACCAACCTGGACACCCAGCCTTCAAGTGTCCTGAAAAGAAAGGCTCAAGTTCTTATGGTGGAGAGAGGAGGAATCAACTAGTGCATGAGGATGAAGAAAGTGTGACCTCACCTGTGGTGAACCTTACATCTGAAGTTGGAGAGAGTTTGATGATTAGGAGAGCATTAATCAAGGTGCCAATCTCTGAAGAACCCCCACAAAGGAAATCCATTTTCAGAATCAATTCCAAGGTACAAGGTAAAGTATGTAGGATGGTAGTGGATTCAGGTTCAACTGAAAACATGGTTTCTTGTGAAATGGTGGATAAACTAAATTTGAAAAGAGTTCCTCATGAATTACCTTACAAAGTATCTTGGTTAAGTGATGGTCAATCATTGTTAGTAAATGAGCAAGCTATTGTGGATTTTAAAATAGGAGAGTATAAAGATAGTGTTGTTTGTGATATTTTACCAATGGGTTGTTGTCACATACTCCTTGGAAGACCATGGCAGTACGATAGATGTGTCATGCATGATGCGAGAGAAAATAAGTATACCATAAGGAAAGATGGCCATAAGTTTGTTTTGAATCCACTTGTAGAGGATGAGAAGGGTAAAGAAAAAGTGATTATGTGTGGAAACAAGGAGCCTATACATGTGATAAGTGAAAACAAACATTCTACTGTTGACAACTGATTTAAGATTGAAATGGTAGAGATAATGAATGCAAAAGTAAATAAAGAGAATAATAGGGTAATGACAATGAACTTGAAGGACAGTGTGATGATAGGGAGCATTCAATGCCCTATAGTTGATGGCAGGGGTGATATGCAATCAAAATTTGTAGGTACAGTCAATGAAAAGTCTGATTTGAGAGTGACAAAACAACTTGATGAGGCAATGAGTGAAAGACAAGAAAAATAGGGCATAAAAGATAGTTGCAAACATGAAGGTGACAAAGGAAAGAATAAAGATCATATAGTTACTAATCCTTGTTTGTATGCAGGTTCAAAACATAGTAAACAATCCAATCTTGGTCAGGGAAAAGATAAAATACTATTTGCAGGTCTAAGAACATAGGAGATGAAAAATGCTTATGTGAACACATTCCAAGGTGATAAAAGTGCAGGGCAGATTGCACAACTAGTGTACATGAACCAGTGGAGTGGATTGGTGAGCCAATGGAGTCTTCATGAAGCTTGGAGATAGTGGATTCAAGGGCAACTTATGAGGCATGAGTATTTTCTAGGGGGGGTGTATGGTGCAAGAGCACCTACACCACAATATCATTTTTTTATCATTTGAATGATTAGTAGGGTGGTCAGTTGGTAAGTATTAGTATTTTGAGGTCTTTTGTCTTTAATAAGGTCTAATAAGACCATCAAGCATGAATTAGGATGAGTCTTTAAGTTTTGGAGTAAAAAAATGGAAAATTGTGAAAAATTGTCATTTGTTGTAATTTCTCTATTAAGGATGTAATCACACTGTCCAATGGTTCCCTCCTTCAAAATATCAGTTGAGGGTCATTTTTAATGATTTTTAAAATTTTAAATAGCCTCCTTTTGGTCGAGACAGGTCGTTGGATGAAGTTTTGAAGCATTAAATATAATAAGAAACTCTGTTTTTCTATTTTTTCCAGCATTTTTCACTGTTCCCGTGCTTGGTACGGTCTGGTACATCATTTTACGGGCTCCCAATTGGAATATTTTGAAAGAGAACAGATTCCTCTTTCTTTTTGTGATGATTTGGATCATTTTCATCAAGTATTGAGTAAGTAACATCAATTTTAGTGAAAGTGGGTCTAAAACCTTGCAAAACAAGGGTTTGGTCACCAAAATGGATGTAACTCCCATTTCCACCATGGGAAAAATCTGAAACTTGGTGGATTGGTATATTTAGGACTCCTTTACATGTTAAAAAAAAAAATCAGATTGAAAATGGAGTTTTGATAAAGTTATGTGATGCCCTAGGTCTAGTTTTACCCTAAAACAGTCCAGAAAATGATCATTTGTAAGCATTTATTTTGATTTATGAGTATTTTAAATAAATAGAATGGATGAAACATGTGAAATGGGTCTTGGGGAACCTGTTGGATTATTTTTAAGGAATTAGGGGTGTTGGGGTGTGTCTTGACAAGTTTAAATCTTCATTGTACAGGGCAAGTTAAGCCTTGTTTATGACTTGTAAATCAATCTTTTGATACATTTGTTTTGGGTGTTTGATCCTATTCTTTTGGGAACTTGTGGAGGATGGTGTTAGGAGTCTAAAACCATTTTTTATGGTCTATTTAATTCCTTTAATCAGATTTTATTTTGACTGTCCTATTGGTTAATGTTACAAAGTTGCATGGGCTTGTGTAGGAGCGATGGAAGAATGGATGTTTTTGGGTGCAAGGTTTGTTTGTTTGGTAATGTTGTTCTATTTGAAGAGTATTTACATCATTCCCAAGTCTTTTTGAGATGTATGGTTGTGTGAGTCAAGCTGAGTGGTCAAGTTGCTTGTTGGAAGGAATTGTGAAGTTCATGTGTGCATTGAGAGAAGCTTTTCAAAAAAAGGTGTTGCTTCCCCTACCATTCTACATCAACCTAGATCTATTGTGGTTTTTTCTAATGTTTACCCATGAAAATTATGCATGGTTAGAGCACATGCCATTTTGAATATAATTCATACATGTTCACCTCTTGTAATTGATGTAACATGGACAAAACTTGGGTTATTCTATCCAACAATAGACCTACATATATAAAAAAATTGATAACCATACAAATGGCAAGTCAAGTGATCCAGTACCTTAAAAATAGATTATATTATTTTTAGTATAATTTTTTCATTAATAAAGCCAATTCCTACCCATAAATTGCAAAGCACCATGATGTATTAGGAAACATTCTTAATGTTGCATTATCTAGCTAATGTATTAGAAAGAAAAAGAAGATAGAAGAGAAATCTTACATAGAGAAAAACTTCTCAATGCAATAGAGAATCTACCATAATAGATCCAACACCTTTTTTAGTCTTGTTTGTATGATTGCGAACACCTTCAACTCACTGCATTCAGAATTCCAAAACTTTCAAATTCACATTTCTCTACTAAAACTCGCACTCTACTCTTTGAAAATTTGTATTACATGCATCACACACATTTATCATTTCTATCTTATCAACCTTCAACATACCAACTCATACAACTATACCATCCTCAACCTTGAAATTTTTTTCCAAGGTTGGCAATACATGCTTCACACTTTGCAATTTCAAATTAGGTTGGCACTAAACATTCCCATAGTGGATAGGAATGAAAGTGGACCAAAGCAACACTTAACTGGGACCCAAAAAATTTTTTGCATGCCACACTATGCCTTCATTAACAATTGAACATCTTGGAATGTAGTGTAAACACCAGGTTGGTCATTACTCATGAAAACACATTAATGTTTGAATTACACACTTCCTTTGGTCAATCCAAAACTCTCAAACAACAAAATTCAACTGATAATGATTGAACAAAATCCTAGAAACCAACAAACTCCTTCACAACAAATATCACCTAAAGATTATAAACATACTAGTTATCCAGACAACACTGCCAAACACTACAATACTTTGTAACTTAGAAGACCTTCTTTTGATATGCCTAACCATGAATCCTATTGACACAGATAAGAGAAAAACACCATAAACTCTTGTTTAGAACCACAAGTCTTGGAGAAAAATAGTAGAGAAAAGAAGAGAAAATACATTTATTCTATACACCTTTGTACACAATACTACAAAACCAATTTGCACACTGGTGAACACAACTTCCTCTAACCAATGATCCAGAAGCCAAACTTTTGGATATAGAAACTTTGAACATCCTTGACCAAAATATCCAAACCAAAAAAATAGATCCTCAACCCAAAAGAAATGTGAAGCAAACCTAGAACACCTCTACAACACTATGTTTCCTTATTTTATCAAATTTCTCAGTATCCTTGACATCTAAACCATAAATAGAAGCTTATCAAAACTGTAACAAAATATTATCAACCACTGCGCTACTATCATCAATGAAAAAATGGGCTTGTTGACATCAATTAAAACACCCACATACTTGCAACAATCTCCCCCTTTGTCATTGATGGCAACACAAGACGTGAAAAACCATCAAAGATACAATAGCTCTAAACATACTTATTTCCTTTTCTTTTTTCCCCCCCTTGCACAACTATCTCATTAAAATTTCTCTCTTTCATTATTTTCTTTCACCTTCTCTCCCCCTATGTAGATAGAATTTTTCACATGATTCTTTCTCTCCCCCTTTGACATCAATGGAAAAGGATAAGGTATTTTCCATTGTTCTCCCCCTTTGACATTGAACCAAGATACTTTTAACTATTTTGAATAATCCCCATTAGTATTACACACCAATCAACTCAACAACCTCTACATCATGACAACATAAAATTCATACTGCAACAATGTTACTAGCTACTCCCCCTGAGAGGTAGCCACAAACATCAGTCCACACAAAGAATGAATCCATAGATCCACTAGACTAATGCATATTCATATGCATATAGTTCAAAGAAGGAAGGGCAATAACCCCTAACTTCTCCTGAAGATACTCAAAACTATCCTTAGTGATGCAGGAGCATCCAGGGTGTAAGAGAAATCTTGCATCACCCAAAAAAAAGTTTATTTTCAATAAGAGATAAATTTGGCAAGGTTAGTATTTTAGTAAGTTTGCATTTATGCGTGGTTGGACATGAAATCTTACACAGACCTCCAGAATGGAAAGTTGAAGCTGATGGCAAAGAAATCACTTCAATGCCATTTTTCATTTGAGAGATATTAAAATTTCAATTTTCAAAAATCCTAGTAAAATCTTTGGAGTCAAGTTTGAGGCACTAAGAGGCTCTAGATGGGCCTAAAAAATGGCAGAAAATGAAGCAAAATATTTCTTGAGAGCTATCCGAAAAGGTATTATAATAGGAAATCCGATGGTCGGATCAAAATTTATGACCCCATGAACTTGTAGTTAACAAAATTAATAAAATTTAGAAATATCTTCTTGAGGAAGTTACACTTTCCAAAAGATTCTAGGGTAATTACACCTTCCAAATAAATGATGTGAGAGAGGGGGGCTAGGGTAGTATAGTTGGTGGCTCCAATTTCCAGATTTTCAAATTTATGTAATCAGAAAATCCCATGTGATGGAAAAATATTATGTAATTTCATTTTCATTTTAGTGATAATAGAAAATATTTGCTTTCCTTCTTGCATCTTGTTTGTGCCATTATCTGTTGTTTTCTTGAGTTTTAGATTGTAAGGGGAGTACCCCCATCACTTAGGAAGGGCCTTAATGATTATGTCAACAATCTATTCCTTTGTAGTTACATATTCAAGCTTCACTTCATTCTCCACAACTTTCTCTCTCAAAAAGTGATGATTGATATATGCTTTGTTCTTGAATGCATCACTGAATTCTTTGAAATTTTAATTGCACTTATATTATTACAAAAGATAAAAATAGGCTCATCATACACTACTTTTATATCCTTCTATGTATGTCTCATCCATAATAATTTTGTGCAACAAGATGTTGCTGCAATATACTCAACCTTTGCAATGGATGAAGAAATAAAATCTTCTTTCTTGCTTATCCATGCCACCTATCTACATCCAAGAATGAATGCACCACCACTTGTACTTTTACTATCATCAACACATCCAACCTAATCTACATCTGTGTATGCACTTAATGTGAAATCAGTATCCTTATGATGCCATAATCCATAATCCAAAGTGCCTTTTAAATATCTAAATATCCTCTTTACTATGGCAACATGTGACTCTTTGGGATCTTCTTGAAATCTAGCCAAAATACAAACTACATGCATGTGATATCTAGTCTAGTGGTAGTTAGATATAGCAGTACACCAACCATAGATCTTTAATTTCTCTAATCAACCTTAGAGGATTCATCATCCTTGCTTATTTTGCAACCAGTAACCATAGGAGTAGATATCAGTTTGGAGTCATCCATTCCCCGAAAAATCAACATCTCTTTAACATATTTTGATTATGAAATGAATATGTCTTTATTTATCTAACTAATTTGTAGCCCAACGAAGAAATTCATCTCCCCAAACATAGACATCTCAAAATCTTTCTGCATTTTTTCTGAAAATTTCTTACACATATTTATTTCCTTTAAAGATAATGTCATCCACATACACTGTAACCACTATTAATATTTGATCTTCCTCAAATTTAAAGTAAATATTACTATCTATGGTACCCTTGTTGAATCCTCGTTGTATCAAATATATGTCCAATATTGCATATCAAGCTATGGTAGCTTGCTTCAATCCGTACAATGTCTTTTTCAACCTATTAACCATGTCCACTTTATCTGAAAACTAAAATCCTTCTGGTTGTTACATGTAAACTTCTTCCTCCAATTCTCCATTCAGGAAAGAAGACTTCACATCCATCTAATAAATTTAAATTCTTTATGTGTTGAAAATACCAAAAACATTATGATTTATTTCATTCTATCCATCAAGGAAAATGCTTCCTCAAATTCTATTCCTTCTACTTGTGATTAACCCTTACACACAAGCCTTGCTTTATTTCTTCCCACTTCTTCATTCTCATTTAGCTTATTTATGAATACCCACTTAGTTCCAATTATGTTATTATTTTTAGGACTAGGAACCAATTCCCAAGTCTAATTTTTCTCAATTTGTTCCAAATCTTCTTCCATTTCCTTCATCCAATATTAATCTTTGCATTCCTCACTCAATATTTTTGGTTTAGTTCTAGAAAGTAAGCACATATTTACCTCACTTTCAACAACTCTTCTTCCTGTCAATACACCTTTTCTTTTGTCTCCAATAATTTTTTCTTCAAAATGATTTCTTTGCACATACTTGGGGGTCTTAGGGGTCTTAGGGGTCTTTTTTAGATCTTCTTCCTCTTCATTATGCATTTATTTTTCCTTATCATTTTATTCTTCTTCTCCACAAACAAGTTAATATGACACATATGATCGATATATAACAACTAAATTCTACAAATCTTCATCAACCTTGACATTTGCAATCTCAACAATCTTTCTCATCATTTTTTTGTAACATTTATAAGCTTTTTTTAGTAGAATATTCAAGGAATATGCCTTCATTAGACCTTGCATCAAATTTTCTCGAGTTTCCTTCATCTCTTCTGATATAACATTTTCTTCCAAATACTTTAAATTACTTGAGAGTGGGAATCCTTCCATACCACAACTCATAGGGATTCTTTGTGTTGTTAGATTTGTCTTGAACTCTGTTGAGTATGTAAACAATAGTATGAATTTATTCTCTCTAGTAGACTTCTAGTAGCTTAGCTTATTTCATCATAGTCCTTACAGTTTCTTGAATAGTTATGGTTTTCCTTTCAACAACTCCATGTTGTTGAGGATTTCTAGGGGTAGACAAGTGCCTATTAATTCCATGATCTTCAAAAAACATGTTAAACTCATTGGGGGTGAATTCTCCACCTCTTTCAAACCTCAAAAATTTGATCTTCAAATCCATCTCATTCTCAACCATATCTTTAAATGCTTTAGATTTTTCTCTAAGAAAAATAACCCATGTCATTCTAGAATAATCATCAATCAAAAACATGAAATACATGTCACCTTGAGTACTTATCACCCTTGTAGGACCACAAATATTTGTATGTATTAATTCTAGTAGTTTGGTAGCATAATTCTCTTTTCCTTTGAAAGTACTCCTTTTTTTGCTTTCTGAATTGACAATCTTTGTAAAGAACATTGACAAGCTTTGCGATTATTGATAGGTCTCTTACTACTTGAACTAAAATTATTCTAACAATATTTTCAAAATTAATGTGATACATCCTCTAGTTCCATAACCAACTATCATTAATCTAAGTCATAAATCAACAACCATCAGCACCCTTGGGTTGATAGATATTTGCATTTGTCCGCTTACCAACAACAATCATAGTTCCAGATAATTTTTTAATATCACATAGATTTTATCCTTAAAAACAATATTATATCCTTTGCTACACATTTTTCCAACACTAAAAATATTATGTCTTAAGCCTTTAACATAGTAAACATCTTCAATATTATTCTTGCCACCAAAACTGATTGAACCTATTCCATAAATTTTAGCTCCTAAATCATCTCCAAATTTAACTAATCCTCCATCTTACTTTTCAAGTTTACTTTTGTCTTTGGTCATGTGATTAGAGAAGACACTATCAACAACCAAGTATTTCTTATCGTATCTAGCATGAAAATCATATACCAAAGTACCTTCAATCTTATCCTTATTTTCTAGAAAACTTTCCTTCACAAAATTTTTAGAGTTAGCAGAAGTAGATTCATATTTTATAGCCAAGAAAAAGAATTAATCATCATCTCCAAAATATAATTCATCATCAGAAATACCATCATATTCTCTAATAGAGTAACTCTTCTTAATAATCTTTACTTTTTTCTCCTTAATTTTATTGTTTACATCTCTATTTGGACATCCTGAATCATAGTGACCTATATTTGCACAACTAAAACATTTGAAAATTAGTTTATATTTGTACTTAACAATGCCCTTTTTCATCCTTCTTACAAAGTTAGATTCCACACCATCAAGATATTCTCCATCTAAATTTTTAACCTTTTTTTATTTTCCAACCCTGAAAGTAGTCTCCACTTTTGTTAAATTTTTCCAACCATGTTTTCTCATTTCAAATGAACTTAGTGTACTCGACAAATAATCTCTAGAGTAAGTATTAAAATTTACAACTTCCTCAATAGAAGATACTTTTCACTGTAAGAATCAACAATAGATGTGAGAAATTTCCTTACCACTCTCAGATCTTTGACTTGTGAACCAATACCTCTCATTTCACTTACCATCTCATCAACCCTTTGCATATAACTTTTAATTTTTTCATCTTCAGACATTCGTAGGGTCTCAAATTGTGCCTTTAGATTCTACAACTTTTCTTGTTTAACCTTATCATCTCCTTCATAAATGACTTCTAGCTTATCTCAAACTTCTTTAGTAGTCTTAAGATTCATAACTTTTACTAATTCATAATTTGAAATGTTGTTCACAATAATAAATATTTCCTTACCATTTATTTCATGTGTCTTGATCTCGTCACTTATGCTCGAACTATTCCTAGGTGCAACATATTGAGTTTTTATTTCCTTTTCAATCTCATTTCCAAAGGATGTCGGATATCCTTCCATATTTTTTCTTCTAGACTCTATAATCTATGTTATCAAACTTAGGGAAATCTATCTTGTTTGCCATCCCAGATCTACCTCAACCAGTTAAGATTTTCTCCAAGGAACCTTGCTTTGATACCAATCACTAAATGAACAAGACAAATAAGAGGGAGGATGAATCAGTTGTACCAAATTAAAACATCAAAACCCTTAATAGTACTAATTAGATCCACATGCATTCATTAATCCCTTATTATATTATAGTGGTTAATCATGAAATGTAGATTAAAAAAGCTAAAACAACCAACACCATACACAAGAGAACACCAAATTTATGTGGAAAACCCAATAAGGGAAAAACCACAGTGAGAATTAAATCACAATATAAGTAATTGCAAAACTAGTACAATGGCTCACTACTAGAATATGATGCATTTCCCAAAAGGTTGATAGCTACAACTCATTTTCACATAAAGAAAAATAAGATAGAAGAGAAGTATTACACAGATAACAACTTCTTAATGCAACAGAGAATCCAAGAACTTTACCAATGAAAATAATTAATCTTTGGATTACGCGCTTCCTTTGATCAATCTGAAACTTTCAAAAAAAAAAATTCACCTAAACATGATCCAAGAACATCCTAGAAACCAACAAATTCCTTCACAACAAATCTCACCTGAAGATTATAAACATAATTTGTATCCAAACAACACTACTAGACATTGCAATACTTTGTAACTTAGAAGACCTTCTTCCAATATGCATAACCATGAATCCTCTTGACATAGACAAGAGAAAAACACCATCAACTATCCTTCAAAACTACAAGTCCTAAAAAATAATGGCGGAGAAATGCAAAGAAAATACATTTCTCCCAGACACCTCTGAACACAACACTACAAAACCAGTTCACACATTGGTGAACACAACATCCTTTGACCAACAATCTAGAAGCTAGAATTATAGATATAGAAAATCTGAACATCTCTAACCAGCATATCCAAACCATAAAATAGATCTTCAACCCAGACGAAATGTGAAGCAAACCCATAAAACCTCTTCAAACTAGAACACCTTTGCAACACCTTGTTTCCTTATTTTATCAATTTTCTCAGTATGCTCAACATCTAAACCATAAATAGAAGCTTATTAAAGTAACAATCTCTTCTCAATCACTGCACTACTATCATCAATGACAACACGGGCTTGTTAATATCAATGATAACACCTTTATACTTGCAACACTTACTATGATGAATCAATAGATAGAATTGAATAATATTTTGGCTAGGCTCTACCAGCTATTGGTATAGTACCTATAGACATCTAAATTTTACCATTCCCATATGGTAAAATTTATCCCCTATTTCATCTATTCCACATTCATATCTATATCAATCAAATAATGCCATTACTTGGTTAATATTTATCCTATTCCTAGTGTCCCCTAAAGTATTTAATTAAATACTCTATCACTTTTCTTCTCTAAATTAAATAAATAGACCAATTTATTTAATTTAGTCATTAAACTATATGAATTAAATTAATTTTTAATTCATCAATTTATCTCTCCTCTCTTCACATCCCCTATAATCCCTCCTTAATCCAATTTAATCTAATTGACTTGTGATTAGGATGTGCACACCACTAATCATGATTAGTGTCACATCCTCCATAATTTTCAAGTGGATCCTAATCATCCCATTAATCTAACTAATCATTTGTACAACCTTAAATATTGATTATTTATCCCCCAATCCCACCTAATTCCAATAATGGCATGTACCCTAGTCAAACCTTTATTAATTCTTTACCTATTTGGAGAAGATATCCCCCCTTCCCAAGAAATTTTTAATTTCCATTTATTTTTCCCATGAGCCTATGTGGATTTTTTAATTCCACTTCATCTCCCCAAAATCCTTGGAGGAATTTTAAAAATAAATTTTTAATTCCTCCCTCCAATCCCTAGGTCCTTACAAAAATTCTATTTGGTATTCCCAAAAACCTTCCCTAAAATCTATGGGGATTTTTGATGAAATTAAAATTCATCACTTATCACATCCTCCCCATCATTTGGGGAGGATAAGATAAGTATTAAATTTTTTCCTCCCCTCCACTTGACCTCCAACATAGTCGACTAGAATAATTTTTTGGATGAATCCAACATAAAATTTCTTCTAAGTTTTGTGAAGAAATTTAGCACTAACAACACAATCACAATTTATCTTTCCTTTGTCCTTTTCTTCCACTCTTAAATGACTACCATAGGCCCACATTCCACTAAAATGCATAGACCATAATGTGGAGATTGTGAAATTTCACTTTCCTCCATTGTTATATCTTTACCTTCTCCTTTTGCATCACTAACTGCATTAGCAATCCATTTTTCAAATTTTGGAAAAGAATCACCTCCAATCAAATCAGCATGGTGACTGCACCTTTGAGTTTGATTTTGCATCCAAGCTTGATTGTCTTCTTCATTTTTTGTACATAGAATATTAATGTACAAATACTAATATTCATAATATAAATGTGTAAATGTAATTGAGTAAATAAATTATTGCGTAGAATTTTTTTAACCTTTGCAACTTATTGAATGAACATGTGTTTTCAAGAATATGGGCATCTATCACACTTCTTTCTTGATGTGATAGCTTGAAGCACCATCCATTTCCTTCTAATACTTCACCTCCAACTGTCTCTTCTTTGTCATCCTCCCATACACATCGATTGGAATTTTAAAAATCCTTCATATATTCTGTGCAAAATCCCATGGCCTCTAGCATTAATATCCCTCAAACATGTCGCCTTCTAATTTTTCCCTAGTATGAACAATTTTTTTTTAAACCTTCATATATATCATTCTATAGGATGCATCCTGTTAGAATAGTAAAAATTTGAAAAATCTCATTGACCATTTATACTCATTAATTTCCCAAAGGGGTTCATATTACAGACATAAAATTTCCTCACATAGCATTTTCACCAAGGTCCAAGTTAAATTTTGTCATATAGCCCCATAAAATTCATCTGACATTAAATCTTTAACATTTGAAAAATATCAGCATAAGTTGATGCAAGTCTCACCAATAATAATATACATCTCTTTCAATATATCAGCAATAAATCAGTTTTCATACTGATGAAGACATATGTTGGGAATACACGGGTTCATAGTTTCTATCAGCAAGACATTGGTTATCGACATGACAATGTAAGGTCATATCAAGCTAATCTTTATCCCACCACTCGAAGCATAATAACATGTATCGGCCAAACTAGAGTCATCAGAGTGAGGTTCCAAAAGATAACCTAAGACCATCACTGGTCCTGCTGATAAAGAAAAAAGAAGACTCATTCGGTGAGACAATGATGTTGGCGAGAGTTCGGGGAGTCTTACTGACTCCCCATGTTATACTGACAGAACTGAGCATCTAGAGCTAAAATTTGTCGAAGAGACAATGTTCGTGGTCTCACCAAAGAAAAGCAGTATCGATAGGATAAGTCTCAACTGGGAGATCTAAGAGAGGTCACGGTGAATATTATTCTATCAGCATGAGAATTACTTGGACTTGGCGGTTTAAGTTGACAAAGGGAATATCTCAGTGAGACAAAGAGCCTTCAAAGTGAAATGAAGAATCGTTGGACCGATTCATTAAGTTTGGGTGATAGTTTTCTTCGGTGAAGGTCATGGCGATATAAAAAACTAAAAAGGAAAACTATTGGGGAGACTTGTGATGTCGGGGGAACTACAAGATGTCTTAGCGGATGTGTGAACATTGAACAGACGGATCGGCCAGAGATTTGAAATGTCTTGCCGATATGATACATGATGTGACAGCGACAATTTTGAAAAAATTGCTTCATTCATGTCTTAGTGCAGACATTAATGGCACCACAAAGCATAAAATATTTTGCAAATCAAGGTGAGCTCAATTGAAATCATTTTTTCGTAGAATTGGCAGCAAAGGAGAGCAGAGGAATGAGAAAAAAAATTGGGGCATTCGTCTTAACTTGGATTTTTAGGTGAAATACAGTAAGTTCCTCATCCTTTGAAAATTGTAAATTTTGAAGAATGGAAAGCACTAGTTCAGAAAAGATAAAAGGAAGAAAACATGGGGAGGGTAGTTAACCAAAAGCAAAAAAGCAAAAAACTGAAATATGACCAGAGGGCACCAAGTGAAAATTGAACCAAGATCTCATAAACTAGCAACCTAGTTCAGGACCTAAAGCTAGGTGTTCTACACAGCTTAAGGCAGAAGTAGATAAATTGGATGACAAATGTAAGTTCATAGGAGATGTTTGGACCCCAATTAGAGGATACGAATTGTTCAGTTTCCACTACCATAGAAGAAATCACTTTGAGCCAGTATGTAACCCGTGGAGGCTTAATTTCAGAAAACTAGTGTGCCCTAATGTTTTTGTTCATGTCGAATTGGTGAAATTATTGGCTGGTCATTATAATCTGAAAAATAGGGCCATATGTGATTTATCTGGGAACCCGGTAATATATATGTCTAAGAATGCAATAAGCGAGGTCTTCAAGTTAGAAGGAATGTGCAATGAGAAAATTGTAAGTGAAGAGCTCGAGTGTGAATTCAGAAGAATGGACACGATTTATAAGGGTTGGAGATTACCCCTACATAGAATTAGACATGGTGGAAAACCGATTCCAATGGAGGAAAATGAGGGACCACCTTTTCATGTGGATCTTTTCGAACCTTATATAAAGTACACCTATTTCTCAGTGGGACAAGTATTGTGAATGGACGTTCCAAAGTATATGGAAATTGTGCCCATGGTGGTTGCAACAGATATTCAATATCATAACTCCAAGCCTTGGGATTATGCTTCATATGTATTTAAAGTGTTTGATGTAGGGTTGATGGCAATAAAGAATTGAGCCTCTGTCCTGCACGTCAGGAATTATTCATTGTTGATGCACTTGGTGCTATATTTTGGACAGGAATTAGGATTGTGGCCCCAAGAGCTGAGAATTTCACAAATTGATAAAGAAGGCAGGTCATTGCCTATGTAGTCATGGACTGCTGTTTGGGACAACAGGTTTGCTAATTCTAGTTTTGTACATTTTGAAGAATACTTTGTAAATCCTTTATACAAGTTTTATAATCATCCTTGCGACTATTCCTTGTCTGATGAAATAAAGAGGTCTCTCAAGCCTGAAGATTTTAATGGACCAATCAGCCACAACTAGGGGGATTGGTATTGTTTAGAAAATGCCACCATGATTAGGGTTTATGGTTTTTAAAGTACTCCATTTATTTTGCCTAGGACAGTTCCAAATAGGATTGCATACTTAGAGATTGTCAGGAAAATGGATTTCTCTAGTGTCATGAACTTAAGCTCTTATGAGAAGCAAGCTTTTATGCCAAGTTGGCTATGTTTTGGTGATTTTACTGTGTTAGCAAAGGAGGGATACAATGTAATTCTTGATAAGTTATTACATTATAACATGAGGAAAGTGCCATTAAGGAAAAACTTTGATCTAAAGGGATATATTCATTCTGCCAAATGGAGGATAAACTTTAGAGGTTATCAACATGTGCAATATCAATTTGACGACATAATTAGAAACTTGGAAGCAAAAGAGGTAGAAATGGTAATTGAGAAACATGATCAAGAATTGTTAGATGTTGAGTTGTTGTCTTCTAGTGAGGAAGTATTAGAGGCTAATAGGCCACAAGGTCCATCCAAAAAGGTATCGAGGACAAGAACCTAGGATTATACCTATTCTGCTAGAGAGATAAATATTAAGGAAACTATGGATATGGATACAAGACATGAAGAATATAGATATTTTATAGCAGATAATGAATTTGTGAAAACCTCAAAATTCAAAACATTTTTATACAAGGAAAAGAGAAAAGAAATAAGAGGACTGGTTGACAATGTCACACTAAGAAATAAGGAGCAGTTGTTAAAAAACTTGAGGATGATGTGGAGAAAGAGATGAAAAGCATGATCCTTCAGACTATAGGTACGTGTGCCATCTCTATCTTCGTTCCAAGTGTTTTCCTTTGTTTGCCATCTGATTCGAGTAGTGTCATTTGGGGCACTAATGCAGATTGTTGTCTTCTTGATCCTGATCATCCTATCTTTAGAGGAGGTTCTTCAACACCATAGCAGTCATCTTTTGATAGTTGTTTGAAGCTTCTTCTGCTTCAGTGATGTTCTTCATGGCTTTCAATATCTCTTTTTGGAGTAAAGTTTTTCCCATGAGGTTTTCTCTATTTCTCCACTTTATAGAGATTTGGTTGTATTCGGGTACCTGATCAGGCCTAGTTGTTAGGACCCATGTTTACTTTCATGTATTGTAGTTATCTTTTCTTTCTTGCACTTTTTTTGGAGCTGCACTGTTGCTCATCTTAAGGGGGGTGTTAGAGTAAAGGTGTTAACTTAATTGTGTTAATTAAGTTACCTTTATTCCTCTCTTAATATTTCACTTTATTTTGCATAATGTGACATTTAATAATTATATTAATTATTAAATGTCCTCCTATTAGGGTTTCTTTTAGGTTTTGCATGATACCCTTTCATAAGGATTGATCATTGTATTATTGCACTCTCTGATTAATACAATTCTTAGCTTTCAGAGCAGCCTTGCTTTTTTGTCTCCAATGTCTTCTTCTGTGATAGGTTATTTGCATGCAGGTGATATTTGGGGTCTATAAAGTTGGATTTCACAACTTCTATAGGTTCAACTGTACTGGTTGGCCTTGTTAGTTGGCCAATAGCATTGTGAGAGCTTGGAAACCTCTCGTGGTTCAAACCTGCATTTTTGAGACCTAACAAATTGGTGAATCTCGTGGGGAAACTTGAGAGAAATCCAGTGGTATACAACCTTTCCATATAGAGTCATTAAAAGAGAATCACAATTAAAATTTGAAAATTGACTTCGTTGGGTGAAATTATAACATCTTTTCTCACTTTTAGAAAAAGTGGGTGGCAACTCTGAATGAAAAAAAGCATTGAGATTGATACAATAAGATACAAATCAGAAAGGAATCGACCTAGAGTTTAGACCATTACAGTTTCCCACAACATGCAAGGAAGGAGATATTTGTACAAGGAGGGGGATGGTCCTAATGAAAAGGTAAGTGAACCTATAAAAATGATCAGGGCAGGAAGGTATTCAATGACCTAGATCCAGCCACAAAAAATAGAATATCAAACATAGTCGACTAGAGCACAAAGAAGAGCATGCTTTGCTCTTGCATTGGTTTCATATCTCTTCTTTTCATCAGAAGTAGTTGGAAAAGTAGCTGGTATAATGTACCTAGTCAATACTATGCTCCAAACATCAAGGTCAATAGAAGTTAAATAGGTCTCCATTCTGATTTTCCAGAGTACATAATCAGTTCCATCAAATAATGGAGCTCTAGTCATGGAAGTACCTTCATGAGCTTGAGACATTTTGAATACACTCCAAGTCCAGAATCAATCCTAGGTGGAAAGACCTATCAGAGGACCCTAGGATCTGATATCAATTGTTGGAGAGAAAATACACTGAGAGGGGGGGCTGAATCAGTTTTTATAACTTCTTAAACAATTTAAATTGAAACTGAAAAGAACCATACATATGTTTTCATTTATCAATGATAGTGTCATTCATGTATTCGAATGCAATCATATAAACTGAAATGAGTAATGTAACATTGTGTTTTAAAGTAGTAAAGTACTGAAGCAAATAAGTCACAAAGACACAAATAGACAAAAGATATGTCGAGTGGAAAACCCTCCTGGGTAGAAAAACCACTCCTTAAACTGCTACCTTTTCCAAGCTTTCATTTCAATAATTTATTTTGACAAAGCCTCAATGGCTGATTTTTGAGCACCGACTCAAGGAGCACCAACCCCTCTATTTAGATACACCAATCTCAAGGAGCACCAACCCCTTTCCTGATATTCAATAGAACATAAAATAGTATAGAGGATCTCTTTGTTTCACTTGATTTCTATCAAGTGCCTCTTGACAGACAAAGCATAGAATTTTCAAGAGTCAAAATTGACTCTTCA
Source organism: Sequoiadendron giganteum (assembly GCA_007115665.2). NCBI lineage: Eukaryota > Viridiplantae > Streptophyta > Pinopsida > Cupressales > Cupressaceae > Sequoiadendron > Sequoiadendron giganteum. The sequence continues at coordinate 917,472,622 of CM021100.1, forward strand.
GAATTCCATACATTATCTAATCTCGATGCAGCTTGAGGAAAATCTTATCAAAATCACTATACAATCTCATCAAACTATATTACAATGATACATCTTTTCTTTCTTTTCTCACTATTTGATTTTCAACATCTTTCCATATAGAAACTACAAATCTGACTGCACACTGTGTTTTCCAATTTTCAGCATCAAAAGTACAGAAAAGACTTTCACATGTCTTTTATGGTAATGCCCTTGTTTCAAGTTTTGTTTTTCTGTCATGATAGAACCCTAATCTCATTTTTTTTGGCTTTTTACAAAAAACAAAATTACATATTGGAAGTATTACCACATTGTATCTCGAATTTCACTTTCCAAAAGTTATACAAGGTTATTTTCAAGTTACAGAACAACTATCAAGAAATAGTTCTAGATGTTACAGAGATCATATGTGAAGGATTCTTCCTTTTTGTTAAGGATAGAATAGCTATTCCAAAAATAGAGGTGTAATTGAAACTTTTCTCCACAAGCGGCCTGCACATGCAGTGCTTACTCCCAAGCAGTATTAATGAAATACATATTTCATAAGAAAATTGGACAATGAAGCTACTGCTAAAAATAGATATAATTGAAACCCCAAACAAAAATGTAACCAACAATAGGTAATCATGTACTTGATAGCAGTTACCATCGATCCCAGAAGAAAATTTTAGCTTTCAAGATGACCCACAAACTTAAAAATACGTTTCATAAAACTGATATGATAAACTTCAGAAAAAGCAGTCAAGATTTGGAGCAAACGTTTCAGATTTTCATGAAAAGGAATAGAAATTTTCCATTTTTATTTTTGAATAGAAAAACTTAACTCCAAATCACCTTGCTTGTGAAGTAATGGATCTGAATAGGAAATTGAAAAAATAATACCTAAGAAAACCAGAAACACATTTCTCATGAGAGATTTACCAGGTCTATGAAGTGGCAGAGCAGCTCGAGCTCTTTCCTCATTTAAGCTTCCAACTAATGGCAAGAAATCGATAGGTGAAACAACCAATGTCATGGTCTTTCTATTTTCCAATACGTTGCCAAAGATCAGTAAACCAACTACTAGAATAGAGAAACGACTGTGAGATAAAAAAATCAATGATGACGGCTAGAATAGGGTTTCAAATCCTTCGAAGCAATTGAAGCAAAGAATAATGACCTAAACTCCCAAAGCAAGCGAACCGAAATCCTTTTCTAAGTTTGATAAACTTTTAGAGTCTGAGAGGACAGTAAATTAATAAATCAAAACTGCACAATACACTTTGAAAACTGTAGAAAGATCAATGGCTTGCATGTCGATAGAAACAAATTGACATCTATTCCCTTACTTCACAACCGCAGCCACCCTTCAGACTACTTATGATACATCGGTAGCTAACATTCACTGTTACTACATCCTTTACCGCCCAGCCATGGTCTTGCTTCAGACTACTCGCGGCACAGTGGTAGCTCCAAGCTAACCGCTAGTGGTTTCCACCGCGTTACCACGGTTACACTTCTAATAGCCCATGGTATGGTGGTAGCCACCTTGCTTTCCATTAGCCGCTTCCAATGCATTACTGTGGTTAACATCCTAACTGCTTGTGATACATCGGTAGTTGTCCTGCTTGTCGCTGACAGTTTACCCGCACTACTACGGTTACACTGATGACAACCCGCAATGTAGCAGTAGTTTTTATGCTTGCCACTGGCGGTTTCCAGTGCACTACCATGGTAACTGGCTTAACTTCCAATGGTACTATAGTAAGACCTTTTGAAGTCATGGTCTTACAAAAGTCAAACATGTTTGTTGTCAGCCTTGAGGCCCGATATAAATGACAACCAATAAACTCAAGTCAAATTCAAATAGAAGATTGACTAGGATGCCTTTACCCAAGGTCTAGTGCCACCTTGATATGTTCAAAGCTATATTATGTGCCACATCCAAATGAAGTCCAAAGACTTATAGTGAATAGAGAAGACTGAATTTTCATGAAACATTTCACAATGCCATTCCACTTACCATTAATCCTTATTATACTGAGAACCAAGTTGCACCATATAAACCATTAACAATTTCAAGATGCAAGAGCCTGATCAAACCAAACTATAACAACCTGTAGAAAACTGATTCATTCCAAGGACAAATAATTAAGAGCATCACTGAAACACAATTGTTTAAACTAGAAACATAGAACATGTTCAATGAAACAAGGAGCTAGTAACCAAAGTGCCTGAACTGAGATCTGCACATTGAGTTAAACGATCGCTACCACCATATAATAAAATCAATGAAGGAAATGTGCCAATCAAAAAATGGATCAATTGAGAAGATAACCATCAAGATGCCAGATAAACACAAATTGACATCAAGGACAAAAATAACACAAGATGGATTCAATAGTCATCCTCTCAAGAGTTGAGATGCCCCAAAGCATCTCAACCCTTGGATTTAATCCCTAGATTCAATATTCAATCTCCATTCTATCTCCCCTCTTATGACTAAGGAAACACTTAGTCATTTTTCATTCATGCATTCAAGTTTCAGCTCTCACACACCCTCTTGCTACAACACTTTGCAACCAATTTCACACTCATTTTGTATCCAAATCCATCAAAAATCACTTATTTTTCATCCATTTCATGATCATAATCATACATATCTAGGTTTTATGTTGTCTAAACATCAAAAGGAGCACACATTCAAGCTTATCAAGGACCAAAAATTTCATCAATTCAAACAGGTATAAATTGGTATTTTTCTTTCTTGTTTGTGTTCATCTTTGTGCCCAATCTTGATTGTTTGTCATATTTGCATGATTATGATTTTATTGCATTCTAGTAGATTAAATTCACCTACACACATTTATGGCACACCCAATGGGAACCATGTCATGGGTCTTAAAAAATTTCCGTTGTTTACATTTTGCAGGTTCAAACATTTTCTAACTATAAAGGGGAATCTACTCGATAGGAAAACTTGTTAGATACATAGGCGTATCTACCTCCTATAGGGGAAAATGTATTCCATCCTCAAGTTTCCATATGTGTATAGGTGAATGTGTACATAGAAAGGTGAAACCATAAAAGGTTGTCGAGGGGAACATGCAAATACTCCACTTGAAGCCTCTACAAAGGCAATTCAGCAACACTAATAGGAAATCCCATGAGTTACAGAGGTGATCATGTGCCTCAAAATCCAAATCGACTTTAGAGGTGAATGTGTGACCTTTAGGGGTCATCACATTCATTATAGAGGAAAATATACTCCAAGCTACAAAGGCGAATACTAAATCCTAAGGGGAAAATCCACGACACCTTCAGAGGCAAATGCATTTCATGGATGGGAAAATATGAGGTAAAACTAGAGTTGAATTTTCATCTAGAATTTTTGTTTGTCTTTAGGTTTTCATACTAAACCACTCACACATTTTTTGATGCTTGTGCTAGCCTCTAATCCTTGTAGCCTTTTGTTAGTCAAAGACTGATGTTTCAAACTACTAACACATTTTCTATAGGACTATCAGTCGAAGACTTGCTAAGTGGCATTTAACACTAATCTAAGAACACTTCGATTTCTAAAGAGATTAAATTAATTATTTGTTTTTTTTGGAGTTAGTTGTTGACGTATTCTCTCCCCTTGTACCATATAGTGAGCATGGGGATTATAAATCATAACTAACTCAAGTCCATTTTTGTCTACCCAAGAAGCATTAGCTTTGTGCATATGCTCTCCCCTTGCACTACATGCAAACTTGGGGATCAAAAATGCCTAACACTCCCTTCCCTTTAGGAGAACTGCTTGGGGATTTCATCATCTCTGGGGATAACCTCAACCACATGAACTATTGGGGTATATAAATGAGGGAGAACAAAATTTGTACCCCAATTTAGTCACATTGTGTTTGGAAAAGTACTGATTCTTAGGTAATTCCAACGTAGGCATGCAAGGTTGGTCGGATCTTTCCTATTGAAAGTTCCCAACCCATTCTTTTCATAGACTTTTATTCGTGGATGGGCCTCATGCACCCTCCTAGTGTTTAGAGGATGTACAATATTTCTTATTTAGCCTAGTTTAAAACCCATGTTTTAGCCACAACTTGGTGTAGTGCGAGGGATGTGAATCATAACCCGAACCTACTCATCATGTACTCCCTTAGGTTGAGATATAAATTTGTAGGTGAACTTCAAGGGTCCATGAGGAGATAGAGAAGGTATGCCTATGGTGTTTGTTGAGGACCCTATGTCACCAGATCTCTACTTGTTTGCCTTCACAAGAAAGGGTACTCCACTCGAGTATCATAGAGTATTAACCACTCAGGGTGGTGAGCCTACATCAATTTTGTAAACCCTTTTGACTAATTTTAGGGTTATGCAATCTTGTGTGTTTTCTTTTGTGAGACCAGTGCTTTTCATGTCTTTTGTTTGTCTTTGCCTCTATCTATTTATTTTTAGTTCATCCTTTGCCATTGAGTCCTTCCTATCCTTTCAGGGGTGAATATTCTCTTTTAATGGGTTAACCTACTCTCTTAGGGGTGATTTCATTTTCTCCCTCAATTTGTTCATCTTAATCAAGTTAGCCTAATAGGCATATCCACTTGTTACAAAGGTGATCCTACTTTGTTGACGAGTGATTGCACCCTTTTGTTAGTATCATCATCCTTAGATAGGTTATTTAGCTCCCTTCAATGATGAATCCAATTTTCTCCCTCCATATCATCATCCCTGAATAGTCGATTCCACTCCCTTCAAGGGAAAATCCACTTTTATCCCTGTGTACCATCACCCTTAGATAGGAAATTGTACTTTCTTCATAGGTGAATCTAATTTTCCCTTTCCATACCATCATCCCCAAACAATAAATTTTTGATCCCTCCATATTGTCATCCCTAAATAGGTGATTGTGCTTTCTTTATAGGTGAATCCACTTTTCCTTCTTCCGTACAATCATGCCTAGATAGGTGATTCCACTTTCTTCAAGGGAAAATCCACTTTCCTCATCCATACAATCATGTCTAGATTGGAAAATCCACTTTCATCTTAGGTGAATGTGTTGTGCATATCCGTACACTACTTGTTCAACCCCACATAGGTGAACCTATGAGCTCGATAGTTTATTGCACTACATACAATGTTCAATTCGTATATAGGTGATCTCATGACCTATAGAGGTGAATGCACTTTTTTCTTGGCTAAATGTGCTTCCCATAGAAAAATAGAGATTGAACCCATTCGACCATTGAAAACTAGAGAATGAACCCATTTGACTACTGAAAGATTACATTGTTACATGCCTAGTCCTACAGTAAAAATATTTTTATCACCATCCAATCTTCTGTAATCACCATTTATGTACCCTCAATTTTTCTAAAATTCATCAAGTCATCCATCCAATCACATGAGATCATATTGGGACATCTCTAATCATCATGTCTATCATCAAATATCCAATCTTGATCTCTTAGACATCAATTTGATAATGTTGATATGCCACTTGATCAATCAATTAATCCTTTTTATCATCATTCATGCTTACTTAGGAATGTAGTCTATCCTGAGTTGGTCACCATCATCAGCCACATTAATTTTATTCGGTTGAAAGGAAGGTTTGTGTCTTAATCATCCTCTTTTCTTGATAACATTACCTATCTCAAGTACAATCAAATCGCAATCCAATCATCATTGTAATCATCCATTTCACTTGAGAACATAAGGCTACCTCAAGTGATAATCCATCCAATCATCATCCAATCAAGTTCTCAAATCTAATTAGAGGCATCATACCAATCCAATCACATTATCCAATCTAATAAATTATCTAATCTATCATCCCAATCAATCAATTGGTTATTTGATCAATCAATCAATCAATCAATCAATCATCCAATCATCATCACTTAGTATATTCCTTGGGTATTTCATCATCTTCATCATCTAATCATCCTCACCTTCATGCATGTTACCACTCAATCAAAACCTAAAAAGCTAATGGAACAACAACAACTACTACAAGTTCATTAATCACAGTGTCCCCCCAATCCACCCACTAATAGAGGGTCCCAGTAGTACAACAAAATATAGTTCTAAGAATTCAATGCTTGATTTTCTCTTAAGGATGGGATGGTAAATCAACCTAATTTTTCTATTCAGGAGTAACTTAGCAATCTAGTTAATACACAAATAACTAACTATCATTTTTGCACAATCAAATAAAATCCTTGCTTCATTGATCATGAGAGGAATTAAACAACCACTTGGTTTTGATATGTCACAATACATTAGCATGACTAGGCCTTTAGTGCCTCTAAACCCTTAGTAATCTTAGGTTTCACAACTCCCTTTAGTATCTCAAGATCCTGAGGGTCCTCCTCAAGACTCATAGTACCAACCAAGACTATGAAATGATTTTTGTGTGGGAATAGCCCTTCTCCTATCAGTATTCTATCTATTCGGATTGGATTTGATCTCATTAGTGTTCAGGGAACTAATTCCACACTTCAATGTTATAAATTTTTTTGTAGAGCATACCACAAAAACCAGCTCAAACATCCACTCATCCAACACATTCAAGAAATGTTGGGGGAAATATATCTAATATTTTGGGTTTCATGCCCCCTCATGTTCCCCTCATTCTGACACAACCAGTTTACAACACATCTCAAACCTCCATTCCATCATCATCACAAGTTCCACCATGTGTAAATCCAACACCACAGGTCAATTTGAGATAGTTCATCCCACAACCACCTAGTCAATCATTATCATCTCATCCATAGTAGCCATCTTATCATCAGCCACAACTACAACCCCAACAACAACCATCTTATTAACCTAAAAAAAAACTATCCTATCAAACAAAAAAACCACCATCCCAGCCTCAGGTTACACCTCAACCCCAACACCAACCTTCAGCATAGCCTCAAGGAAACCCATCCTCACAACTACTCACAACCACTACATATATTTTTGAATCCTCCACCTCATTATTTTACTCTAATCATCATCTTTCATGGAGTTATCCATGTAGGATGTATATTATCAACCACCTCCACCTTCACCTCCTACTACTCCACATCAATAATACCACCCACAACAACAACCTCAACATCAAACATACATCAATCTACAACAACCTTCATCAGGTTCCTTTCAACAAAACACATATAAGTACAAATCCAATATATCATACTACCAAAGTAACCCATCATATGGCGACATTCCACAAGCTCCATCATAACATCAACCATTATCATCATCATATTATCAACCCTCACCTTCTCAATAAAAATCATACTTGAATCAATATCAAAAAATTCTATCCTACCTTGAACCTTCATCCACATACACTAATTTTCCTTTCAATTTAATCCACCTCTCAATTAATCTCTTCCACAACCTCCATCATATTATCAATATGTTCCCCAAGATCAATCCAATTTTGTGGCTCCTCCCCCATTAGTGCCTACAAATAAATAATGGGAGGAAATGAAGGTTGAACTGAAGGAATTTCAAGAAGAAACCTCATCCAAAAAGTCCTTTAAGTTTGATGATATTTGTCTGTATCCATTTCATCCATTAATCGCCACAACATCCTTCCCTAAAAATTCCAAAATTCTAAAGTTTGACAAGTATAAGGGAAGGGGAGACCCACGAGATTACCTTCAAGAGTTCTACATGCACTATTAGAAGGTTTTATATAATGATAACTATCTCCTATATTGTTTTCCTTGTATCTTACAAGGACAATCCTTAGAGTGGTTTGTACATCTCCCTCGTGGATCAATTTCTATATTTTTTGATTTATCAAAAAAAATTTGACACACTTCTACAATTTGGAGAAGGATATATAGACACTATGGACCCGATGAAAACCAAACAAAATAACAGTGAGACATTTTCTAGCTACTTGTAAACGTTGTGAGCCTAAGCTAATTGTCTTAAGTGTAGCCTTTCAGAAAAGGAATTACTCAATATATTTGTCAAAAAATTGCATCCTGAGATAGCTTACAAATTTTACATTCATTATGCATCTACCTTCACCGAAGTCATAGAAAAGGGAGTCACTATTGAAAACTCTCTTATTGCTACCATGAGATTTAGAAAGAATTTGGTCACTAGGTATATTATTATCACATAAAAAATATCCTTAAATGTATTATGAGATGTTGAGATTAGATTATCATGATCACTTCTCCCACAAGATGCGGGATTGAATAAAATTTTCTAGAGACAAATGAAGTGAAATCCCCTAATATAGATGGAAAGGCATACATTGGGCTCATAAAGGATGAAAAAGTAGACAAACATTCAATAGTCTTGTGCATGATGTTGGCATATTGTTGTCATTGATGTCAAAAGGGGATGTATGTGTGATAATCCTACTTGGTAGGGTGGTGGTGTCTGGTTGGTGAGATAAAAACTTATGGGTACATTCATGGCATCAAGAAAACTTTATATTTCGATGTTGACTGCCTATCAACGGTGAAATTTTCTTAAGTGACAACTTAAGCCATTGAATTTTTTGGGGAAATTGACCCTCTTTCTTTGTGTCTACTGGCTCGAAAAATATTCAATGATCATAATGCTTCCTTCGTAATGAGGTAAATATTTGTGCTCAATAAGATCAATGGCGGTGGTTGAGGATTGAATATCTAACGAATTTTCCATGAGCCTACCACAAATATTGTGGATTTATGTCTATGTTCTCTAGAATAGCAAAAAAAGGTGGAGATTGAGCATAAGAGATTGGATAGTGCCTGCATAGTACATGTTGGAACCAAACATGGAGACAAGAGACAAGAATGGTTGGTGGTGTTTAGACAAGTGGCAATGAGTGATTAATTGATATGGAAACTCAAATCTCCATTGTGAATTACATGATGCTGATAAGGTGATAGATGGTGCAAATCCTCCAATCCACTAAATATTTGGTGGGTCTATGTCTAGCTTCATGGTTCTACGAACATGTGATGCACTCCTTAAAGGAACCACTCTTAGAAAGTTGCATATGGTAAAGATCGATGGTGATCATTATAGAAAACCGTTAATCTGATGATCATGTTTTAAAAGGTTGAATGGTGAATGTAGATCAATGGAATGTGGCGTGAAATGCAATAGATCAATGACTCAGGTTTAAACCGAGAATCCTCAATGGCTATGAAAATTTGAACTATGGTTTTGATTGAAAACTAACTCAGTGAGAAAATTCAATTTTCCCAACCACTCCAGCTACTAGTTTTATTGATGATTAGTTGAAACGGACATGTAGGCAATAGAAAACCAGATCAAGATTTGTTATAGAGAATATGAATTAAATGAAACTGAAATCCTAGGTGTTCAACATGTCAAGAATAGAAAATATTTGATTCTTATAGTGGATGCATGGCTCAATGATCTGATGGCATATAGAAGATAAATATCGAACCCTAGTAGAGACTTTGAATAGTGTGTGAATCTCAAGGGAGATGCTAAAGGTCGGTGATGAACACAAAAAGAAAAATTAGAAGTTAAATAGTATGAGGATGTTGCACAAGATAACTGAGAGAGTATGCTACATGAGTGATTGGTGTATTTTGAGATGGATAGAGAATACGCTAGAGAAAAGAAGAAGGGAGAAAAATAATGGATTTTCTTAATTCCTAAAGGCAGATATAGAATACACTAATAGAAAAGGTGCAACAAAGTTGTATGGTGCATTTGTAAGTCTTTTGAGATAGAAAAAGAATGCACTAAAATAAAAAGAAAGAGTGCAGCAGTAATGTGAATGAGTGGAACCCAAACAAAAGACTAGGATTCTTAATCAAGGTTCATCTTCAAGATCAAAATAGAGGACGTGAAAGGCATGAAATGAAGTTATAGAGAGTATAATTAAGTGTGAGAAGTTGCAAGTTGAGTTGCAACATTGAACTTTGTTTTATTAAACAAATTGTAATAACCCTTGTTGTAAATCTGATTAGTGGGTACCATTAGATATTTTTTAGGTTCTCAGAGTAGGGAATGGGTGCTTCCTTGGAGTATATGCCCCTAAAATAGGGGATTGTTGTCTCCTTAGGGTCAATGCCCTTAAATATTGTAACTGAAATTTTTATTACGAGGTTGGATTAGGACAATAGCTCCTAGCAACACTTCTCACTATGGTTTTTTCCATCTTGGGTTTTCCACGTATATCTTGTCTTATGTGTATGTTTATGTCTCTACTTGTGACTGTGTTGATTTACTAAAACTGAGTTAAAAATAAATCAATCTATATAGTGCCAAAACTAGTAAATTTTAAGTTATCTACCGATTCACCCCCTCTCATTATATCATTATGTTCTAACAATTGGTATCAAAGCCTAGGTTCCCTAGGAGAAGCTTAATCAGCTTGAGTAGGTCTTGGACAAGTGAACACAATGGCTAGTCAGGAAGGTTCCTCTAAAAACAAGGCACCTCGGTTTAATGGATCAAATTATGCCTTCTAGAGAATTTTGATGGAGACCTATTTAGGATCCTTAGGATTTGATGTTTGTATGTTTGTTAAGAAAACATATGTTCCTCTTGCTACTCCTCCCACTGATGTTGTTGGTAAGAAGGATTATGAGAAAAATGTTAAAGTGAAGCACACTATTCTTTGTAGTCTATCAAGTTTAGTGTTTTTCAAGGTGATGCACTATCAAACTACACACAGGTGATCCCAAAATAGTGGTTTACACTTTTTGGCCTTGAACTTGACATTGAACTATTTTTTTTAACTAAATAATCAATTTTGGGCACCTATAGCTGCTAAACCATGAGGAATTTGAAGATGATGCAAACTAGTGATTTGTGCCACTTTTTCTATAGATTCTAAATATATATATATTTAAAAAAATTAGAATCAGATTGCATTTCTTTTTCCATCTCCTTTGGAAACTATTTTTAAATATTAAACACCATTTTTAAAGAGTGATGTTCACCGTAAACAACATAATTTTTTTTCTATGAAGTCTAAAATTCTAATTTTTTTCAAATTTAAATGGTTAACCATGATATTGTAGTAACAGAAAAAGTAGCCTTTTCCCTTACTTGGTTTCGGATAATTGACATTAAAACTAAATTAATGGTGTCTCGGAGTGGTGTTGTAATGTGTTGTACATATTCACACTATTCTAAGACCTTTATTTGACTAAAACATGCCTTAATTGATCCTTTAAAAAGGTGTTGTAAATTTTTGTAAGACACTTTCACACTTTTCTTGGATGTATTTATTTAATTAGCCTTCTTTCAATCCCTAAGGGTTAGGTCCTGGTAAACTAAGCCAAGACCCATTTTCCCAAGGTGGCAAATGGGTCCTCCCTTAATGAGACCCCCCTTTTTTAATTTTATTCTAGCAGGAATTTAATAATGTTTCTTTCCAGATCTGCTGCCAACCTTAATTGTTTGAATTTCAGGGTTAATCTCTTAATTTAGTATAAATAAGTGGCTAATTCACATTCTTTATCCTAGCAAATTTATGAAGCATTCTAGAAATTTCAAGAGAGCATTATAGATAGTTACAAGAGCATTCATAAGGCATTTCAAGGTAGATTTCAAGAGTTTATTGCAAAAATTCAAGACCATGTCATCATGAAAAGTGTTTAATGCATTCATGCATGTAATTGAGCTAAGATAGTTAATTTTGCATTGAATATATATTTACAAGCATCATTTCACATCCAAGACCTACATTCTTCATGGCCACTACATGTTAGTTTGTAGATTTCTTTCACAAGACATCATCCAAGGTGATATCATTTATATGTTCTATATTCCATGCTTCACTTCATTCATTTCATCATTTGGTTTAATTACCTACAAGGGGTTTGACTGAGGCAAACCCCCATTCACTAAAAAACAACAAGTATTTTTTCCCTTGAGTGTTTTTTTATAGATTTACAGGTTAAAGATCAAGTTCAGCAAGATTTGGAGCAAAATCATCAAAGTTTCAAAGTTGCTAAAGTTGTCATTCCAAGTGCATAATCAAAGAATTGAAGCTAAAAAATTACATATTGACTTTCAAAAGTTGATAATAGGGAATTTGAGAGTGTAAACATCAAGGAATAGGACCCTGAAATCAATTTTTTGAAACCCTAAAAGGACCCCTTCACCACTGAAGGCGAATGAGTCCTTTGTAGCTCAAAAACAACAACTTTTTAGCCAAGTACACAACTTTTTAAGCTCTAAAAACATCCCCCATAGTTTCTATAATAGTTAGGTAGAATTTTTTATTGTTATTTGCATCTTATTTTACACATAATTGAGTGAAACATCCCTTACAAAAATATTGGTTCATAATCTTTTTTATTAAACATTTTGGTGAGCCCATTTTTCAGTGTTTCAGATATCTAGCACATTCATTTGGTTTCATAGTGTTTTATTGAATATTTTTTTCTTAATTAAGTTTTGAAGTCAAACCAATTATAATGTAGACATAGGCGGATTGTATACAACATAAAAAAAAATGTATGTATAAAAATTCAATTTTTTTTTTTGTTGGATCAAGGACATCAATACCTAGCATAAACATATTTTTCATAATTTTTTTGGTAATATATTGTTTTTCCACATGTGTAGAATAGAGAGCTTGATTTTTGATAAAAAAAACCTACATTCACAAGAAATAAAAAAATAAATATAATAATCAAATTAAATATATTTAAAATTATACTTTTTGGGAAGCTTATAATAAGAACTGCATACTTACAAAAAATGAATTTTAAATTAATTCATTTAATCCCCTAAAAGGTAAATCAAAAGTGGGTTTTTATCAGTGTTTTGATAGGTGTAAAGAAGACTTCGATATAGGTATGGTTTAAAACTAGTAGGGTTCTATCCAAAGGGGTTTAATCTAAGGTGGTTTGATCAAACCCTCTTCAATTGGAATCCTTTAAATGGAACTTTTCAAAGCTTAAATAATTATATTTTCTAAAAATATGTGATTTCAGCAAAAATCAAGATGTCCCAAAAAGTGTAAACCACTATTATGGGATCACCCACATGATGTTTGGGATAATTTGGAAAACATCTATGAAGGGGATGACAAGGTAAAGCTGGAAAAGCTACAAATTCTGAAAGAAGATTTTGAAGGTCTCAAGATGAGTGAGGAAGAAAGTATTGTAGACTATCTTTTAAAAGTTGAAGAGGTTGTAAACTCTATTAGAGGATTTGGAGAAGAAGTAAATGAAACAATCATTGTGCAAAAATTTCTAAGGTTAATGACAAACAAGTATGACCCCAAGATTTATGCAATAAAATAAGGAAGAGAAGTAGATAAACTCACTCTTGATGAGTTTCATGGCATATTTACTGCATATGAAATGAGAATGGGAGATGCAAAGCCATCCAAAAGAGAAGATGTGTTTAAAGTTATGAACAAGGAGAAAGGTGAAGCACCTAAGAATGGAAATGTAGAATAAACTTCATCCAAGCATGAAGAGACTTATGAGGAAGAGGCAAACTTCATTATAAGGATAAGGAGAGGATTCAAAAAATATAGAGGTAAGTTTCCCTTCAAATTCTTTAATTGTGGTAAAGTAGGCCATTTTTTTGCAAAATTCCTATATAATAAGAAGGATAACTCTAAACAAGAAGTAGATGGTAAAATATAGAAACCCTACATCCCTAAGAGAATATTCTTTTAGAAAAATAAGAAGAGTATATACATCCAAGAAGATAGTGGTTTATTAGATGACTTTAGTGATTCGAATGATGAATAATATTGTGCATTCATGATGAGACAAAATGAATATCTTTTCATGGAAAAAGAGTCTAAAGAATGGAAAGTTTGCAAGGTAGACCTTGGAGAGGAAGGAGAAGTTGATCTAGAAGGAGATCTCATTTGTGCTCAGATGAAATAGATGATCTCAGATATGAGATCGAGAAGATGAAGAAGGAAAATAAGCATCAGAAGAAAATTTCTCTAAAGGAGTCAGACAAGCTAACCAAGAACCTTGAAGAATCGAATCAAAATGTGGTAAGCTTGAAGCTACAAGTAGAATAATCCAAAATAATGGAGCATGTGATCAAGTCTAAGCTTCAATCTGAGGTTAATAGATGCTTGAAGCTTGAGGAAGAGATTGTTGCACTAAGAAAAGACCTTAAAAAGACCGGAGAACAAAGAGAGAAAGGACTTAAGCTGAAAGGTTAATCATAAATCCTTGATGGTTTGTTGAGCACCCAAAAACCATCCAACAAAGGAAAATATATATTAGGGCTTGAGAAAGGTAAAATTACCTTTATGGAAAAATCTAAAAAATTATCTGTGAGGTTTAGAGTGGGAGAAAAGTCTGATTCTAGTGATAATAAATCCTAAAAAGAAAATAAATTAAAAGATGTAAATAATTTATTTGAGGAAAAGAAACATGTTGCAAACAAGAAGGATAACCAATCAGTTCCTAATCACCAAAGGAAGAGGCAAAACATAAGGAGAATTGATGCTAATGGATTTATGAGGGTCAGAGATGCAAGAGGGTGATCCCACAAAATTGGGTTACAATTAGTTTGAGGAAAGAAAAATTAATTTTTGGAGGGAAAACACTTTAGGGTGTTCGCTAGAAGGGGGGTCTCTAGAACCCCCTAGGGGATTCGCTAGAAGAAGGGGGATTCTAGCGAACCCCCCCATTCTAGTGAACCCCCCTTGAATGGATTTTCTTTTTTAATTGTATTTAAAGGGGGTTTTGCTAGAAGGGGGGTTTTAGCAAACCTCTCCCCTTCTAGGGAAGGGAGTTTGCTAGAACTTCCCTTTTTTCCCTTCTCCCCCTCTTCTACCAAATTTCTACAAAAAAAATCCTTTTGAAGCTTGGGTTGAGGATGAAAATAGAGGAAACTTCAAACACCCAATTGGATGATGGCAGTCCTCAGAACGAGCTATCCATTGAATATAATTTTAATATATTTTGGTTTTATTATGCATTTTTTAATTTAATTAAACATAGGTTTTTCAAATAAAATCAAGCTCTATGTTCTACATGTGTGGAAAATTAGTATATTATCAAAAGAAAATTCTAAAATATATGTTTGGGCTAGGTATTGATGTCCTTGATCTAGTAAAATTAATTAATTTTGATACATATAAAAAATGTTATGTTGTTTATGGTCCACCTATGTTTAAATTGTAATTGGTTTGACTTCAAAACTTGATTAAGAAAAAATATCTTCAAGATAAAAATAGAGGATGTGCAAGGCATGGAATGAAGTTGCAGAGACTGTAACCAAGTGTGAGAAGTTCCAAGTTGAGTTGCAACATTGAACTATATATGTTCTATTGAACAAATTGTAATAACCCTTGTTGTAAATCTGATTGGTGGGTACCATCTGATATTTGGATAGGTGCTCAGAGTAGGGAGTGGGTGCTTCCTTGGAGTAGATTCTCCTAAAATAGGGTATTTTTTTCTCCTTAGGGTTGGTGCCCTTAAATATTGTAACCAGAATTTTGATTGTGAGGCTAGATTAGGACAGTAGCTCCTAGCAGCACTTCTCGCCATTTTTTTTACCATCTTGGGTTTTCCACGTATATCTTGTGTTATGTGTATGTTTATGTCTCTACTTGTGACTATGTTGATTTACTTAAATTGAGTTAAAATTAAATCAATCTATTAAGTGCCAAAAGGGGTAAATTTTAAGTTATCTATTGATTCACCCTCCTTTGTAGATCATTGTGTTCTAACACATGATACATGTAAGATCATCCATTTCATAAAAAAACTATATCATGGAGGGAAAAATAATAATATTTAATGATCCGTGAGGTCAACTCATAATCCATGATGTAGGCATGAAAAGAATCCTTAAATAAATAATCATAACAATCATGTGAAAAGATATAGCCAATGATGCATAAGAAAAGTTAAGTGAGTAGGAATGAATGAAATATGAAGCAATTAAATCCCAAACCTTAATCAAAATAAATAAATATTTCCAAGTATAAATGGGTTTGAGATTGAAACCACAAAGAAATATAGGTAATAATAATTAGAAATAGAAAACAAAAAATCTAAGCAAGTAAAATCCTCGAGGAATGTAAGAAATAAATGAATTCCTTTACTATAATTAGATCTTATGAGTATGACAATCAATTTGTGATACATCATGTAATAAAATTTTAAAATTTAGAAATAAAAAAAATGAAATCAATTGGTTGATTTTAGTAGTTGATAGATAGTTGTCCACTATTTTGATAATACTTGTTAACTATAAATTACATTCACAACTTCTCATGTGTATTTGAAGAAGAATGAATTTTTTTGAATCTAATTACTCTCAAAATTTGATAAATTGATTCTAAATTTCATTGGTTTAAATCACAAGTTTTGTGAATCTGATATTTTGTATGAATTTCATGTGTGTTGCATTGAACATTGAGACTATGTGCCTAAGAAATATTGTTTCTTTATTTTTAAGTTTTTTCATTTATCAAAATAGCTTTTGCAAACACGTTTGAGGAGACGTGGTAATTTCCTCCTAGGTCAACTATTTTGGAAAGTAGATTAGTGATGATGAGAAAGATCAAAGGCAATATTCACCAACATGTAAATGGTCTATATGTAGATGTAGTTCTTTGTCCCTTTTTAAAATTTAAGTGTACTATAATGACACAAATGAATGTTAGTAAATACTAGGACATACAACTTGTCACACAAACATTTATCAAGTTGGTTCATAAAAACTAGTAGAAAGGTGAAGGAAAGTTCAAATATAAATATAGTGATCTAATATTTGGGTGCATTGGCATGCCTCTTAAGATTAAACTTGGTCAACTTGGGTGGAAATAAAATGAACCTTTGGGTCAAAATGGTAATTTTGAGGCAAAGAATGAATATATGGAAGAAAGTGCAAATAAGAATGGATAAACAACAAATAAACAATGATTGCGTGGGATAAATGTGAATAGAGGTAAAACAGACATGAATAGGGATTGAACCATGAACCAAACCTCACACAAGATTTTGGAATCTTGAGTTACTTGTTTGGGTGTTTTCATTGATGTCAACCCCTTATATGAAGAGAGTCATGGAATGTTGTTGGTGTTTTCATTGATGTCTTACTTTAGTATAGTTGCAGAGGTCTTTGGTCTAACTTGTGTTGGGGAAGATTGTTGATGTTGGAGAGTGTTGCACTATGTTGTGGTGTTTTCATAAATGATTTAATTGGTGTATTTGATAAGTAATGTTGTCGATGAAGTTGGTTCACTTGATTTCCATGTGCTTTTGAGAAAATTTAAATAAAAGATAATTCAATGTGATAAAGTGGTGTTCAATGTTCTTCTCCACATTTCTTCATGGTTGAAGATATTCTCATGTATTTTGGACATACTTATCATAGGTGTGTAGAGGTGTTATATCCAGAGTTTCAGGTTATGGATCATTTTGTAGTGGAAGGTCTGTTTGATAGTATGTTTGGGAGAAATGGGATTGCTCTGTATTTCTCTGCAATGAAGGTTCTTGTCTTGGGGATTTGGGAACATGCTTATATTTATTGTATCTACCTTCCCTTGAAGTTTTAGCTGGTGTGGTGCTCTGCATGGATTTTTGGTGTGTTGGTTGTTTATGCTAATGTATTTGGTTGCATAAAATGAATATTTTCTTAGTTTTCAAGTGGTTGTAGTAGTAGTGGAAAATATTTTGATGATGTGGAATATTTTTGTGTGGACCACAATATGTTTATGGACCTACAGAGGTGTGTTTAGAGTTGTTTGTTAGTGTTAGTGTAGGTTTGGTCGATCTGTCATGCTAGCAATAATTATGGGGGATAATTGTTTTTTGTGGAAGTTTTGGGAAGTGTGTTGGTGTAGATTTGGGTCCCAGTTAAGTTGTGGCATGGTCGTACTTCACTTCTTTATACTTTGGAAGTGTTTGGTACTGACTTATTTGATGTTGCATAGTTGAGGTGCATACATTTCCTTAAGGTCGACCTAATTGAGTTTTTTTTAGTTCAAGGATGGTATAGATACAAGGTGAGTTGTTGTGTAGATGAAGTGTAGAATGTGTGTAATGTGAAAGTGATCAAGTGCGATGATTTGAGTGTGTGATTTAATTATTATGACTCCTAGATGCAATGATCAGAAGGTGTCTACATTTTAGTCTGTTGAATGAGTTGTGTGTGCTTCAAGTAACTATAACTTTGACATAAGAGAGATGAATTGTTAGTAGTTCAAATTGGAAATTAGCCACCCCTTCTTCCATCTTCTTTCTTCTAGACAATAATTCCTTTAGCAATGAGCCCTCTGAAAATGAGCCTATTGTATTTGGTGTTGATATTACTTTATATTGTGAGCTAATATTCACCGTGGTTTTCCCTTCTTGGGTTTTCCATGTAAATCTAGTGTCCCTATGTGTTTGATTTTTTTTCATTACTATTTCTTATTTTTAAGGGTTTAATGGTTGTTAAGCATTTACGGGCTAATATGGATGTAAATGTTGATGAGTATTTTAATGTTTTAATGTACAACTAATTCACCCATCCCCTCTCAGTTGGCTTATGCATCTAACAATTGGTATCAAAGAAAGGTTCCTTGGAAGAAGCTTAGCCTCTTGAGGTAGATCTAGATGACACACAAGAAGGAGGCTCCCTTGTTTAATGGGATGAATTATGCATTCTAGAAAACCAAGATGGAAGGTTTCCTTGTTTCCCTAGGGTTTGGTGTTTTGAAGTCAATTAAAGATGGATATACCATGCCTACTAATGGACTATCAACTAATTATGAGATTGAGGAATATGATGATGAAAAATATAGAAAACTTGGTGATCCTTATGTTTGAACAAATGAACAATGTGCACAATTCTTACAATTGATGTCTCAGACTCGCCTTCCCACTGGATATGTAAGTAGTGGTATTAGAAGCCAAACTGGCATTAATGGATTAAGAGGCCTCAAGACCCATGAATATAATGTCATAATGGAGAATATTTTACCTATTTTTGTAAATATATTAAGTTTGGAAAAGGGGACAAGATTGGCAGTTATAAGGTTGGGCCTAATATTAAATAGAATGATTTTATATGTATTAGATCCTTCAAAATTTGATAGTTTGAGGAAGGAGGTTGTTGAAGTCCTTTGTCTATTGGAATGAGAATTTCCACCAACAATATTTAAAATTTCTATGCATATTTTGATGCATCTACAATATGAACTAAAGCATTTTGGCCCGGTAAGAATAAGATGGATGTGTTAGGTCTCAAAAATGCAGGTTTGAACCATGAGAGGTTGCCAAGCTCTCAAACGCTATTGGCCAACTAACAAGGCCAACCAGTACATTTGAACCTTCTACTCTTAATGATCTGCTAAACCTAGGCAGGTGTACCTATATGAATGCTGCAGATTTTGGACTATGCTTCCTACTTGACCAAACTATCCACAATGGCAATTTGATAGTGGAGAAATATGATCTAAATTTGGTATAAATTGTGTATGCAATATCTAAATTTGGTATAAATTGTTTATGCAATATCAAGGTGAATCCCTATATATTTATCTAATAGATGTTTGAATGAAATGAATAAAACATGGAAGACCAGTGCCTTGTTGGGTAAAATGGAGTCAAATGAAAGTCTTAGATGAGTGTTTTCTATCTAGAAAGTTCCTTAATTTTTTGGCATATGAATGTGAGTTTATAAATGGTATAAACATGCAAGAATGTGATTGATAGACCCTACTTGAGGCAGAACATACACCCTAATTATTTGATTCTTCTTATTGATCCAAATAACACTCCAAGATTATTATAATTGATCGAAATGAATTTAACTATTTTCAAAGAAACCAATTAATCAAATCACACAGATACAAAAAAATGTGTACTCATAAATTGAACATATACTTGATACTTCAATTTAAACAATCAAGAAACACCAAACTAGAGACAATCAAATAATTGCAAAACTTCAACAAACAATTGATACCAGAACATCAAAGGTCTTTCATTATCTTCCTCAAATCTTATACATGAAACATAGTCTTCTTGAATGTGAATATTCTGAAAATATTATCTTCTACTACCTATCTTCTATTTAAAAAAAATCCCATTCCTCTTGCTATGTAAACAACGGATATTTATACATTAGCGGGTGGAAGGATGTGTCCTTTCAAAAAAAAATTTAAGCATAAAACACTAACAAGATTAGCATTAGCTAAGCTCTGTTAAGCCACAAGTGAACTCCAGATATGTGCTTTGTGTAGTCTCGACGCTCGTGTGTATCTGCATCTCCTAACACATCGCAGATCACGATCTCCATCATCACCATTTGTTCGTTCTGCTCACATGCTTCATCCAACATTGTATCTTTCATAGTGGTTGTATTTACCATCTATTGGAGTATAAATTCACATTCTCTCTTACATGTAGCCATTTCGTTTATTTCTCCTTCATCATCATAGAACCTAGTCAAACTTTTCTCGGCGGCCTCTATCAATTCATGCGCATCCTCTTGTAACTCCTCAAAGAATCCTTTGTGCTTATCCATGATACGATTAACATTTCCAATCCCTGCATTATTAGGAGTATCCTTTCATTTTATTTCCTCAAGTTTATCTTGGATTCTACCATCCACTCTTCTATGTTATTTTATTGCATCAACATATTGTGAATGTTTTACCCAAACTTTATTTAACCAGGTGGTTAAAATGACCCACCTCCTTTTGATTATTGCAGTAAGTGTGTCCATTTTCCCTTGAGAGTATGCACTTGATCCTTCCTAATGGTCCTTCACCTGTGAACTTTCACCTTGGGTGAGCATCTTTGTTGGCCTCATTACAGAACCTACCAAGTCCTTTAGACGTTCATTTTCTCTCAGTCTTCTCTCACTATTGGTTTTGTACATTTCTCTCTCTCTGATCAATGCTTGTATTTGGGATTTATTTAATTTTGCTATGTTGATCACAATTTATGCAATTCCAACTGGATCAGCCTCTCTTGCCTTCAAAGTCATGACATGTCCAAATGCCTTCTCAGTATCAATGACAACTGACTTCTTGTGATGGGGTTATAAAGACCAAATCATCAATGTCTCTTCATCAGGATTGTATTTTGATCCCGTATATACTTTTTCCACCTTTTCTATGTTGAGCTTGTGTGTAGCATTGTTGTCTTTCAGGAAACTATCAAAAACCAATGCAAAACTGAGATCTAGCCCTAGGAAAATCATGACACTAGCCCTTTCCAACATTTCTCTCCCTTTCTCAGGGGTCATGCTTTTCATCTCTTTCTCCACATCATCCCTCAATTTTTTTAACAACTGCTCCTCATTTCTTGGTGTGACATTGTCAACCAATCCTCTTATTTCTTTTCCCTTTTGTTTGTATAAAAATGTTTTGAATTCTGAGGTTTTCACAAATTCATCATCTGCTATAAAATATGTATATTCTTCATTTCTTGTATCCATATCCACATTTTCCTCAATATTTATCTCTCTGGAAGGAGTAGGTGTAATCCTGAGTTCTTGTCCTCGATACCTTTCCAGATGGACCTTGTGGCCTATTAGCCTCTAATAATTCTTCACTGGAAGACAACAACTTAGCATCTAACAATTCTTGATCATGTTTATCAATTACCATTTCTGCCTCTTCTGCTTCCAAGTTTCTAATGATGTCATCAAATTGATATTGCACATGTTGATAACCTCCAAATTTTATCCTCCATCATGCAGAATGAATATATCCCTCTAGATCAAAGTTTTTCCTTAATGGTGCTTTCCTCATGTTATAATGTAATAACTTATCAAGAATTAAATTGTATCCCTCCTTTGCTAACACAGTAAAATCACCAAAACATAGCGTACTTGGCATAAAATCTTGCTTCCCATAAAAGCTTAAGTTCATGACACTAGAGAAATCCATTTTCCTAACAATCTCTAAGTATGCAATCCTATCTGAAACTATCCTAGGCAAAATAAATGGAGTACTTTCAAAACCATAAACCCTAATCATGGTGGCATTTTCTAAACAATACCAATCCCCGCAATTGTGGTTGATTGATCCATTAAAATCCTTAGGCCTGAGAAACCTCTTTATTTCATCAGACAAGGATTAGTCACAAGGATGATTCTAAAACTTGTACAAAGGCTTTACAAAGTATTCATCAAAATGCACAAAACTAGAATTAGCAAACTTTTTCTCCCAAACAACAGTCCATGACCGAATAGGCAATGGCCTACCTTCTTTATCAATTTGTGAAATTCTCAACTCCCGGGGCCACAATCCTAATTCATATTCAAAATATAGCACCAAGTGCATCAACAATGAATAATTCTTGAGGTGCAAGATAGAGGCTCCATTTTTTATTGCCATCAACCTTGCATCAAGCTCTTTAATTACATATGAAGCATAATCCCAAGGCCTAGAGTTATGATATTGAATATCTGTTGCAACCACCATGGGCATAATTTCCATATACTCTGGAACCTCCATTCCCAATACCTGTCCCACCGAGAAATAGGTGTACTTTATATAAGGTTCAAAAAGATCCACATGAAAAGGTGGTCCCTCATTTTCCTCCATTGGAATCAGTTTGCAACCATGTCTGATTCTATGTAGGGGTAATCTCAAACCCTTATAATCATGTCCATTCTTCTGAATTCACACTCGAGCTCTTCACTTACAATTTTCTCATTGCACATTCCTTCTAACTTGAAGACCTCGCTTATTGCATTCTTAGACATATGTATTACCGGGTTCCCAGATAAATCACATATGGCCCTATTTTTTAGATTTTAATAACCAGCCAATAATTTCACCAATTCGACATCAACAAAAGCATTAGGGCACACCAGTTTTCCCAAATTAAGCCTCCATGGGTTACATACTGGCTCGAAGCGATTTCTTCTATGGTAGTGGAAACTGAACAATTTGTATCCTCTAATTGGGGTTTAAACATCTCCTATGAACTTACATTTGTCATCCAATTTATCTACTTCTACCTTAAGCTGTGCAGAACACCTAGCTTCAAGTCCTGAACTAGGTAGCTGGTCTATGAGATATTGGTTAAATTTTCACTCGGTGCCCTCTGGTCGTATTTCAGTTTTTTGCTTTTTTCCTTTTGGTTGACTACCCTCCCCATGTTTTCTTCCTTTTAGCTTTTCTGAACTAGTGCTTTCCATTCTTCGAAATTTACAATTTTCAAAGGATGAGGAACTTACTGTATTTCACCTAAAAATCCAAGTTAGATGAATACCCCAATTGTTTTTCTTGTTCCTCTCCTCTCCTTTGCTGCCAATTCTACGAAAAAATGATTTCAATTGAGCTCACCTTGATTTGCAAAATCTTTTATGCTTCGTGGTGCCATTAATGTCTGCACTAAGACATGAATGAAGCAATTTTTTTGAAATTCTCGCTGTCACATTATGTATCATATCGGCAAGACATTTCAAATCTTTGGTCGATCCATCTGTTCAACGTTCACACATCTGCTAAGACATCTTGTAGTTCCCCCAACATCAAAAGTCTCCCCGATAGTTTTCCTTTATAGTTTTTTATATCGCCATGACCTTCACCGAAGTAAACTATTGCCCAGGCTTAACTAATCGGGCCAATGATTCTTCATTTCACTTTGAAGGCTCTTTGTCTCACCGAGATATTCTCTTTGTCAACTTAAACCGCCGAGACCAAGTAATTGTCCTACCAATAGAATAATATTCGTCATGACCTCTCTTAGATCTCCCCACTGAGACTTATCCTTTCGATACACCTTTTCTTCTGTGAGACCACACACATTGTCTCTTCGACAAATTTTAGCTCTATACGCTCATTTTTTTCAGTATATCACGGGGAGTTGGTAAGACTCCCCAAACTCTCCCCGGCATCATTGTCTCACCGAATGAGTCTTCTTTTTGATTTATTGCCAAGACCAGTGATGGTCTTGGGTTATCTTTTGGAATCTCACTCCGATGACTCTAGTCTGGCCAACACATGTTATTATGCTTTGAGCAGTGGGATAAAGATTAGCTCGATATGACCTTACACCATCATGCCGATAGCCAATGTCCTGCCGACAGAAACTATAAACCCATGTATTCCCAAGATATGTCCTCATCGGTATGACACAACTGATTTCTTGTCGATATACTAAAAGAGATGTATATTATTATCAGTGAGACCTACATCAACTTATGTCGATATTTTTCAAATGTTAAAGATTTAATGTCAGATGAATTTTATGGGGCTATATGACAAAATTTAACCCGAAACTTGGTGAAAATGTTATGTGAGGAAATTTTATGTCTTTAATATGAACCCCTTGGTAAATTAATGAGTATAAATGGTCAATGAGATTTTTCAAATTTTTATAGTTCTAATAGTGGCTCCATCTGGGGATGAATGATTGTGAGATCATTGCAAGGATCCAGATCTTTGGGTGAGCAGACCAATCTATTTCAAGCCTATGGATTAATGAGAAGGAGGAAATGAAAACAAGTGGATATGATGATGACCCTATACTACTATACATGGAGAAAAATCAAATAAGGGATCCCAGGATTGTCCATGTACTAGCAATTTTTTGTACCCTTTATTTCCTATACTAATGTGCATGGAAAGTTTATGAGAGGTTTTCTCAAGAGTTTTCCATGCATTGGCAACCCTTGATCCTCTTTAATTTTCAAGAGAAAAAGTTCTTTATAAATTGCCCATGTACAGGCAACTCCTATTCTTCACCACTCATATTTTACAAATAATATGAATGCTCTCCTCGCTTGCCAACAACAACAAAATTTCCTAACCACAAAGCCTCAAATTTTCCATGTTTTCCTTTCTCCTAGCACCTAGCATTCCACATCAATACTAGGTCATCTTCTTCAAATTTTCTATTTTTTACCTTTTTGTCAAACAAATACTTCATTTGTGTTTGCAACTTCATGTTTTGGTTTTGGGCTAGTCTTCTCATTTCATCAAGCTCTGCTAATTGTTCCATTCTCTCTTCCATTAGTTTAGGAACCTCCATGTCTTCTTGAAGAATAAATTTATAAAATGGTAACAGATTTTGTAAAGGCATTCTATCTTGTGTTCCATATACTACTTCATATGGAGATTTTCCAATTGCCTTTTTGATAGTGATCCTATCAGCCCATATAGCCAATTTTAATTTTGAATCCCATATCTTTTTATTTCCACCTAGCATTCTCCTTATGATTTTTAGAAGACTTTTGTTACTAGACTCTGCTTGGCCATTATCTTGTGGATGGTAAGGGGTAGAATAAGAGATAGAAATGCCATGCATACTGCAAAAGGTTTTAAACTCATCCGATCTAAAACACATCCCATTTTTTGTGATTAATCTCAATGGTGTACCAAACCTGGTGATGATATTATCCATCGGGAAATTTATCACAACTTTACTTGTCGCCTGTTTGGTTGGGATTTCTTCTACCCATTTGGTGAAGTAATCAGTGGCTACTAGTATCAATCTATGTCCTCCACTTGATCTCTCTTGTATCTCCCCAATAAAATCAATCCCCCATTGATGAAAAGGGGCTTCAACCTGCATAGGTCTAAGTGGTAAAGCTCCCTAATATTTCATTTTGCCTGAAAATTTTTGACATGCTTCACATTTTCTTACATATGAAAATGTATCATTCAAAACTTTTGGCCAGTAATAACCTGCCCTGAGGATTTTATGTGCAGTTGTCTTTGCAAAATCATGGCCTCCACAGACCAATTCATGCATTTCTTTCAAAACATGATTAGTTTGTGACTCATCTAAACATAACATCGACATTCCATCTCTGTTTTTCCAAAATAAATCACCTTCTATGAATACATATATAGAGGCTTGTAGTTTCAAGGTTCTTTTTTGGTTATCATTAAATCCTTCAAGGCACTTCATGTTTCTAAGGTAATACATGATGTATGTATACCAAGGTGTATGCTCAATACTTGCAATTGCGTTCCTTCCATATTCGACATTGCAAATTTGATTTGCCTCAATATTTGCTTCTACCATTAACTTGGCTAATCCTTAGCCTCTTATCAATTTATTAATTTGTATTTCCATATCAAATTCTTGAATTTTATTAATCCACTTGCACCTCTTCCCTGTTACTTTTGACTGTGTTAAAATGTCTTTGACAGCTACATCAGGGACATAAGCAATCACTTTGGCTCCAACAAGATACGATCTAAAGGCTTTTGTGGCTTTCACCAGTGCAAAGGCTTGTTTTCCATTATGTCATATTTCAACTCCGATCCTTGCAAATATTTACTAAAAAAGGACACAGGTTGCTCATGACCATCCTCATTTTTTTGTAACATAATAGCAACTATAGTGTGCAAGGAAGTGAATGAAAATATTTGAAAAGGTTTTGTGAAATCAGGAGATTTGAGGACAGGGGCTCCTTGATGGCTCTTTTAATGGATACAAAGGCTTCTAATGCTTCTGGAGTCCATTCAATTTTTTGTCCTTTCCTTAGCATTTTTTATATGGGATTAACAATTTCAACAAAGTTGGACACAAATCTCCTAACAAAGTTAATTTGTCCAAAGAAATATTGGATGGCTTTGACACTTTTAGGAATAGGAACCTTATCTATAGCCTCAACTCTCTCAGGATCTATTGTAACTCCTTCCTTCGACACAATATGTCCTAAGAGTTTCCCCTTCGTAACAACAAAATGACATTTTTTGGGGTTTAAACTAATATCATATTCTAAGGCTTTTATGAATATTTTTTCCAAATGTTCTACATGATCTTCACCCCTCTTTGAGTAAGCAGTAAGATCATCTTGATATACTACCATTATAGTATTAATCAAGTTTGTAAATGCTAAATCCATAGCTCTTTGAAAGGTCGCTCCTGCATTTGTGAGACCAAAAGGCATTCTCACATAAACATATGCTCCCCATGGGGTTGTAAAAGTTGTCTTGTACTGCTCAGATTCCCTGACTTTAACCTGATTATAACTAGAGGAACCATCCATCATAGATAACAACTCACACCCTACCACTTTGTGCAGTATAGCCTCCATATTAGGTAGAGGGTAATTGTCCTTGAGGGATGCCACATTCAAATTTTTGAAGTCCACACACAGTCTAATATCTCCGTTCTTCTTTCTCACAGGAACTAGGTTTGACACCCATGATGAATGTTTGACCAGTTTAATGATACCCCCATCTCTAAGCTTTTCCAGTTCCTCATGCATCTTTGGTTCTAATGTAGGGTTAATAGGTCTTTATTTCTTCCTAAATGGCTTTACATCTGGTTTCAACGGGATTTCATGTTGAAATAGCTCTTCCCTATATGCCTTGAGATCTTCATAAGACCATGCAAATATATGTTTATATTTTTTGAGTTATGATATCAACATTCTTCGAACTATCAGGCTTATTTTCTTTCCAATATATACTTTTCTTGGTGCCATTTTAGTCCCTAAATTTGTCTCTTCAATATCTTCCTTCTTAATTGGTGTTTGTTTCATAAGAGATCAATCATTTCCATCATATACTCTCTCTAATGCTAAAAGTCCTCTAGGGAGTTTATTAGTTCTCAGTTGTAAGACCCTTTTCACAAATACTGTTTTCTCTCCATTTATTTCTTCTACAAAGGCATTAAAGTCAATTTCTTGGGCCTCATATTGGTCTATATAGTGAAGAAACTTCAGGAGGTGAGTGTCCTCATTAAAAACTTTCCAACTGAATATATTTTCAGGCATAGCGGGTCTTGTCTTGAACTCAATTTGAGACACTCCTGCCAAGGTGATGTCATCCTTTTTAAGTGCTACATTGGCTAGGAAGTCTGCCATTATATTTTTCGATCGATCCACCCAATCTATGGAGAAAGTATCAAATAGCTCGATTATATCCCATATAGCATTCTTGTATTACTTCAGCCTCTTATTCTTTGCAACATATTTAGATCTGACCTGTGACATGACTAGCTCTGAATCTCCAAAAATAGTTAATAGTTTAATTTTGTGTTTGACTACCATGTTCAAACCAGTTAATAAGGCTTCATGTTCCACCACATTATATGTACATTCAAATTCCAACAAAACCAAATATTTAAATGTAGTACCTTCAGGAGATATGAAAACTACCTCAGCTCCATTACCTTCTTGGCTACATGCCCCATCAAAGTACATTTTCCATACCCCTTGCTGATTTTCAGAAATATGCTTATCAATTGGGTCTTTGTTTACTAATTCAGGTTGTGATAACTCCACTCTAAAACTCCCCAAATCTACATCACAGAAGCAATTAAGTTGTTCCTAAGGAACAGATTCAACAATTTGATTCATTCTTGGCTCCCTATATAACTTGACCTCTTCACCATTCACTGGTATAGTGGCATATAATAAATTGAACTGTACATTATGCCCTAGTGCTACAATCCATAGTCTTGACAAGAGCATTCCAAACTGAGGAGGTGTGTCAATTACTATTATATCAATATTGTAGGTAGCTTGGGGATAAGTTGCTAATCTTACTTCCATATTTTTTATTATTCCTACAATCGGAACAGGCCTGCTATCCATGGCATAACATTTACCTCCTTCTACATCTACCCATATACCAAGTTGCTTCATTACTCCTACTAGCATAATATTCATGGAAGAACTTGAATCTATCAGCATGCAATTTCTTACTAACTTGCCACTTATGAGCAGGGTGGTAAAAAATGGGTCAATATGTGGTGTGTTCATCAAGCAGGCTTCTAGGATTTTTATTTCCTTCTTCTTGTTGGTGGTTACGGGGATCTCCTTATTTTTAAGGTTTATATTTTGATTTCCATTATACATTAATTGAATGGAACCTTCCCTATATTCCTAAATTTTCATCATTTCGAGTAATGTGACAGATACTTTTAGTTGAGATAAGGTTTGTATGAAATCAAAAGATGTACCTTTGGTTCTGATCACCTTCTTTGATTCTATCAATTCTCCTTTGCCTTCTTCCTTTTCCTCTTTGCATGTTTGATTTGGCTTTTGCTTCTCAATGGGGATTTCTTTACTTTCCTCCTTAGGAGATCCCTTCTGTTCTTTTTTGTCCGGTTTCTTATCATCTATCCTTTTTGATGTCTCATTTGACACTTTTTTATTTCTTACAAATATTCCTCTTGGGACACCCTCATCTCTATTCATTGTTCTATTCCTCAACCGATATTTGTTTCTAGCTTCCTCCACTCCTGCAATAGTCAACCTTTCAATCTCTTCTTCACTTGGTCTCCTTACACTGTACCTATTAGTTTGACATGATGCAATAGGGGGATTTTGCTCATTATCACTTTCTTCATGATCAGAGAAAACATGTTGCTTTGCCATATGAATATTGTATTTTTTATTTTCAACATCATACTCATATCCCTCCTCCTCTGAAGATGAATATTCCTGCTTCAAAGCAATGAGAGTGTGGGAAGTTAAATAGACATTTTGTTCTTCACCACCATCATTTTCCAGTGCATCTTCTTCAGGTATTGACTGAGTTGTGACACAATGCTCCGGGGAATGTTGTGCATAACACATTGGGCACTAGGGACTCTTATCTACCATATATTCTCCTTTTCTTTTCAATGGATTTGGTGTTTCCTTATGTCTTGGTCTATCAATTACTAGCTTCCCATCCTTCCATTTTGTATTATAGGGCATGCCATGTAACCTTGGTCTTTCATTCCTATATGTACTCTCTTGTTTGTTTGAGGGAGCATATGGAGGAACCCTGGGGTTTTCCCTTTTAGAAAACATCCCTGCAGCTTTCCTATTATTTTCAATAGTTAATGCTATCTTTTGAGCTTCATCCAAATTCTTAGGATCTCTGTTTCTCAATTCATATCATGTCTTGGGGTCAAAGGCTTTCAAATAGATACTTAATGCAGCAAGATCTGCCAACTTGGATCCTTAAGGTATTTTATTATGTAATTTAACAAACCTTTGGTTAAAATCATAGGCTGACTCATTTTGATGTTTTTGGATAGTTACTAACTCGTGAAGAAAAATATGACGCACACTATTTCCCATACTACTGAAGAAACTGCTCATAAAATATATGAATGGAATATATGGATGTTGTTGGTAGACTGTTAAACTAGTCCCTGACATCCTCAATCAGTGACATCATAAATAGTATCATCTATACATCCTCATATTGCATATCCAGGTCTTGAATAAATACTTTAAATTTTCTCAGATGCTCCTCAGTTGTAACTGTGTTACTTCTTGTGAACTTAGGGACTAGGTTCCTCCAATTTTTATCCAGAGGGTAAGGGTATATCTGAAATCTAGCAAGATCAAATTGTCTAATCATGGTTGTGTATTGTGGAGGGGGATTTTGGTAATGTTGATGCTGGTACAGTGGGTTAGTATTTTCCACATATTGTTGACCTTGTGGGGGTACATACTGCTAATGAGGAGGTGGTTGAATATTTTGGTGTTGTGGTGGAGCGTTTGTGTTTCTATATTGATACCTTGGCTGATTTCAGTGGGCCTGTGGGGAATTTGATGGCTTCATATTTTTGTTCTTATGAGGGGGCATATATTTGGGTGAATCAGCCATTGATGTTTTAACCTAAGCCTTCTGTAACTTCAATTTCTCAAATTCTTTCATGGCCTAAAGTCGTTGCTCATATTCTATGCTTGACCTTTTTGTTTCTTGGCTCATACGTTCCCACTGTACATCTATCTCATTTTGGGCCATAAGTTCATGATTTTCTTCAGATGTTGCTTCATATTCAAGTCCTTCCTCATAAAGTGCTGCTCTATGATCACATTCAAATTCTCTCCTCTTTTCAGCTTCAAATTTAGCCATGAACTCTTCATCTTTATCATGACTTATTCGATAGAAGGGATTTATCTTCTCTTCAGGAGTGTGAAGCTCTTTAGATGGGCTATTTTCATTTCTTAATGCCTCGTATGAGTTGTGTTTCCATCAGTGGTTTTGATATTCTATTTTTTGCGGCTGGATCTAGGTCATTGAATACCTTCCTGCCCTGATCATTTTTATAGGTTCACTTACCTTTGTCATTAGGACCATCCCCCTCCTTGTACAAATATCTCCTTCCTTGCATGTTGTGGGAAACTATAATGGTCTGAACTCTAGGTCAATTCCTTTCTAATTTGTATCTTATTGTATCAATCTCAATGCTTTGTTTCATTCAAAGTCACCACCCACTTTTTCTAAAAGTGAGAAAAGATGTTATAATTTCACCTAGCGGAGTCAATTTTCAAATTTTAATTGTGATTCTCTTTTAATGACTCTATATGGAAAGGTTGTATACCACTGGATTTCTCTCAAGTTTCCCCACGAGATTCATCAATTTGTTAGGTCTCAAAAATGCAGGTTTGAACCACGAGAGGTTGCCAAGCTCTCACAATGCTATTGGCCAACTAACAAGGCCAACCAATACAGTTGAACCTATAGAAGTTGTGAAATCCAACTTTATAGACCCCAAATATCACCTGCATGCAAATAACCTATCACAAAAGAAGACATTGGAGACAAAAAAGCAAGGGTGCTCTGAAAGCTAAGAATTGTATTAATCAGAGAGTGCAATAATACAATGATCAATCCTTATGAAAGGATATCATGCAAAACCTAAAAGAAACCCTAATAGGAGGACATTTAATAATCAATATAATTATTAAATGTCACACTATGCAAAATAAAGTGAAATCTTAAGAGAGGAATAAAGGTAACTTAATTAACACAACTAAGTTAAAACCTTTACTCTAACACCCCCCCTTAAGATGAGCAACAGTGCAGCTACAAAAAAAGTGCAAGAAAGAAAAGGTAACTACAATGCATGAAAGTAAACATGGGTCTTGACAACTAGGCCTGATCAGGTACCTGAACACAACCAAATCTCTATAAAGTGGAGAAATAGAGAAAACCTCATGGGAAAAACTCTACTTCAAAAAGAGATATTGAAAGCCATGAAGAACAACACTGAAGTAGAAGAAGCTGCAAACAACTATCAAAAGATGACTGCTATGGTGTTGAAGAACCTCCTCTGAAGATAGGATGATCAGGATCAAGAAGACAACAATCTGCATTAGTGCCCCAAATAACACTACTCGAATCAGATGGAAAACAAAGGAAAACACCTGGAACAAAGATACATATGGCACAAGTACCTATAGTCTGAAGGATCATGCTTTTCATCTCTTTCTCCACATGATCCCTCAAGTTTTTTAACAACTGCTCCTCATTTCTTGGTGTGACATTGTCAACCAGTCCTCTTATTTCTTTTCCCTTTTCCTTGTATAAAAATGTTTTGAATTTTGAGGTTTTCACAAATTCATCATCTGCTATAAAAGATCTATATTCTTCATGTCTTGTATCCATATCCATAGTTTCCTTAATATTTATCTCTCTCGCAGAATAGGTATAATCCTAGGTTCTTGTCCTCGATACCTTTCTGGATGGACCTTGTGGCCTATTAGCCTCTAATACTTCTTCACTGGAAGACAACAACTCAACATCTAACAATTCTTGATCATGTTTCTCAATTACCATTTCTACCTCTTCTGCTTCCAAGTTTCTAATTATGTCATCAAATTGATATTGCACATGTTGATAACCTCCAAAGTTTATCCTCCATCTAGCAGAATGAATATATCCCTCTAGATCAAAGTTTTTCCTTAATGGTGCTTTCCTCATGTTATAATCTAATAACTTATCAAGAATTACATTGTATCCCTCCTTTGCTAACATAGTGTAATCACTAAAACATAGCGTACTTGGCATAAAAGCTTGCTTCTCATAAGAGCTTAAGTTCATGACACTAGAGAAATCCATTTTCCTGACAATCTCTAAGTATGCAATCCTATCTGAAACTATCCTAGGCAAAATAAATGGAGTACTTTCAAAACCATAAACCCTAATCATGGTGGCATTTTCTAAACAATACCAATCCCGCTAGTTGTGGTTGATTGGTCCATTAAAATCTTTAGGCTTGAGAAACTTCTTTATTTCATCAGACAAGGAATAGTCGCAAGGATGATTATAAAACTTGTACAAAGGCTTTACAAAGTATTCTTCAAAATGTACAAAACTAGAATTAGCAAACCTGTTGTCCCAAACAGCAGTCCATGACTACATAGGCAATGACCTGCCTTCTTTATCAATTTGTGAAATTCTCAGCTCTTGGGGCCACAATCCTAATTCCTATCCAAAATATAGCACCAAGTGCATCAACAATGAATAATTCCTGAGGTGCAAGACAAAGGCTCCATTCTTTATTGCCATCAACCCTACATCAAACTCTTTAAATACATATGAAGCATAATCCCAAGGCCTGGAGTTATGATATTGAATATCTGTTGCAACCACCATGGGCACAATTTCCATATACTCTGGAACCTCCATTCCCAATACCTGTCCCACTGAGAAATAGGTGTACTTCATATAAGGTTCAAAAAGATCCACATGAAAAGGCGATCCCTCATTTTCCTCCATTGGAATCGGTTTTCCACCATGTCTGATTCTATGTAGGGGTAATCTCCAACCATTATGAATCATGTCCATTCTTTTGAATTCACACTCGAGCTCTTCACTTACAATTTTCTCATTGCACATTCCTTCTAACTTGAAGACCTCGCTTATTGCATTCTTAGACATATGTATTACCGGGTTCCCAGATAAATCACATATGGCCCTATTTTTCAGATTATAATGACCAGCCAATAATTTCACCAATTCGAAATCAACAAAAACATTAGTGCACACCAGTTTTCCCAAATTAAGCCTCCACGGATTACATACTGGCTCAAAGTGATTTCTTCTATGGTAGTGGAAACTGAACAATTCGTATCCTCTAATTGGGGTCCAAACATCTCCTATGAACTTACATTTGTCATCCAATTTATCTACTTCTGCCTTAAGCTATGCAGAACACCTAGCTTTAGGTCCTGAACTAGGTAGCTAGTCTATGAGATCTTGGTTCAATTTTCACTTGGTGCCCTCTGGTCATATTTCAGTTTTTTGCTTTTTTGCTTTTGGTTGACTACCCTCCCCATGTTTTCTTCCTTTTATCTTTTCTAAACTAGTGCTTTCCATTCTTCGAAATTTACAATTTTCAAAGGATGAGGAACTTATTGTATTTCACC
Source organism: Sequoiadendron giganteum (assembly GCA_007115665.2). NCBI lineage: Eukaryota > Viridiplantae > Streptophyta > Pinopsida > Cupressales > Cupressaceae > Sequoiadendron > Sequoiadendron giganteum. Next base: position 917,506,633 of record CM021100.1, read on the forward strand.
TAAAAATCCAAGTTAGATGAATGCCCCAATTGTTTTTCTCATTCCTCTACTCTCCTTCACTGCCAATTCTATGAAAAAATGATTTCAATTGAGCTCACCTTGATTTGCAAAATCTTTTATGCTTCGTGGTGCCATTAATGTCTGCACTAAGACATGAATGAAGCAATTTTTTCAAAATTCTCGCTGTCACATCATGTATCATATTGGAAAGACATTTCAAATCTCTGGCCGATCCATCTGTTCAACATTCACACATCCGTTAAGACATCTTGTAGTTCCCCCGACATCACAAGTCTCCCCGATAGTTTTCCTTTTTAGTTTTTTATATTGCCATGACCTTCACCAAAGAAAACTATCACCCAGACTTAATGAATCAGTCCAATGATTCTTCATTTCACTCTGAAGGCTCTTTGTCTCACTGAGATATTCCCTTTGTCAACTTAAACCGCCAAGTCCAAGTAATTCTCATGTTGACAGAATAATATTCATCGTGACCTCTCTTAGATCTCCCCGTTGAGACTTATCCTATCGATACTGCTTTTCTTCGGTGAGACCACAAACATTGTCTCTTCGACAACTTTTATCTCTAGATGCTCAGTTCTGTCAGTATAACATGGGGAGTTAGTAAGACTCCCTAAACTCTCCCCAACATCATTGTCTCACCGAATGAGTCTTCTTTTTTCTTTATTAGCAAGACCAGTGATGGTCTCAAGTTATCTTTTGGAACCTCACTCTGATGACTCTAGTTTGGCTGATACATGTTATTATGCTTCGAGTGGTGGGATAAAGATTAGCTTGATATGACCTTACACTGTCATGTCGATAACCAATGTCTTGCTGATAGAAATTGTGAACTCGTGTATTCCCAACATATGTCTTCATCAGTATGAAAACTGATTTATTGCCGATATACTAAAAGAGATGTATTTTATTATTGGTGAGACTTGCATCAACTTATGCCGATATTTTTCAAATGTTAAAGATTTAATGTCAGATGAATTTTATGGGGCTATATGACAAAATTTAACTCAGACCTTGGTGAAAATGCTATGTGAGGAAATTTTATGTCTGTAATATGAACCCCTTTGGGAAATTAATGAGTATAAATGGTCAATGAGATTTTTCAAATTTTTACTATTCTAATAGGATGCATCCTATAGAATGATATATATGAAGGTTTTAAAAAAAATTATTCGTACTAGGGAAAAATTAGAAGGCAACATGTTTGAGGGATATTAATGCTAGAGGCCATGGGATTTTGCATAGAATATATGAAGGATTTTTAAAATGCCAATCGGTGTGTATGGGAGGATGACAAAGAAGAGACAGTTGGAGGTGAAGTATTAGAAGGAAATGGATGGTGCTTCAAGCTATCACATCAAGAAAGAAGTGTGATACATGCCCATATTCTTGAAAACACATCTTCATTCAATAAGTTGCAAAGGTTAAAAATATTGTACGCAATAATTTATTTACTCAATTACATTTACACATTTATATTATGAATATTAGTATTTGTACATTAATATTCTATGTACAAAAAATGAAGAAGACAATCAAGCTTGGATGCAAAATCAAACTCAAAGGTGCAGTTGCCATGCTGATTTGATTGGAGGTGATTCTTTCCCAAAATTTGAAAAATGGATTGCTAATGCAGTTAGTGATGCAAAAGGAGAAGGTAAAGATATAACAATGGAGGAAAGTGAACTTTCACAATCTCCACATTATGGTCTATGCATTTTAGTGGAATGTGGGCCTATGGCATTCATTTAAGAGTGGAAGAAAAGGACAAAGGAAAGATAAATTGTCATTGTGTTGTTAGTGCTAAATTTCTTCACAAAACTTAGAAGAAATTTTATGTTGGATTCATCCAAAAAATTATTCTAGTCGACTATGGTGAAAATAGTCCTATATTATTAAAATGTAAGTGGATATGACCATTTGTAGTACAATTTGATGAGTATGGATTTGTACACACAAATACAAGAGAATATATATGAAAGACAGATGAGTCGTATGTTTCCCCTCTTCAAATTAACCAATCATTTCTAATTGATGGTGTAAGAAGCACAAGATGGTCATATGTCATTCAAACAGATTCTTGTTCAAAACAAAAATTCATGCAAGTTGTTGATATAATGCTTGATGGGAAATATGTTAATTTACAAGAAACATTCAAAGAAGTGAATGAAGACGATGATGGAGTGTTTGAGGAAGAAATTTTGATCACCAATGAAGAGATTGGGAGAGAGAACACATTGCATGTCATGGATGAGGATGAGGAGGAAAATCAAGCAAATACAGACATGAATGATCAAGATTTTGATCGTGTTGGCAATGCAGATGATTATGATGATTTTTTGTCACCTTAAGAGGTTAGCTTGTCACTTAAGCTTTGGTTATATGTATGGTGTAATTTATTATTGAATGTAATAAAGATCTAAGTATAGGTATTCTTATTCATTTTTGTTTTACTGATACATTTTTGAATGTAATAATCATTATTCTACTAGTACATTGTATACAAAACCTAAGATTTTCATTGTTGATTTGAAGTGCATTTAAAGGTTTTTCTTAGACTAAAGGAATTGGTCGAGTATTCATCCCCTATAAAATATAGTGCGCCTGGTAAAAAAAAATCACGTGACCGGTGGTGTTGGTGCAACACACCCTCCAATACCATGGGATAGTGCATTTAAAGTTAGGCTCAATCATTCTTCTTAGTTTTCTTACTTTGGTTGAAAATTTGAAATTATCTTTGTTTAGTTAGAATATAATTTCTTGTATGTCCTATATGTTTTCTAGATGCAAACACATAATGAACATTTATGATTTAATAATATACATATAGATATCTTAACATTAGGTGAAATAAGCCTCCTCATTACAAATAAGGAAATGATCTCCTAGGTCCAACTAACACTGAAAACTAAAACTAAGAGACTACAAAATTAGAATATTGTTCAATCTTTTCAATAAAATGATATCTAAAATGTTGCATTCATAATAAAATCCAACACCACACTATCGCAAAAATCAATAAAGGTATGCACAAGATGGAAGGACATATAGGTCAATGTACAAATTCTTACCATAATATCATGGCAACCAAATATGAATATAGTGGGGTGGCGGTGAGAACATATTAACAACTAAAGTAAATTGCAACCCCACAATGGGTAAATAGTGACATTGCAGTATGGCGGTGAACAGTCACTCAACTGCTAGAATTAACTTGATGTCTCATGAGAGTCCAAAGGGGTGTGTGTAGGGTTGTAGTAATACTAACCCTACCTTACCACTACTCTGTAGTGGTCTTGATATGATAGAGTGGTATGGCGATGAACAGTCACTCAACCGCTAGAATTACCCCACCATCCCATGGGTGTCCAAAGGGGTGTGTGTGAGGTGGTGGTACTGCTAACGCTACCCTAGAAAAATCTTGAAATGACAAAGTGGTACTATGATACAAGTTGTCAAAGCATTTAATGATTACATCGTTCGATTTCCCAAGATCAAACACATGCATTCAAACTCAAAATAGGACAAATTCTAAAATATTTTGCATGAATTGACATTAATAGTGAGGTGACTGAGCTCAACAATAAATATTACTTAGGACTTGATGATATTTCGGAATTCATTCACACAACTCGGCATACCGGAGGCAAGAGAGTTCAAGCAAGAAGACTTTGCAGCTATTATTTCACTAGGTAAGTTCACATAAACCCTCTGTAGCAAGTGTATAAGAACTGAATTTTCTTCTACAAGTAGAAACTTAAATAAATCAAGTAGGAGTAAATTCTTCATAATTTTACCCAAAATAAGTCAACTTTTGAGTAAAAAGGAAGATCCCATAGTTTCTAAATCAAAGAAAAGGTCCTTGCAACAATCCATTTTAGATGTGTTACCTAATTCTATAGACAAAGGATTCAAAAAGATGTTTAAAGATACAACCCATGGATGTAGAGACCCAATTATCCCTATCTCAGGGTAGGATTTATTTTGATACTTCTATGAAAAAAGAAATGACAAGATTCTAGTTTTGAATCCTTGGACCTTAGATTTGGTCAAATTGATAATTCCAAATGTCTTCATATATGTTGAGTTTATTAAAGTATTGGGGTATGTGTAGGGTCATGATGGGCCAAAAAGTAGCGATATCTAAGTGATATGATGGCCCATGTGGCTAACAAATTTTCTTTTACCCAAAATTGAGCAAACCAAAAGGGTTTTTACAGGAGATTTTTAGCTTTCCACCAATATAAATTATGTTTTACTTTGAATTTAATAAGTAATTATTATTCATTTTCTATTTGAATTATGACTAAAGTCCTGATTGATAGGCTGATTGAAAAATATCTATAACTTTCAAATGGTACCACATTTTTTGAATCTGAAATATGCATCACATTCTATGCTTTGCATACTATAGGATTAAAAAAAATGAATTTCATGAAGTTTTGACCAAGTTAATGTGGTTAGACATATGAGTTTTTATATTTTCTAAAATTTATAAGAAAAAAATCATAATTAATTATTTACTTGGAAAAAAATTACAAAACAATATGAATCACATCGAGACATGAGTCCCCTACTTATATCTAAAATCTTATAAAAAAATATTATCATTTTATTGTGGTTAGGGTGGTCAGACAGACACCTACATCTTATTTTTTCCCTGAAATTTAAGTACTACTGCATTGAAATTTCAAATTTTCACCACATAGATTTTTATTTTTTTAAATAAATCTAGTAGTTTAGAAACTACATTTAATTTTCTATAGATTCTATTCTTACATATTTTTGAAATAATATAGATAACTTATTCAATTTTTACATCAAGTTGCCTAGCTCTAATTTTCTGAATTTTATTGCCACTTTGTTGGGTCTCGAAAACATTGGTTTGAACCACGAGAGGTTGCCAAGATTTCACAACGCTTTTGCCCAACTAACAAGGCCAATTGATGCAATTGTACCTTCTACTCTTCAAGCTCTGCAAAACCTAGGCGAGTGCACCTATGTGTATGTTGCAGATTTAAGATGTGTTTCTTAGTTGATCAATCTATCTACAATGGCAAAGGGAAGTGAACAGATAAAATTACTACACCTACTCCTACTCCTATTGCACAAATGAAGTTTTTTTGAATAAATTATTTGGTATGGATTTGTATCTTTGGGTTGTGGCAGATCAGTGCCTTCTATCCACATAGGCAATGGAGTCAAAAATGATATGTGTTTCCTCTTATTGGCTTAACTCTAGTTGTTAGGAATTCTGAAAATTCTATGGCTGGCATAAAACATTACTAAGTCTATGACTTGCATAAACAGTGCTGGAATGTTTCTCTATCAGGTTCTACTTCAACTATCCAAAAGAAAACTTAAAATCACTGCAACTTTCTTGAAGGAATTTAATTCTGACTTGTAGACACCAACTAGTTAAATCACACAAAATGAGAGTGCACTTTGATAAATCAGAAATATACTTGATATACCGATTTAAATGACAGAAAGATCCCAAGTTGGAGACAACCAAAAATAAAGAAATTAAATTATTTTATCACAATAACTAAACACCAAAAGGAAACTCACCAATTTAAAACATTTTCTCCATTGATTCTACTTCAAGAAAGATATTGTCATTATTTACATTCCCAATCCCTTCTCAAGAAAAATACAACTCCTACTCTAACTACCTACTTTTCTATCTACCTTTTACAACTGATTTTTTTAAATACTTTATACATTACTTCTGAAGAGTCACAACCCTTCATTATCAGCTGCAACTATTCACATTCGGTAATAGAACAAAATATTCAATTAATTGCCTAGTTAGCAAATTAAATAATTTATTACATAGTTATGCATTTGAATTTTCTTTAATACTTTATCGGCCTTCAATATTTCGCTTTATACCTTGACCGGTCTCCATTTATGCTTACCCCTCTACCACAATCAGCTTGTTGATCGACCGTCGTATAACGATGGCCCATTAACTGTTACCCTTGTCGTCTACCGCATTACCGCGGTCTGCACTTTGCCCCATCGCGATACTGCGGTAGCCGCTCACTGACTGCTATGCTCACTACTTGTTGTTTACCGCACCACCGCGGTCTCCTCCTTATCCATCCACGGTAGCACGGTAGTCGCATCGCTGACTGCTAACAATTTACCGCCATCATCGCGGTCAATGTCTTTGCTACTCGCGGTATCGCGGTAGTCACTAACAGTCATCTTCACTGTCTTCATTAACTGCTTCTTGGCTAGTAACTTACCGCCCACCGCACTACCGCAATCTATGTTTAGACCGCACACGGTGGCACGGTAAACATTTATTGTTATGCCGATTGTTCACCATGCCAATCCACTAATTGCTTCACTATTATCTGACTGTTTCATGAACCGCTACCACCATACCGCGAGCCCCTTGATGGGAGGTCGTGGTAAAGAGGTAAGACATAAAAGGTAAATACTAAAGCAGCGGAGTAAGGTATTTTAGCTTTATAAAAAGCGGTGAATGAATTTTTTATGAAAGGTAATGGAATATAAATGGGGGATAAAGTATAGAAGGCGATTAATGAGTTTTATTGGAAAGATAGTGAAAATATAAGGCATGAATAAATAAAATACCTTAGGGTTTTTATGGAATTTTATGGGAAATAATAGAAAAACCCTAGGATTTTTTATGGAAATTTTGGGTTCTAACACACTTAAGGGCTTGTTTTTTCCATGATGATCCTACACATACCCATTAACACAATATTATCACTCAGCTACCAAGACTATAATAATTCCAAATGGTTCACCATTAGTGGTGTTGACTAAAGAAGCAATTATAGTGTTTTATGTTAAATACACAAGATATCACTAAGATCAACTTGGACAAAAGTGAGGAGGATTATAAGAGATGGAGAAAAACCTACAAGAGTGATGAACTTAATTTTCACATGAAAAGGGGTGTAAAAAATAGGAGGATACCTATCTCTCCCTCCCAAATTGAGTCATTTTCCATAGAAGATTTCCAAGTATATTTCAAAATAACTTATTTTTCTTTGTGCCAAGTTCTTGGAATAGATGTTGAAGAGAGGATGCCAACCTATCTCATGATGATGGCAATGAAGATAGAAAATCTTGAAGTCAACATTGAGTATGACTTTGGTGCTGAAATTGAGAAAGGGCTACATTAGGGATTTCGCAAGTAAGAGAGAAATTAGCTCCCATCACTTTCAGGAAATACTCTTTGTTGTGCCATTTAATATTGTACCAAAACATAAATATATGGACTAAAATAATGTGTTTGGGAATGATTGATGATGAAGGGAATAGGTTGCCTATACAAAACTGGTGTTACATCTGGGATAGTAGATGTAAAAATAGTGATTATGTAACATTTCATGATGATTTCATAGTAACGTTCATGGCCGCTCTTGGTCATATTTCACCAAGATTTCCTAATAAAATCATGCAAGTATTAAGACCTTTAGAATTGAAGCCAGAATAGGGACACACTCACAATTTCGGTGGTTGGTTCTTCTTAGCAGAACAAACAGTAATAAGGGTTTGTGTGTGTCCTCAAGCCCCACATGTTTTACCTAAATTTGTTCCTATTTGAATCACATTTTTAGAATTTACTCAGACAAGGCAAGCATACCCAACAAGAAGCAAACAAACCAGACCAACATATATACAATACTTATAGAATATACATTGGATTATTTTACAAGGTAGAGGCCCTAGGCCCCCAACATTCAAGGACAACCTTTTCCTCTATCAAAAACTTCAACTTGCTTACCCTGAAGTGAATGCACATAAGCAATATGTAGTTCTAAATCATCAATGTCACCATGATCAATACCACCCATTTCACTCAGACCAACATTGCCAACTTTGTCCCTTCTCATTTAAGGTTCCTCAAATTGAATCAAGAAAGTGAATCCTTCATATTCCACATTGTCATGAATTATATAATTATCTTCAACTTGCTCATCAAACTTGAAAACCTCATAGACATTCTGGCTCAAATTAGGCCATTCCTCGATGAATTTAGGAAAGAAAGTATAACCAGGTCTATTGTCAGCATGCTTACCACAAATGCTAACCCCATGAGGTGAAAGAAGTTTCATAGTCAAATCCATCAGATAAGGAGTATCTGCAAATAATTCCAATGTAGCTACATACTATCCTATATCATTCTCACAATCACATATGTCTTCGGAATGCCTTTCACCTAAGTGAAAAGGTACTGCAATGTCTGCACACTTTGCAAAATCATCAAGTAATCCCTTCTCCTCAACACAAGGTTGTGTTGCTGCAATATTTATGCAATCATCCTGTGGAATATGAGTAATTGACATTTCAATTGTTTTTTCCAAACATACCACCCTTCACCATAGGAGAATCAATGCAACTGGGTACATCCCTTTGGCTATCTTCATTGTATCTAGAGATAACACCATGCTTGGGAGCTTCTTTATTGATGTTTGCATTCTCATACCTTTCATGTAGTTCAGAACTTAGCAAATCAAAAGTAACATCTTCACTAACAAAACTACCCACCTCAACACAAATTTGATCTTCACATGGACTATCAACAACATATCCATTGATGGTAATTTCTAGATGCTCACTAAAGTTTTCTTCAAAAAGAGGATTGCTTCTACACCAGTAATGAATGTGATTTACTACTTCATCATCCAAAACCTCTTCATCAAATAAAACATTTTTCCATACATTAATTCGATGTATCTCATCATCTTTAAAATTAGGATGCCAACAATCTAGATTATCAGTGCAGTCAAGATTAGTAAATTCATTTGAAGAAAACAAAGAAAAAAACTCACTATTATCCTCATCTTTCACATCTGCAACAATTGATTCATACATAGAACATTCTTCACATGATGAGAATTGTTCAATGTCTATGAAACATACACCTTCAAGGCTATTAACATACCCCCTAATAGAAGCAATGGATTCCATCTCTACTTCATATGAAGAATCATATTCCATTGTGGACTACCCCACTTCGATCTCCTTATCTTGGTTCCTCATGTATACCATAGCATCAAGACTAAGTGAACTCCCTTCATCGATAGGTACATGATGACTGCTAACCGAATCAACTTGGAAGGCTTCATTGTGCATTTCTTGTGTATGTTCACAACTTATAACTTCCCAAGGAAGATAATTAGACACCATCTCCTTGTTTTCATATTCTATCTCTTCATCCTCATCATTACTGCATGCATTTGTCTCTAAGTTGCTAGTGAAATGACAAGATTCAACAGTCAATTGTTCTACTTCTAGTGCTTTTCCTGGATCTGACATTCTAAATCTTTGATCTCCTTTAACAAGAAAAATATTGCTCACATCATGAGTAATAGATAAAGGCACATGACCATGCTCCATGTTTTCCATAATATAAATCCAATCTACAGCTTGATCAAGGCTATGAGGCTTCAAATCCTCAAACCATTGGCTTGACCCTGACATATATGCTTCACAAAACAAGTTAAAGCGCATTAGATTATTAGGTCTAAGACTCTTGGGTATTTCCATCGGAGCATCCAAAAATATTCAAAATAAGTCATATGGTAACTCATTTGCACATCTTCTCATCTCAAATAGCTTCTTGATAGTAAGGATTACATCAAATTTTCTCCTCTTTGGCTGATGTGGCATTGATGCTTGCTCACATTCTGCGTTTCTTGGAAACAAAGTGGATACAACATTTATGACATCTCCTCCTTGACATACCTTTTTATCTTTTGACCTATTCGGCCCAGAATCTGGGGTAGTACTGGAACTACTACCAACAGTTGCATGAACTTTCATCATTGATTATCTTAAATTTTTCTCAATATCAATGGCAACATGACATGCCTGAAGTAATGTTGCAGGCTCTTTGTCTCTAAATAAGAAGCTCATATTCTTATCAAAAGCTCCTAGATATACAACCAAACATTTTGCATCATTAAGCCTTATATCTTCTAAAATTTCTCTGATTTCCTTTGCAAATTGGATATTGAAGGTAGGAACCAACTCCCCTTCACTTATGTGGATTTCCATGAAATTATTTCTCACTACACATGGACTCACCCTTTCACCGAATTGTTCAACAAAGCTTATCCTGAACTGAATCCATGAAGCTATGGAACTCGTTGGAAAATATGAATACCAATCCTTGGCATCATCCTTCAAGGATTGAACAAAGAGCTTCATGACAACATTTTCATGATTCATATCATAATCCCCCATCACATCCATGAATATTTTCAAATGTTTAGAGGCTAATTCAGAATTTTTCCTAGTGGATTTGGGCAAATGCTTCCTAACATTCTTAGGAATCAAGTTTAGGAAACCTATAATACCACTAAAAACCAACAACATATACCTTTCAATAATAAAATCCCTTTGAGGGCATGACATGGCTTCTTCACCCTACATACTTTATTTATTTCTTTACGGGGAGATTCTCTAAAAGGTAATGCTTAAAAGAATAACATACTTCTCGGATAACTACAAACTTTGCACATAAGAAGTATAAAAAGAATTACTACTATTCCCTATCTTAATGCAAGTCCATCTAATAGGGAACCATTTATGATCTCCTAAAATGTTCAAATATGGCTTTCATATACAATTTTCTTGAAAACCATGAATGAGGATTACTTGGAAATGTTGCAACTGTTGCAAATTGTTCTTCTGATTGGAAATATTTTCAGATCCAAAACTGTATTCACCTCTTCAATAGGTTCTTCTTGACAGAGTTGCCACATCTCTTCTTAGAGGATAGAACTTCAAACAATATGAAGTTCCTTCACATGTAAATTTATTTTTGAGTTCCTTTCACCAACAAAGCACCACAAATCATGAAATCTTTAGGTTCAATGCAAAAAATCTTCTTCTAGGTTTGAAACTCTCCAGTATTTGAACTAAATTGAGAATGGAAAACAATAATATGACTATGAATTATTGGTTTGCAATTGGAGATTCAGAATTATCTCCAACGGAGTCACCATTTTGTCGGTGAATTTTCCAGTGCACCTAAAGGAACTTCTAAGGAATAGCCAATTCCTATGTTCAAAACTCTTTAAAATGACTAGCCAATGAACAAGATCTAGTCAAAGACTAAGATCTTCTTCACTTTAGGCTCTGTGGGGCCAAGGAGGGTGTTCCTATTAGTGTTCATTTGAATTGTACTCGAAATAACACATAATTTTCATAGATTAATTTGAATGAAGGACAATTACGCACTAATTACTATGAAATTGGCTTGTTTCTAAGTAATGTTCTACCCATCCATCCAAAACTAGCCTGCATGGTAATTGACACATATTTTGTATATAGATTTATGGAATTTGACGTGAATTTAAATTTTGACTTTAGGTTGGTCACCATACAACTATTGATTAACCCTTTAGGTGAATCATTAGGGAATAGACTAGTGCCTTACTAAATTAGGCGATGGAGTCACATATACAAGAATCAGTAATGTAGGAAATGACCTTAAAATTTAATGGGGTGGACTACCCTCATAACAAATTTGCCTTATGGAGCTCACAATTTCCAATATACAACTACTTATCACATCCTCTACAAATCATTGTAAACCTATGACTCTATTTAAGCATTTAATTGATTACTTGAATCAAAGCACAAAACAAAGACATACATTTGAACAAATTTTCAAAGAAGAATGGAAATATTATTAATATTCCACTCAAAAATTCACTCAAATCTACACAAGGAGAGAAGATATGTCAAAATTGTACTTTCATTTATGCTTATCAGCCAAATTTGCATAAAAATTTAAGATAACATGCACATGTTTCTCCTAGAGAAGCTCAAAATAGACTCATTACTCTATTCCTATCATTCTATTCACATACACTTGACCAAAACCCAAACCAAAATTTGATCTATTATCCCCTTTCTTCTCTCTTCTAAAATCCATCCTCCTTCTCAAGTTCTCTCTACAAATAAGCCCAAAATTCCCTTTTATAAAGTAAGGGAGCGACAAGATTTGGGCTTTAATGCAATTTCATTTACTTCGCATCTCAAAATTCCCATGCATTGAATTTGCAAGAAAATGGTGCAAATTGGGAAAAGCCAAAATTGTAACCGCCATCAGAGAGGAAAATGTAAAGTGCTTCCAAGATTCCCTTTGTCGCCATCAATGTTGCAACAAACCAAGTATCCATAACACCATAAGGGAACACGATCAACGTTCAACACCAAAATGTGCCACACACGCAAAAAGAAAACCACCACCACAATAAACACAAAAATTTAACATCCCACATCCAACAACCTTCATTTACTAGCCACACCACCTTTACCAGTGTCCAGACCACGATACACGCACCCTCTTCGAGTCACTACAAGAGGAGAAGAGGAAACCTCAACATCTTCCTCATTATTTTCCTTGTCTAACATACTACCAGTCCACCCACTTGGAGTTTTGACAGCCAATGGCGAGACAAATATTACCTCCTGACCAGAGGGTAGACCATGACTCAAGAGTGCGAGATATCGACAATAGTCGGAATCATTCTTCATTTCACTAGCAGATGAGTTTCTTGTAAGGTCAATGAGCATGCTTTGTCATCCAAAGGAGCCACACCCATACCTTATCTTTCTTTTCACTCCAGTAGTGGACCACACTAGATTCTTACCTTTATCATCAAACCTCTTTGCAGCCGCACTCTAGAATTGTAACCTTTGACTACACTCGGTGGGCGCAAGTCTAGACTTGCCAATAGGAATGTTGGCCTCCATGGTCGCGAAAACTTTTGACATATTAGAACTAGGCTCTTGAGGGCCAAGACGAGCAGACCTCCTCATTCGTTCACACATTTTCCTATCTGTCAATTGCTCAAACCTACCTTTCCTTATCTAAATGCTAAGTTTGAATGACATGAATAGCAACTAATACTTCAATACCTATTATGCAGAGCGATGGCATCCACAATCAAGGTTCAGCACACATGCACAACCCATGCGGCTTGTTGGAAGATGTACTATAATTGTTTAATTCCCCATTTGCATGGAAATCTAATTTTTTTCCTCATGATTACCAACTTTTGTGTTTCCACACGAATTGAGATTGACTCAATCATTTTGGGTTGGTTGCATGGCATAAAACGGATATCATGTGTTTTCCATCAATATTAAATGCAAGTCATCGGCTCTCTACTGAGATCGCACATCAAATGGTCGGTCTTCGTTTGACTACCTTTGAATTCTAGTGGTGCTTCGTTGAAGTGTTCACGACCAATAATTTTCATCCATGTTAGATGACATCTTTGCAATGTGGGGGCTCCACAAACTGAGCAAATCGGGATAGGTGTCAATATATCACTAATCTCGCTAGTTGTAACCATCGTTCACTTTCACCCAGTGAACTAGTGGGGAATGGTGAAGATCATTCTGTGGATTTAATCTCAGTCATTTGTTGAAGGTGTTGAGCCATAAGAGTGGTAGTGGGGAGTGGTTCCCGTGATTGTACAGGGACACGCGTCCACCTTTCGCTAGCCTCATTGCATTTATTCTGCCATCACTTAATTCTCATGGGCTAGCAGGGTATGGTTCAAATCTCCCCCTAGATCCTCGAATCTTGAAACCTACACTTCACATAATGTTAGCATTTAATGGATGGGACTTGGTCCAGCCGACGACGATATGACCACTGGAGTTAATGACTTAAGCTTAAGTCCCCAGGTTAAAATTAAAATCAGACTTAGGAAAATGGTTAAAACCGATGAGAGACCTGATGACTAGTGCTTTGGGCTAACGGGGCCGGTAAACTGACATGTCGGATGGCTCAAAAGACAACTTAAGGGATCAGTGACTGATAGAATAGGTCAACCTCAAATTATAACACTTGCATGCTCTTGTGAATAAAACCCTACTCATTCATGGGGACAAGGGTTTTACAATGGATACTAAATACATGGATGCAGAGAGAAAATTCCTCAGAATTTTATAAGCTCCATCAGCTATAATCCAAGACTTGAAACCCTATCCTTTTGGACAAAGAAAAAAAGAACAGATAAACCAAGATTTCTTGATGTTATAAAAGAAATGAGAGGGGTTTCCATGGTAAAGACACTTCAAGAAACATCAAAATTGGAGGCAGATACTATGGAAATTCACTCAACAATGTTTATTAGGGATGTGATTAAAGCTATGGAGCTTAGATTGGCAAAATATGAGAAAGCACAGACTGATTTGAATGATGAAGTGAATAGGTTATTCATAAAAAATGTGAAATGGAAAGAGTAGTTGAAGGTTGCAAGTCCTTCCAAGAGCACATAATTAACAGTATGACATCCCCCTACCATCTAGACTAATATAGGTGCAATCATTGTTGAACAAGTAAATGTTCTAAAATAATAAATTGAGAAGTTGAAAAAGACTAATGAAGAAACAAAGGAAAGAGCAAAGAGAGAAACCCTCAAGGTATTGGATCAGATCTTGGAGCTTATAGGGTTAAACTAATTGTGGACAAATTGGAAAATGTGTATGAATGTTATGTCTCCTTATCACAAGCAGAACATTAGATAAAGTCCCATGTACCTATATTGGACCCTTTATTTAAGAAATGGCAACTTGTACATCACACCTTAATGACTTTGTGCAAAATTTTACAAAGGAGTGTTGAGGCCCTTGTAGCTTTAAAGCCTACTAATCAAATGGTCCAAATGGTCATAGACAAATTCCAATACATATTTGCAAAAGACCAAAAGATCAAGGAAATAATAGATTCATTTCACACACTAAAGAAGTATTTTGTGCCTAAGACACTAAGGGATGGTGATCAACTAAAAGGCTCCAAGGATTGGATAGATAAGTTTAGAAAATTTGTTCCTAACTGTCTCACTAATTTACAAAAGGATGGTGACATAAATATTCACCACCTCAATATAACCTTGGATGGAATAATTGCATTGGATGTTGGATACTCAAAATTCATCATGGATAGCAAAGGGTTATTAGACAGAAGATGGAAGAGTCACTTGGCCAACACAAAAAAAATCTAGGAGTAAAAATGGCCTCATGATTATGCAATGTACCAATGAGAGCAAAGATATCTAGCTCCCCCAAAAGAATAGGCCTTGTAGTGAAGTACCAAGCCTTGCAGAGACTATCATGGAGAGAGGACCTTGCCATATTTGAATGATTGCGGGTACCTTACGATGAATAATAGACTTTTGTATCTTGTGAGTGATATGGACTTCAACGTCTAATCATTTCTCTTCACTTCTCATATTTCAGTAAGATTTTATGCAATCCTATGTAAACAATGATAATTAAGAATTTTTTAATTTGTGTTAAAAGTGGGTAACTAAAAAGACACTTTTGGACATGTCAGTGAGGAAAAAAATTTGAGACATATTGTAAAATATTTTTGAAGATCAATAGAATGAAGTTATAATTGGTGGTCGAATTCTAGTTTCAATTGTTTGTTGAAGTGAATTAATGAATGTTATCTTGTTGTCTCTAGTTTGATCTTTTCTTATTATTTAAATCAATATATCAAGGGTATATCTACTTTATCAAAACATATTTGTTGTCAAACAATTCATTCTGTACTACATTTTGGTGTTAAATCACTAGTAATTATGGTTAGTTTCATTACATTCAAATTCTGAATTTTGAGAAATTATATACTGTAAATAGATCGATGGTTGTTTGGATGGTGACATTAGCTCTCTTAGAAGTTAACCAAAATATCTTGTCTTGAAATATCTAGAGGGATTATTTTAATTAAAGATGATTTTGTGGTTATTTTTGTAACAATGATTTTACAGTGCAGCTAGCTTGCTATTTTTATTCAAGATACAAGTCATGATAAAATTCAAGCACATACGAATAAGATGGTACTCTACTTCAAACCCAGACCAATAAGATGGTACTCTACTTCAAACCCTCAACATTGTCACTTAGTTTAGTCTACTTACTTGGGGATATATATCTTTGTTGTTTGTGAAGGAGAATCTTGTGAGAACTAATATGGCAGTGGATCAATATTCAGTTTCTTAAGTAAGGATGATGTCATAGTTGGGAAACTTGTTGTGAAACATCGGGTTAGTAATTTTTTGGATGTTAAGGCTTCTTAGTTCGATATCAAAGATATTTTTCCATCAACTTCATTTTGAATTTATGTATAAATGGATTCTTTCATGGTGCAGGTCTTTACTAAGACAACACATGAACTAGGGTTGACATTTTTGTTGTCCAAGTCTAATGGCAATCTTGGGCTTGGTTTCCAAGAAATTTCTATTGATAATGTTGTTCTAGTTAGGTTAGTGTTGATAGTATTCATTATATAATATGTCAACTTCATTCTATAATCTAAGCATATCACCCTTAAATTTTGAACAAGGTTCTAAAATCGAGGGTTCAATATGCATATTTCAAGCCTATGTTGAACACTCTGTTTAAGGCATTTGTTGACAAGGCTACATTTTTTTAATTTATTTATCTTTCTAATGTGTTCGGACTTAGTTTTGTAAACTTGCAATGTATAATGCACTTTTTTCTTTCTGAATTGAGAATAATAATTTAATTTTGTTGGTTGTATTGAGGCACAACTTCATTCATGGCAGAAAAGGCAACACCTTGTTGCTCATATCAAATGGCACATTGCATATAAAGGAGGAAAGATTCTAGCTAGGTTATTGTTGACTGCATTGAAGGAGAGAGCTTCATATATGGGACATGATCAACACTCTCCTTGGATTCTACATGTTACAACTTGCTCTAGGAAGATTTCCCACATTGTAAAAGTTTTAAGAGATGAAAGGGGCATGTGCTCGCATTAAAGGGCTTCAAACATGTGTTTCCATCATTGCAGAATTTTTTAGGAGAAGTTTCTTTCTTGCAATCATTTCTATGCAATATTGTAACTCATATTTTTAGTCTTGTGACTGAAAATAATAATTCTAATACTCTATTATTTCTAAATTGTAACTAGAACAACTTTTTTTTATTAATAAATTTCATTGATTTTGTCTTCTCAATGGTTGTCTTATTGTGTGCAATTGATGATTGATGTGCATTTTTGTGTTTTATGCTTAAATCCTCAAATATCAATCAATTAAAATGACTAAATATACTACTAATTGACATCAACTAATAATTAAATTGACTAAATATACTACCAATTGACATAAATTAGTGAACAACGTGAATAAAAATGACTAGATATATTACCAGTGAAATTAGTGAATAAAAATGACTAAATATACTACCAAATTGATCAAAATGATTAAAATTAATGACTAAATACACTATCAATGCACATAAATCAGTGGGGGTTGGGGCCCTTGCTCAGTTGGCTAAATATTTCCTGTTGCAGGAGGTTGGTCACGAGGTCTAGTCTCCCCCACCCCTGTGGTACCGGAGGGCATGTCGCGCCAGCGCCGTCGGTCACGTTAAAAAGTTTACCAAGCGCACTGCAATTTATAGGGGGTCATGCTACCCGATTCTTGCAGTCTAATAAAAAAAAATGCACATAAATCAGTGAATAAAAATAACTAAATAAGTGACCAATTAACAATAATCAATGAGTAAATACATCAGTAAATAAAAAAATGACTAAATAAGTGACCAGATTACAACAATCAATGACTAAATCAACAACTAAATAGGTGACCAGTTAAATATATCATTGGATAAAAAATGACTAAAGAAGTGACCAGATTACAACAATCAATGACTAAATCAACGACTAAATATATCAGTGAAAAAAATTAATGAAATAAGTGACCAGATTAGAGCAATTAATGACTAAATAAACAACTAAATATACTACTAAATTGATCAATCAAAACAACTAATAAATGACTAAAAATGGTTTAGTCATCAATCTGGTCACATTATATATGACTGGCAATAAACTACTAATGGTCATGTGACCAAGTTCAGCCATTTATAAGCAATTTTTGGTAGTTTTTTCAGTAGTTTATTGTTGTTTTTGTACTAGTGTGTGTTTGATAGTGTGTCTATCTAGGAGAAATGAGATTACTCTACATTTCTCCATAATGAAGGTTCTTGTCTTATGGATCTAGGAATGTGCTCATATTGATTGTATCTACCTTCCCTTGAAGTTTCAGGTGATATGGTGCTTTGCAATGTTGTTTGGTGTTGCTTGTCTATGTCAGTGTATCTAGTTGCATAGAATGAAGGTGTTCTTAAGTTTCAGGTGGCAGCAGTAGTAGTGGTGAATATTCTGATAATGTAGAATATTCTAAGATGTGGAATATTGATGTGTCATGTGCAAAATATTTTTAGATCTAGAGAGGTGTTTTTGGAGTCACTTGTTAGTGTTAGTGCAGGTTTGGCCGACCTGGTTTTCTAGCACTAATTATGGAGGATAATTATTGTTTGTGGAAGTGTTGAGAAGCATGTCAGTGTAGATTGGGGTCCCAATTAACTTGTAGTGTGGTCTACCTTCACTTCTTTATACTGTGGAAGTGTTTGGTGCCGACCTATTTGAGGTTGCACAGTTGAAATGTATATGTTTCCTTAAGGTTGACCTAATTGAGATTGTTTTAGGTCGAGGGTGGTATAAATACAAGATGAGTTGTGTGGATGAAGTGAAGAGTGTGTGTAATGTGAAAGATGTGAAAGTGATCAAGTGTGGTGACCTGAGTGTGAGCTTTAATGCCTATGACTCCTCGATGTAGTGAGTAGAAGGTGTCTACATTTTATTCTGTTAAATGAGATGTTCATGCTTTAGTGGAATTGTACCTTTGGTAGTTAAGAGAGATGCATTATTAACAGTTCAAATTGGTAGTGAGCCACCCCTTCATCCATCTTTTTCCTTTTGGGTGGTGAGTCCTTTGATAGTGAGCCCTTCTTTCTTTTGGGCAGTCAGCATATTATATTGGGTGTTGGTATTACTTTATATAATGAGCTAATCCTCACTATGGTTTTCCACGTAAATCTGATGTTGCTATGTGTTTGCATTATTGTTTCTCATGTTAACATTCTGTTAATGCATGATAAAGATTTAATGGTTGTTAAGGGTTTAAAGGCTATTACAGATATGAATGTTAATGAGGGTTTTGTTTGAGTGTACAACTGATTCACCCCTACCTCCCCTGCTCCCACACCCCTCTCAGTTGTCATGTGCATCTAACTCAAGAATATACCAAACCTAACTCAAAAATATATCACTTGTTGATAAATTATTGAATTAAGAACATTCCACCAAAACTAACACAACTAAATTATAAAATAACATACATATACTAATTTCAACATTACAAAAATTAATAATTTTTCATAAAATAATTTTGACTTTTAGTTTTTTCTGATTATTTTAAATCTATTTTATCTTAGAGATTATTTCCCAATATCACAACTTTATAATTTTTAATTTTCTAATATCTTTACATAATCCATATTACTACATTAAATAAAATATTCATTTTATTAACAAAATAGTTCTCTTAATGATAAAAACAAAAAATATCTATTACAGTCAGCCTTTAAAGAAATATTAAGCATCAGTTATAATGGTTATAGTAGGAGGGGTAGAGAGTCTATTTGAGTCGGTTGTACCATTGCTACACATTCAACAAAAAGTTTGTTTTTTAAGAACAAGTGGAGTGAGATTGAATTCTACTCCATCTTGATGGCTTTCATAAGCGACCACTTCCCCCAACTGTACTCAATGTCTGCATCACCTATCTCTCCCCACTCCCACCTGCTATCAACATACCATAATACCTCTTCTAACTAAGAATAATAACATTTTTATTAGCACACAAACTATGTTTCAATTACATAATCATTTTCTCTCAAAGCCTGCAAAACAAGTTTTTGTCATTGCTGCAAACATTCCTATATTTCTTACAATCATGTCGTATTGGGAACTACTTCAACCTTAGGTATTGAGTAGTTTATTGCCTGGAATAACATCTGGGAAAGGCTGCTTTTTGTTTTCTTTTGAGTCAAACAGATTTTAGAATTAATAATGTTATAGTTGGATGTGCTTTTCCAACCACACAATGGAATATTATTGTTGAACTTGCCTAATCCCTTGCACTGAATTGTACTCAACGTCAGATGATTGACTATTTATTCTTTGATAAGATTAAATAATTGGAAATTCTATTGGAGTTAGCCAGCAGCCATTGTCTTTCTCCTATTGTAAAGCTAGCAGCCCAGATTTATCCCACAGATGAAAGTCATTCCTTTTTATATAGGAAGATTTGTAATGCAGATATGGCCACTGGCTATCATACTATATAAGAAATTTGAAGCTTTTTTTCCAAAATATGAGAGAGCAAAGGGTTTTAGAATGCAGGGTTCATCACAGCTGCAATTGTGTATAGGAAGTTGTAGTTCTAATGTGGCTCCATATGTGGGCATGAGTGTGCTCTGATTGAGAGCATAAATGTTTTTTTTTTGTGACAGGGGTATGCCTGCGACCCAGCCTAACACGAGACCATAAATGTTACTTATGATGTTTGCAAAGCCCTCTGGACACTTATCTGGTTCGAAGAGGTTTTGAGTATTTTTTCTGCACTAGGATTAAGGTATGCTGTGTTTCATTGGATAGAGTAAACCTTTTTACAAAGGGAGGGTCTTTAGAGACTCAAATAACTGGAGAAATTGCAAATTTTGTTTGTAGAGGTTAGTGCAGGGTTGATTGGGCCAAGTAAACCCTGATAGGCAGAGGAGAGACTATTTGAGCTATACCATTAATATAGTTCAGTTGCTTTATGGTGGGTAGACCTTGGGACTTTTGGAACTTAATTAGTAGGACAGGAGGGAAATCACTGGACCTTTGGGCACTCAATTCAAGTACATGTTTCAGGGGTTTACCACCACTGAATCCTTCTGTTCCATTGCAAGGAGCTGCCAAGTTAGCTTAGTGCCCTTCCTGCATGTGAGCAATTGTATTTGAAGATTGAGTTTATTCAAGCTTAAACCTGTAGGATCGAACAAGTGTGGGTAGTGTTTTAGCCCTGAGCCCCAACAATGAGTTTGGATCCTAGAGGGTCAAATGACCGTTTCGAATCAAATGTGTGGCAGCCTTCAACGAAGCCCAATTCGGCCTTCAGTCCCCCGGCTATAGGCCTTGTAGCAGTGATAGCAGCCGCCTTCTTAATCGTGACCTATTACAGATACTTTCTTAAGTACTGCAAGCCATGCCTGTGGACGATTCCCTCCCGCAGCCATGATGAAGTCGTTGTGCAGGATTCTGATGGCCTGCAGCTTTCTGGGTCACAGAATTTTGGCCTGGATGAGGCTCTCCTGAAGAAAATACCCATTTGCAGGTACAGAAAAGGGGAACATTTAGCACTGATGGAAGGAACAGAGTGTGCAGTTTGTTTGTTAGAGTTTGAGGAGAATGAGTACCTGAGAATTCTGCCCAAATGCAGCCATGCTTTTCATATAAGTTGTATTGATATGTGGCTGAGATCTCATGCCAACTGTCCTCTCTGTCGATCTAATGTTGTGGGTTCTGATATGTCCATAACCATTCCTCCACCTCCTGCCCCTTCTCCTGTTTTAGAGCACTCCTCTGTTATCATTTTTATCAACAGTGTACAAGAAGCCCCCCAAGCCCCTTACAGTTACAACAACGTAGCAGAAGAGCAGAGGGATACTGTTGAAGAAAACAATGGGGTGCCAGAGGTCAAGAATTCCAACATGGAGAAAGAGTCAGAAGCGGTTGGAACCAATTGTACAGCTATGTCCAGCAATTTAGAAGCTCTTGAACATGAACCAATGCAGCCATTACGAAGAGAAGGGCTCTCTGGACTGGAAAATTATAATGCATTCTATGGATCATTCTTGCCTAGCAATTCTACCTTCCGGTGCCACAGGCAGCATTTAAATGATAGTCTATTTGTATGACCTCTGATTTATTTAGTCCCTGCTGGACACATAAATCAGAACAACGAAGCTCCAACAATAAGTCCATTGTGTATTAAAACATTAGCAGACCTAGTGAGGATTCTGAAACTCTTCTTTCCCTACAAAGGATTGTTCGTTAGAAAAAGGCAAGAATAAAGATGATGTAAACAGGAGTCCATGGAAACCAGATATTATCTATAGTTGGGAAGTGATTTTGAGTTCTTTGCAGGATAATTGTTCGAAGGTTATGTCCAAATATGTTATTCCTTTGCTTTTGTGAAAGATTGACAAAATTTAGAAGTTAAATTATTTTTAATGAGAATGAAAAGGTGGTATAAAGTTGATTTTTTAAGGATCAATTGTATATGTTTTTAATCTTAAAGAATGAATTGTATATGTTTTTGTATTTGTAGGTAGCTAAGACTGCAACATTTGGTTGTAATGTGGTGGGTACGGAAAATTATAGGAGCTGAGTTATTCATACCCACCTTTGGACGGTGGTCCTAGCTTTGAATGGGGGCAAAGAAAGTAATAGATCAAATTGGGATTCATTCAAGCCACCACCTCTTACCTCTTCTAGCCACTTTATGATGGTTCCTTCAATCTAAATTTTAGATAATTTGGGGCATTCAATTATTAGATTTAATTTACAATAGTGAAATATGGCAAAACTTTTTTTAATTTTATTTAATTTTGTGTTTGTTTTGAGAGAATGATTTAATTAATATTTATATAATGTGCAGTTTTGTGTAAAATTGAATTTATTTTTTAGAATTTTAAAACTCAAGTTTAAGTTTTGGTCGACTTTCACCTTTTTTTTTTTTAATGTTTAGAGTTAGATATACAAATGTTTGTACTATTTATTACCATGTACTTGTATTTAAAAGCATTCAACTCTATTAATTTATCATCATATCTCATTTAATCTTATTTGATCAATCAATCACAAAATGCATGACATACACATTTGCATTGTAATATTAAAGCGAATTTAGATCCATGTTTCCATTCTAGAAACATTTGCATGATTGAAGTTAGTTGTCCTTTACCATTTGTATGACTAAAAAGACATCATTTTTGGGAGTTTAATCTAAGAGATTGTGTGCCTTAGTGATCTAATATTTATCTAAAGGTGAAGTATAGATATTAGAGCAAAAAATAACAAATTTGGTAAGTTTAAGGAAGTGGGGGTGCATAGACAACTAGATAATTTTCATGGGGAAATGATTGTATAAATTCCTAAAAAAAATCTAGACCGTGGATTTGAGCTCTCACAAAGTGTTTAAATGATTCTAGATCTAAGGTAAAAAATAGATAAATATGGGTGAAAGTACAAATCTATGTTACAATTGAAATAACTAATGCAAATCAAAAAATCAACTTCAATCACATAAAAATAGTGAACTCTTTTTAAAAAAAAAAGAGGGTAAAAATTTATTAGAAATTCAGGAAACTAGCTTACAAAGCAACCACCACCCAAAAGGGGAACCAACTCAACACGAGCCCACCCACAACAAATTAAGTACCAGTAATATCCTTTGGAATCAATCTATCTAGACTATGGGCCTGATCTCGAGATAAAAGTTCTTGATCATCAACCTGCCATTCTCCCATTTATTCTAAGGCCCATTTTTCAAAACAATCAATCACCCTATTCCACTCCCGAGGGAGATGTACAAAAGAGACTAAATCTAACGCGTTGCTCAAGAAGAGGATCTGTTGAGCAACCGCAACCAATTAGCAATTGACCCCAGCCAAATTCTTCTCATTCAACATATTAACCAAAATATGAGAATCAAATTAGCAAATAATCCTATGCCAGCCAAGATCGCATGCCTTCTCCAAAGCTATGAGGATAGCATGACCTTTCATAAGGTTATTAGTGTGGTGCCCCTCATAAATGGAGAAAAGAAAAATAACATTACAAAGATTATCCCTTCTGATTCCCCCAATACCAACATGCCAAGGATTTCCTCTAGAGGAATCATCAATATTAATTTTTAAAACACCAAGGGGAGGAACCACCCATCTATCATCTCTCTAAATTTTCTTTCTAGACAAACAATTACACCTTGCCGAAGAGGATCCTAAAGAATTATCTCGTAGACCTAGCTCCTTCACCAACCCTTCCTCTCCAAGTTCCATAAGTGAAGAAGCATCACATTTAACATTCACTATTTCCTAAATCATGCTAGTGATCATCTACCAAATTTGTTGAACTATCATCCTTTCTCCCTGAAATATTATGTGATTCCTCTCCAACCATGACTACCAAATGATGCACTATAGGCCAATACTCTAAGCCACCTTAAGAAAAAAATTCTTAGTTGGAGGGTGTCCCAGACTTCTCCAAAATTTTACCAAAGATGAAGCATAAAAACATGCCTCCTTTCAAATACCCCACTAACTATGCCAGATAATCCTAGAAAAAGGGAATTAAGAATAAGTGAGGGGAACACTCATCACTGTTACCACATAAGAAACATATATAGTTCCCTTGAAAACCTCTTTTATTGAGGTTATCCCAAGACATCTATTCCAACTAGCCAATGACATGAAGAAACTAGATTTAGGCCAAGAAAACTTATTCCACACCTCCTTCCACCAAGCAACTTCGTAGCCCCCATATTTCTAAGAGATAAACTCTTGATATCCAGACACCACCAAATACACCCCTTTAGGGTTAGGACTCCAAGCCAATGAATCTCTCCCTCTTAGGTAGCTACATGCTCTACTTGCCAAGATTCTTTTTAACTTCACACGGTCCTGGTTAGAACCCCCAACGAGCCACCCACTAGGCTCCTTCCATATACACACCTCAGCCTACCCCAAGCTGTGAGCTATTTTGAAATCCTCAACATGAGAACAAATGACCTCAATTAAACTATGACAAAGGGCCTAAAGATGAGGATACATGGACATAATTGGTGGGAAGCCATCCCAAGAATAATACCAAAATAGAGCTTGAAAACCTCTATTGTAGATCCAAAAAAAGTTTTTCTTAATCAAACTTGCACCTCTTTTCACATTATCCCAAATCATGGAGCCCTTTCCTTCAACATCTATCTTGGGTACCTCAACATCTACCACCCCCCTCAAATACTTTATAGTAATAATCTTGGCCCAAGCTTGATCTTGATTCATGTACCACCTCCAATAGATCTTAGTCATCAAAGCCAAGCTAGTGATATTAGCCTATCTCAACCCTAGACCACCATCCTTCTTCAGCCTACAAATAGTCTCCCATTTTATCAATCTCCACTTTCAACTAGACAAGTTACCAACCCATAAGAATTGTCTTGCTAATGCATCCATCTCCTTTAAAAAGCTTGTAGGAGCCACTTGAACAAAGCATCTATAAATGGGTAGAGCTTGGACAACAAATTTCAGAAGAAGCACTCTCCTAGCAAAGGAGAGCTACTTGAAGGTCCAATTGCTAACTTCCTTCTAAAACTTATCCAAAATTATTTGCCAAGATCCTTTGGGCAAGGAGCCACTCAAAATAGGTATACCATGCTACATCATAGGAAGTGCACCAATTTGAAATCTAAGAATCTGAGCAATCTTATGCTAGATACTAGGAGGGGTGTTAAAGAAGTAAATGGAGGATTTCCCTTCATTGATTCTTTGTCTAGAGGCCGCAAGATAAATATCTAAAATACACCTTATATTAGTCACCTCTCTTATTTTTTCAACTCCCATCAACACAGTATCATCAACAAACTATAAATGAGACTGGGGAAATACCGCATTATGCCAACACCAACCTTTAATTATAACCTTGACTCACTTGATGTTAATAGCTCTTCTTGGTCCCTCCGCCATCAAAATAAATAAATATGGTGATAGTAGATCCCCATTATAGATGCCACAAGAAGCACCAAACAAATCTGAAGGCTCACTATTAAGAAGCATAAAATAGAAAGTAGAATTAACACAACTCATCACCTAGTTTACCCAATTTGTTTCAAACCCAAAAGCCAAGAGAATTTTTTGAAGAAATGACCATTTGACTCAGTCATAAGCTTTAGCCATGTCCAATTTGATAACCATCACCTTTTCCTTCGAACTAGCCAGAAAATGCATGGTCTTTGTTGCTACAACAACCCCATCCAGAATTTGGTGATCTACCACAAATCCACTATGTTCTTCAAAGATGAGCCTATTCATCCATGGATTGAGCCTCTTCGCTATCAATTTAGAGATAATCTTATACACCACATTACAAAGAGCTATTGGTCTGAAAATGTTAAACCAGTTAGCACCTTCTCTTTTGGGGATAAGATCAACAAAGGATGCATTTATTGCTTTCAACATCTATTTATTCTTCTAAGACTCCTGCACACCTCTAATAAATTAAATTTTATAATCTCCTAGAATTCCTAAAAAAATTCAATCAAGAAACCATCAAGACCAAGGTTCTTCTCTTTTTTATCTTAAACACAATTTCCTCCAATTCCTCAAGGGAGATAACTCTAGAGATCATCTCATTCATCTCCCTAGTCACAAGTGAAGGAATAACCTCCAAAACCCTATCCTCTTCTTCAATTATAGGTGGTGAGTCTTCAATGTACAAAGCTGAAATGATGTGAGGCTCCCTTAGAGATATCTCTAAGGGAAGACAACTGGACTCCCTAGGAGGACAAAATAGAGTTGATCATATTCCCATGCCTCCTAGCCTTAATAGAATTAAAGAAGAAGGTGGTATTTTTAACCCCCTCCCAAAGCCACTCAATTTGAGCCTTTTGCTTCCAAAAAATTCCTTGTGCAATTCCCATTCTTCTAGGACCTTTAAGGCAACAACTTCTTCCTTATGAGAACCCTTTGTAATTCCATGATCTATAATCCAATGAGTGATAGCATCCAATTGAGCTTGAGAAAATGCTTTAGCTCTAAAGAAATTAGCAAAAGATTATATATTCTGCTTCTTGAGCTGAAATTTCATAAATTGCACTTTTACAAAAGGAGTACATAGTTGTGTCATGGGTTGGTCTTCCTCTACTCCACCAATCAAACATAAGCTCCTAGAGAAGGGTCTCTTAGCCATATAAGTTGAAATCTAGAGGATGGATTCTTAGTGGCCCCCACTAAAGAAGCTAAGAGTTTGATAGGCCAATGATCCAAACCCCACCAAATTTTAGAGCTGGTAGACTAGATACTGCCAAGCCAAAAATAGGACACCAAAAATCTATCCAATCTCTCTAAGATAGAATCCTTATCACACCTTCTATTAATCAAGGTAAACACACTATTAATAGGCTTTATGTCCACTAGATTCAAGGATACAATATTGTCTTTGAGGAGAATGGAAGAAGATCCAAGCTTAACCAACCCCTTCTTTTCCTCGAGACTGATAATAGAATCAAAGTCCCTATCCATGATCCAAGGATATAGAGGAGCAATGGAACAAATGTATTGCAAATGGGACCAAAGATTGATTTTTCCAAGGAAATTTGTAGGTGCATAAACATTAGAAAGCAAGATATTCTCACCAAATTCAAGGCTTGTAGTTATCATCAAGATAAAAAATCTGCCAGATAACCACCACCAAGGAGTTACCTTTATTGCATTTCATAGGCAGGGAACGCCCCTAATGTTACCCTGAACACAAATACACTGACAAAATTTGTGACTCCACAACTTATGAGCCAAGTTATACATGCTTTCCATTGAAAACTTAGTTTCCTGGATAAAGATAATATCTAGGGAATTACTTTTAACCAATTCTTGAAAAACTTTTTGTCTAGGAGTGTTGTGCAAGTCCCTTACATTCCAAGACATTAACATCATCGTTGTGGATTGGATAAGTGAGAATCAAGAGACTTAACTAAACTAGATTCCAATAGAGTGTTCCCCATCAATTTAACCTTATCTTTATCTTTCTTTCTCCCCACCTTGGGAGGTTTATCTGACACACCCTTCTTGAGGCTCTTTTGTTGAAGCCCTAATGGGACAGAGGAATAACCACTTCTCTTGCATCTAGATCCATCATCTCATGTGGAGGAGGCACCAAACCCATAGCTGACCCCTTAATCCCTCCACTATTTTTAAACACCTTGATAGCAACAAAGACCACTGGAGGTAGATCTGTATCCATTTGAGAAACCAAAGGCTCTCCCTACATTAATTCCTAAATACCAAACACCCTAGATGGGCCTTGGTCCAATATCACACTGCCATCACCTAAAATCACACCCACCCAGTTTACCTCTTGTTGGTCTAAATCTTTCAATACATCAAATATATTAAATACTCCCTCATATTTCCTATCCTCAAGGGTTATCTTCTACCCTCTACCCCTGTTCCTAGATTTCAATGGAATGAAACCCTTCTTATCCTCTTCCTCCTATGAGATAGGAGCCTTCCCTTTGTCAACCTTCGTGGGCCAGTGAGCCGAAAAATTAGTATTGACTCTTGTAGGGTTAATTCTCAAAAGCTTTCCCTGTAAATGACCATATTCATGGTAAACCATACACTGAAAGGGTTAGGTTTCATAATCAAGTTGTTGAATCCATGAGGAAGAACCCAATCGAATTTATATAGAATCTAGTAGGGGGTTATTTAAATCAATCTTAATACAAATGTGGACATAATTAATTACCTTTTCATCCAACCTTTTTTGTGATAGCCCCACATGATTGCCTATTAATAGAGAAATCATATACAATATTTCATAAATCTATTAAACTCTAGTGGTAGCCTTGGGAGCCTTACCTAAATTGGAACACAAGTTGGGAGCTCTTCTATTGGATTAAAACTAGAGTGTCATAGTTTTAGAAAAAACCTAACTTGATTATAAAAATAAGGCCCTCCTTTGAAAGCCTTATTGTGATCTACTAGGAAGTTAAAATCCACCATGAAAAAATTATTGGCTTCAAGAAAAATCTCCATCTCACCCTCTAGGTTCTAGGTCTAACAAGCCCAAGATTCTAAAAATGAAAGTGAAACCTAGATCCCCATGAATTTACATATTAACGCATGGTTAATCAGATAGTTGAAATGCTCCCCTACTAAATCCAGTTGGATTACCAAGACTAGACGATCTGCACTCCTTTCAAGGTAGTCATACACTTTAGGAATGTGAGGACCACCATTATTGGATTGGCCCACTCCATACACAAATTTTCTCAAGAAGTTAACAAACTTTGCATACAATTAAGGTGAAGGACTACTCCTTGAAACTACCTCTGTGATAGACATATATTCTGTTGCAAACTCATGCCTTCAATTGAGGTCGTAACCAAGATCAAAAGATAGAAGAGAAAAAATAAAACACAATAGAAAACCTACACTCAAAACCCCTACCTCAAACCAAACACAACACAACCCCAACTAAGCACATAAAATAGACCCACACCCCCCATGGACCAGAACACAATGACCCCAAACCCCATGCCACTGAATCCAAGCACATGCAAAGGGATTATTGTGCAACAAGGGCATGCAACCCCACGTGCAACACACCAACTCCGCCTAAGCCCAACATTCTCCATAAAAATAGTGAACTCATGATGGAGTTTATACTTTTAATTTATTTATTTATTTTTAAATGTGTTTTGATATATATATTTTAAATTTAAGAGTTGAATTTGAATTGTTGAGAATTTCAAAAGAAAGTTAGGCTAATGGAACACCACCAAAAATAGAGAAAATATTTGTTTCCCCTTTATTTTTTTCTAGATAGCTAACTTCAATATTAAAATCGATGAACATATTTTAATAATTTTTTGAAGTGAAACTTCACCAAAACATCATCGTTTTCATAGGAGGTCAACTTTTGTCTTATTTTTCTATCACATAAAAAAATATACCCTTTTAAAGAGGATCGTTTCCTTTAGTGCACCATATATTTTTAATTTCTAGGGTCTGTGCAGGATCATGGGGGTGAAAACAGTGGTGATGCAATAAAAAATCGTGACATGAGGAAGTAAAAAGTTGTAGAAATCATGTTGACTTTTGGTTGGGTTGGTAAAAAGTACATTTTGCTAAGGTAAAGACCGAAGCAAAATGGATATTCGTATATCAATTACGTGGATTTAACAACATATCTGTTATTTATATCAAATATTCATTATTGGAATACCAAGTACATGCATATAATATAATAATATATTATTATAGATATTGTATAATATTATATATTATATAATACAATATATCTTATATTATTAATATTAATATACTAATTAATATATTATTTATTAATGTCGTTAATATATATGATTAATATATTAATATATCATTAATATATATTAATTTATATTAATATTAACTATCATGTCATATATTAAAACATTAAACTGCTCTCCATAATGACTATCCATTTTTGACACTATAAATGAAAAAATATATCATTAATATGTATTAATAATATTAATATCATTATTATATATTAATATATTAATAATATATATTTTATATTATATATATTATTATGACATAGTAATATCATTTAATATGACATTATTATTAATATATCATCTATGCATTAAATGATATATTAATATATATATATATCCACTAGACCAACATGATCATTCTTCCCACATCAAAAAATAATCCTGAAGTATGTCACCATGGCTCACCAGATGAGAAACCAACCAGAAAAGTAGGTTTGAGGCAATAGTCAACCACCTGCATCATATTCAGAATAAAGTTTATTAAAAAAAATCTCAAAGGCTGGAAGTAAATTGTGGGACCAACACAGAATAATCACAATACCTTTTGCCCAAATACTGGCCACACCTCCAAACACACAGTCTTCCAGTGATGATGCCTCTTAAACGTGTTATATGTGGAGGTAATAAGGCTGATTCAAAGGATAAAGACTACACAAATATCTAAAATTAAGAAATTTGGCTTGTGGTCAAGAAATGCTAATACAAAGCATTAATTGCAGGTTCCATTATAGCGTGAGAAGGCAATGACTGTGAGGAGTGTTTGAAGACTTCTTTGCTCCCTTATGTGCAAGCTCATAGGTTTTATAAAGAGCGGCCTTTAAAAAATGAATTCAATCCCTTGTGCAGACTTGGAATTCCCAATCATAGCTTGCACAATGATGGTCTGAGTCACTCCTTGGAGAATGAAGACCCAATGTAAAGTGTGGTGTGGTCTCTACCTTTCCAGTAAATGTGAATATGATTGCAGAAACACCATTGAATAACTTTCTTTTAACATCTGGTCTAAGCTCTTATCGCATCTCAAAAGCCTCACCACCAATGGAAAAACAATTATCAGTTTCTGCGAAAGACAAAAGCATGGAATTAGAAGATTGTTTCAGAAGTGCAACATTTATAACCTAGACTAGACTTCCAAATCTTTGGTTTCATTGCAAACAAAGATTGGAAAATTTTGCAAATGCCAAAGCCCGCCAGTGAAGGGAAATTTGAGCCGCAACACATGTGGAGGAGGATCCAACTCATCACTAAAGTACCTGTAATCAATCTCAAAATGACAAGCATGTTGTTGAAAGGAGAATTATTGCACCACCAGTTTCAGGGCCATAACAAATATAACAAACCAGGAAAGTAAAAAACATAAACATTGGCAGTAGGAGCCACGACCCCCGCACAGTCATATTTTAAAAAACTAAAGTGCTCTCCAAAACAGATATCCATTATATCAAACTTCAAAATTTTATTATCTATTAGATATTGTATTATATTATATAGTATAACTTATATAGTATATTATATGATATATTGTATATAAATTACATATTATTGTTTTTTTAATATGTAGTATTTATTATATTTATATATTAATTTTAGTGGAAGGAAGGATCCAGAAAGGTTCGTTTTCGCAACATTCAGTGAGCCAAAGAATGGTATCAAGTGTTAGGTGAAATGACTTTCAGACCGTGGAATCTCAGGGTGTCTTTTCGAGTTAAGCTTTGGGAGAAGCCATTTGAAGGGTATATAACTCAGGACACCCTCAAACAAATGTTCAAAGTGGATGGCACTCGAGTGGAAGATTGGATTTGAACTATTCTGGGCACTGATGTTACTTGCCTGCGAGCTCGACATCTCCTCTTCCCATCCCAGGTGATATCCATATTCCTCTCGAATTCTTTGGATTTGGTACAATCTTTGAGTGAAATTGAAGAACTTCCTAGTAAGTTTGTCAATTTGCAATTTTTGTTGGATAGTGCCATTCTTAGGGCATGCAAAAATATAACATCTTTAATGGTGAAGGATACATTGGTAGTTTATTCCCAAGGGAGTTTGTGCAGTCTCGTCAGGGTTATGAAGAAGTATTTGATGCCATTAGACTAGCCCTCCAGTACAAGAATGACAACATTCTCATGAGAGCACTAAGGAAGAACCATTGTTTCATTTGTCCTGTGCTGGAGATTGACATTAAAGAAAAGTGATTTGCCCTGGCTTTCCTCTGAGCTTATGTTGCTCTCCTAGCGGGTAACAGGCTTCACCTAGATTTAGAGCTCAGGGTGAATTATCCAATTCGAGGCTCAAATCATGCACAACCCACTCACATTGTTTCTTTTGTAGCTAACAAATAGTTGCATCCATAAAACACCAATGCAGCTTTTGTTCGACGCATACAGGTTCCGAGTGTGACCACTGGTGGGAGAAGATTGTTCGAGAGAGGCTTGCAGCTGTTAGAAGATTTGGAAATGCAAGATGAAAATTTTGTAATTCGTGGGGGCTCCTTCAATCAGTAGTTTGGTTCTTTGTGGGTTTTCCAGTAGTCTATGGGTTTTTTGCTCGAAATATAGCTCATATAAATTTTTGTAAGGGTTTAGTCAATGCAAATCTGGGATTGTATTTTGGTTAGGTAGATATTTGCAAAAGTAGTTTTTCAGAAGGTTAGTTAAAGGGTTGTTCTTCAAATATGTTGAATTTTGAATAATCAACTTATCCTATATTTTTGAATCTGAACTCTGCAAATATGTATATTTCTTATCCTATTTAATATATAATTATACAGGCTCTTTTCCTTTCGCCTAAAAAAAAAACATATTTATATATTATATTTATATATATTAATGTATTTTAGTGTATTTATATTATATTTATGTATTTTAATATATATTATATATTGTATTATTACTAAAAATTATAGATAAAGAAATGGAGATATGGAGAGAGAGAGAGGTAGAGAGAGTTAGGG
Organism: Sequoiadendron giganteum; assembly: GCA_007115665.2. NCBI lineage: Eukaryota > Viridiplantae > Streptophyta > Pinopsida > Cupressales > Cupressaceae > Sequoiadendron > Sequoiadendron giganteum. The sequence continues at coordinate 917,539,645 of CM021100.1, forward strand.
AGGAAGGGAAGGGTTAGGTGTAGTTAGAGGGAGGGAGATAACACCCTCATCCCTATACCCTATACCCCCAAATTTATAACCTAAACCTTGACCATTGTCCCTCAACACTATACTTCAACCCTAAACCCTAAACCCTCAAACCTTAATCCATAGCCTCAATTTTTAACGCTATACTCTATACCCTCATCCATATACCCTATACCCTCAACCTTATGTTGAACACCCAAAATACTAAGAAGGGGGTGAATTAGTATTCCCTTTAACCATTCAAACATCAAACATCCAATCACTAATACATATTCAGCTACAGTAAGGAAAGAAAGTAGGAAAAACATCCACAACATCACATAACACATGAACACTAAGATTTTTTATGTGAAAAACCCAAAATGGGAAAAACCACAGTGATGGTTTAGCTTACAATATATTATAACTAATTATAGTATATTACATAAATGATCATTGCAGGTGGACTCACTGTCCACAAAGAAAAAGATAGAAGAGAGATGGTGGCTCACAACCTATTTTTGAACTATTACAATTACATCTAATTCATGCATGAATACAACCCCATTGAAGCACAATAACAATCTTTATCTAATTTGGTTCAACACTCTGCCTTGCTCTTCATTCGTATAATTCTGATTTTCAACTTAACATTCACAACTTAACTTCACACTTCTCTGCTCAAATTTGCATCGCACACAATACATTTCACATTCAATACATCAAAACACTAAAAAAAATCCAATATATATATCCACATAAAGTATAACATCAATTAGGCTAGCCTAATTAGATGTAATGCCCAAAATGTAACCTTTTGGCTCTAAAACTTATCATCCACATAGCACACCATAATTCAAAACTCAAAATATCTTAAGATAGGTTGACATGGACCTATAATAGATCCTACATAAGATATCAACACTTATTTATCCTTCAAATAACATCAAACATGTTATGTTGGCTCCATATAAGACCTAAAATAAAAAACCTTCATCTATGTATCCACATCTCAACACGTGGACCTCAAAACTTGATACCATATAGAATCCATGCTCAACTAACATCTAGAAAATTATCTTCGACACCACAAGGCTAAAGACTCATCTACAGAGAAGTGCAGATTCTCCCACATAAACACATTGTATAGAAAAATGAATGTAATATGCCAGGCTGAACTCTGTTACTCATATCTCTCAAACTACTTGTCCAAACAAGATGAAATATTAGATTCAAGTGCATCTAACATCCAAAAAAATATGTTTAGAAGTGCAAAGTGATATCTTCATTTGCGGAGTGGTGCAAACCTAAAAACCGACGCATTATTAAATTGAACTGGTAGATTTGACACAGTCAAATTTTCACATAAATGATATTTATCGGACCAAACCATTATGCAATGATGTCTTCCTTATCAAATCTAGAACCTATTAGGATTGATCAAAATTATTCACAACAATGTTGACATCAATGACAACACTGTATCACAATGTTGTGTACCTTCCATGCTCATGTTTCCAAACATCATCATCAATGGAAAAGATCCAACAATCTCCCCAAACTTCCAACAATCTCCCCCTTTTTCATTGATGGTAACATGCTAGAAACTCTAAAAATACCACCCCCCCCCGTTAACATCAAGGGCAAAGGGTTCCTATACAAACTATTCTAACTCTTATTGAAACTCCCCCTAAATGATGTAGTCATATATTGGAGAAAAAACCAAAAAGGTACTAAAAATTTATTTATATTGTCTACATATATACAAATAACCTTAACATAAATGCATAAAAAAGATAAAGAATGACTCAACTGGAGGTGGTTGATGCCAACAACTTCTTTAGAAAATATTCCTAAGCTTGCCTTCCATTTTTCCATTCACACTTAGCCTCCACAAGCAACCTGTTTAGAGTTTCAAACTCTAGCAGAAGTTCTTCTCCATCTTCTAGAGTAGCAAGTATTGGATTCATTTTCTTTGATTTATCACAACTGAGAAGAGATTTTGAAATATTCTCTCTCTGCTCTTGCAGTTGGAAAAACTTCTTGTGCATATCTTCTATTGTGTTCCTTGTTACTCCAGTGAGGTCAATAGTCGGTCATATGCACTAGAGGCAAAATTAATTTGAGAATCAATAGAGTCCATCTCCTTCCTTATGTTTTGTGTGGCTCTAGGCCACTTTATTCCATACTAATACAATGCCTTAGCCTCATCAACAAATGCTTCTACATCCTTCAACAATTTAGAGAACTTCTTATGTGCAATAACACATTTCTCAAAAATTTCCAACATTCTATTGTCATTAATCCTTTTCTCAACTTCTTTCTTAGTTTCTTTCTTTAATCTAGATGCATAAGTCTTAAATGAGTCAATCAATAGTTTGAAGTTTTCCATACCGGATAGTGTAGTGTCAATGTTTGATCCAAGTATGATCTCTTGAAATACCTTAACTTCTTCATCCAGTAATTTTCTCCTCCTTTGATGTAATTCAATGATTTCCTTCTTCGCAAATACATGGAACATGTATCCCAATTGAAGCTTGTGGATGGGAGATATCTTCTCCATATCAACGTTCCTTTAATGCACTAGAAATTGCAACAGTTGTGAGGACAAACTGGTTGAAAACTAGGTTGTATTCTCAATAAATTTTCAAAGAATCTCTAGAGGAGCTGAAAGATTCACCGAAAGCCTTAGTAACTTCCATCGCCTTTCCCTTGTCCTTTGCAATATTGAAGTCATCTGGTTTTCCTTTTTCTGCATCTTCAGATGCATCCTTGTTCATGTCTTCATCTTCCTCTTTATCCTCTTCTTCTACCTCTACATCTTCATTGTCATTCTTGTGTTCATCCTATGCAGTGTTTTATGTGTTTACCAAATGAGTTACTTATTCTTGTGTGAAGGAGGAGTGAAGGTTTTTTCCTTTGTAATTTCTTCTTCGATCATTGCATCCTTATCATCTTTTTTTATCATGTCCTCCACTTCCCAAGGAGTGTTTTCTATTACAACTTCATCATTAGTATCATGCTCATGTTGAGCATCATCTGTTTGTATTTCTTCTTCCATTTTTTTTTCTGGAGCATTGATTTTAACATTCATCTCTTCTTCAACCACTAGAAGAAAACCTAGCTTCTATACGTGATTTCCTCTACTTTATCATTATTTTCCTTTTGGATTCTCTCAAGGTCATATTTTTCTTTACCTATAAGGGTAGTAGCCCTTTATTTTGTCCTCAGATACTTGCTAAACATAGTAGCCAATGTGGCTCTGTCATCTTCAAAAAGTGGAGCACAAATTCTTTCCAAGGCTTCATCTTTTAGCCTTTCAAGATCTTTTATTGCTTATTGTCTCCTTTCTAACAAAATATTCCATAAGTCATTAGGAATATCCTTCTTGATATTTTGCATATCAATTTCCTATATAGAAATCTATTTGATTATGGATTAAATGATGGTAGCCTCGTCTACCTCATTTGCATCCTTGTATAACACTGCGGTTTGTCCCAACATATCATTCTACAAAATTCTATTAAACAATGCCTCTAACTTCATGAGGGAATGAGGTCTTACCGGTTTCTTTTGTTATTTTTCCTTGCCTTTATCTGAAGTCTTCTTTTCTTCTACATTATTTTTCTTCTCCAGAGAAGCCTTCTTAGCTTCCTTCTTCTTTTCCCTTATGTGAATCTTGAATGATTCATTTATCTTTCTCTATCTCCTCTTCACTTTCAGTACCAATTATGTCAACTCTTCCCCTTTTGGTGCTAGATTCACCTTGTGAAGCATCACTCCTTCTATAGACTAGAGGGGGTACATCTTCTTCATTATCAATATTGATGCCAACACCCTTATCTCTTTTTACCTTTTGTTTAACTTCTTTTTGTAGGGGAAATAGGAGGTGCAGTAGTGGCAATCTTCTTCTTCTCTATGCTTGTAGCATGTGCAACTGAAGCGGATTTCTCCCTTATCATAGGATTGGAAGTTGTATTCCTTTTCTCTCGAGTAGATGGTAAAGCCCTAGAGGAATTCTCAATAGATGGTGGTGTGGTAGTTGTTCTACCAGATCTCCTTGCACTACTAGAAGATTCACCAATACTCATATCTACTCTATCTCTTTATCTTGTAGATTGCACTTTTTATTTAGAAAGACCCATTTCCTTGGGATATACATCCACCTTAGCATCAACATTCTTCCTGATGATAGGTTCTTTTGTTTCATGTGTACTTCCATGGAATTTTCTTCATAAGTTCCATATCTTGGTTGTGTGGTATCCTTTGGGCTCTTCAAAAAAATATCAACACAAATCGTTATCTCTTGTTCACTGACCTCATATCCCATTATCGAGATCCATATACTCCTTGGTTGAATTAATTCCATCATACATTCATTTGTAGATACTAGAAAAGTGATATCATCTTTGTATTTTTCAACCATACTCCTTGGAATCCTCTCTCTTTCATGCATTATTTTCTAGAATATTGTAAAGAAAGTAGTAAGGGAATCATCTGGTGCTTTGACATCTCCAAGGTTCCTCATATTCTCTATAATTTGATGTGTAACAAGTATTCCACTTATCTATTTTACCTTTCCAACTATGAGAAGCTCCTTCAAGAAATATAAAAGCACATAACCAAGGTACCATACTTAAACACATATTTCTTTTCATTTGTCTGCTTTATATTCTCCATTAGTTGTTGCCTAAGAAATTCATTGAGGTTATAACTACACCATTTTCTATCATTTCATGTGCCACATTGGTTGTCGTTACAAATATAGAATTATCTCTATTTGTGTAATAAATTTTGTAACCAATGACCATTGCTACATATCTAACAACTAGGTTTCTAATGGTATTGATAGCAAGAGAATATCTCTTATCATCAGCAACACTATTTTTCTCCATCACTACTTCAATTTGGATGGATTTCGACATGGGAACTGATTAGGTGGAGCATATACTGGTGACCTCTCTTATCACTTCCTTTGTTATCTGGTAAGTCATATCAATCCATACAAACTGATCATGAATTCTACACAAATCCATTCTAATCAACTTGAAATCATTGAAGAAATTAGGAAACCATTGCCATACATCTAGTTTTTTCTCAAATAGGTTTTTATGTTTTGGCTTTAGGGTGAAATCCTCTCCTATGAATTCATTTTCCCATGTATCACTTAATTTAGTGTGAGAATTCTTTCCCATTTTTCCATGAATATAAGCCCTAATATCCTCAGTTAGTAAAACCTCGTGTATGGAATATGTGAGAATGCGCCTAACGGGTCATCATCTATGGATTTTGCAGGGTATCTCTTAAATTTTTGTTGTGGTTTTTCTGTAACCTCTATGACCCTTGGTGTAGCCATTGCAAACTAGATTTAAATTGATTTCAAACAAAGATTTATGAAAACTAGGGTGTGCAAGATTCACAAAATATCTTTTTACTTTCTTCACTGAACTAGGGTTTTGATGCTTCCAAATCTCAAATTTGGATTCTCTTCTCACTACTCTCCTCCTTCTTGAATTATTTTATGAAATGAATTTTCCTTAGTGAATTTTCTTATAAACCTTTTATTTGACCTAATTATGCATTGAATGCTTTAACACATAAAGATGGCAACACTTAATCTATATGCACAATCAACTTCCGAAGCTCCACAAACTTATGTATCATCATATTTTTTTCTAAAATCTTCACCAATAGATCAAGCATGTTTATTTACATCACATATCTTTGTGGTGTGGCATTAACACCTCTTTTTTGGCTAGGGGATAAAATATATCCATTAAAAAACCCCCTAAGCCAAAGGTCTACATTTAGTTTCCAGAGGAAACATTTGCACTAGAGGATGGTACAGATTCTCCCATGTCTTTTGTCTCTTCCTTATTTCTCCAAATATTTTTTATTTCCTTCTTTACTTCAATTGGATCAACCTTTTTAATTGGTTCATTCATTTTTACCAAATTATCTTTCGTTTTATTTCTTCTTTTGCAAAATTTAGCAATATGTCCAAATCTACTGCAATTGTGATATGTGATATTCTTTTGAATAGTATTCCTTCCATTCATTCTAGATCTACATTTATTAGTTTGTGTCCAAATCCATAACATGTATAATAGTAACCATTGAAAGAATGAGCCATTTGACTTCTACATTCACTTGCTTTATGACCAAATCTTTTGCATGTAAAACATTGACCAGTAAAGGATGAGACATTATGATTCATTATTTTTCTACATTCCATTTCTTTATGTCCAAATGTATTGCAAGAGTAATAAACCCATTGAAATATGGGTACCTTTGAGAATTTGGTTTTCTGACCGTAGGTCTTCTAGCTTCATTTCTCTGATTTTCGATCTTGCCATTGTTCTTCTTGTCTTTGGTCTTCTTTGATTCATTGATCTTCTCTTCTGAATTAGGTGTTTGATCTACTTTTGATCTTTCACCTTTTTCAAATCCTAAGCCAACTTTTCTTTTAGAGACATTATGTCCTTCAATCATCTCATCAAGTTTTATAGCACTCATTTTGAATTTTTCTTCATGACTTATTTCATTTTCCAAATCTGATCTTAGGTTTACCACTTCTTGTTCAAGCCTTATGCATTCCTCAAATTTTCTTTTCACCATTGCATTCAAGCAATCTTCAATTATTTTATTTTCTTCAACTTGCACTTTTAGTCCAATGATGTTTTCATTTGCTTGTTTCAACTATTCATTGACTTCTTATTCCTTTCTTTGAACTTCTTGATTTTCTCTCTCAATTTTCTAATACATTCATTTGCTTCTTTGACATTTTCCCTCAAATCTCTATTTTCACCTTCAGTTCTTTCCAGATATTCAAGAGAAACTTTGAGTTCTCCATATTTTTCAAGCATGTAATCTTCTTCTATGTATCCAATGTTAAGAATCTCTTCAAGGGGAACAAGAAACTCTATATCAGCAATTTGTTCAATCTCCAAAACCTTTGTCAAAGTGGTTAAGCTCCTTTCAAGGAACCAAGCTCTGATACCAATTTTTTAACACCCCAAAAACTAAGAGGGAGGGGTGAATCAATATTCCATTTAACCATTCAAATATCAAACATCCAATCACTAATGCATATTCAAATATAGTAAGGAAAGAAAACATGAAAAAATCCACAACATCACATAACACATGAACACCAAGATTTTTACATGGAAAACCCGAAATGGGAATAACCACAATGAGGGTTAGCTCACAATATATTATAACCAATTATAGTATATTACAAAAAAATTCATTGCAAGTGGACTCATTCTCTTAGTGGAATCACTGTCCACAAAGAAAATTAAAGAAGAGAGATCATGGATCACAACCTATTTTTGAACTATTACAATTGCATCTAATGCATGCATGAATACAGACCCATTGAAGAACAATAACAATCTTTATCTGATTCTGGTTCAAAACTCTGCCTCACTCTTCATTCACATAATTCTGACTTTCAACTTAACTTCGCACTACTCTACTCAAATTTTCATCACACACAATACATTTTGCATTCAATACATCAAACCAACAAAAATAATCCAACATATGTATCTACATCAAATATAACATCAATTAGGTTAGCCTAATTAGATGTAATACCAAAAATTCAACTTGTCGGCTCTAAAACATATCATCCACCTAATGCGCAATAATTCAAAACTCAAAATGTCTTAAGATAGGTTGGAATTGACCTATAATAGATCCTACATAAGATAGAAACACTTATTTATCCTTTGCATAACGTCAAACGTGTTAAGTCAGCTCCATATAAGACCTAAAAGAAAAAAACCTGCATCTATGTATCCACATCTTGACATATCAACCTCAAAACTTGATACCATCTAGAATTCATGCTCAATTGATATCTAGAAACTTATCTTCAACACTGCAAGGCCAAAAATCATCTCTGGAGAATTGAAAATTGTGCCACACAAACACACTATATAGAAAAATGACTGCAATATGGCAAGCCAAACTTTGTTACTCATATCTCTCAAACTACTTGTCCAAAGAAGATGAAATCTTGGATTTAGGTGCATCTAACATCAAGAAAAATTATGTTAGAAGTTGTGAATGGTGAACCTATACCTGAACAAACATAAAAGAACAAACATATAATTAGATCATTATGCAAGTTAGATCAACATTCCCCATAAAATTAGTTTGAAGCATGAAAATAGGGAATAAGATGAAGAACACAACAATAAAAGCTATTAGATCCTATTCTAATGAGCAAACTCTCAATTCCATGGGGGAATTGGTACCATTTTGATGTGGAAAATGGCCGTTTCCCAATTCCTTGATGCAAAGTGATGATCTTTGGTGATGATTGTTGCTTCCTTGATGAAATTTACCAATAACGTAGCTAAATTGATTGCAAAATGTAAAATGCTATGAACTCAAACGCTAAATGACTATAGTGATTGTGCTCTTAGTTGATGGATCCAAGATTCAAATGAGAGCCTCCTATAAATAGAAAAGAGTGATGGACGAAGAGGTAAAATGGATGAATGTGGGACAAAACACCAACCAATGAGAGAAGGCCACTTGTCCACATGTGATTGGAGGAGGAATGAGCACATTTTGATGAATGTGCAAATAAATATTGTTAGGTGGAATTTGAAATTTGTGAAATGACAAGTTGGAGGGAGAGAAGAATGGAGTAAATGCCACTTGGCTCAAGGAAAAGGACATGTAAGAGGCCTTTAATGCCTTGTTGGATGTACTCATCCCTTTTGGAGGAATTTTTGAATTTGAGGAATATTCCCTCATTGATGCCATGTTGAGAGAAAATAGAAGAATTTAAAAATCAAATAAAATGATTTATTGTGCAAGTTGCAAAATCTAGAGGATTTGATGGATTAGGATTAAGATTAATCAGGATTTGATTAATTTAGATAGAAATTAGCCGATTTTACAATTTGATTTAGATTTTAGGATTTAAATAAATCAAAATGAAATGAATAATGGATTTAGATTTAATTAAATAAAAGTTTGATTTATCTAATTAAGGAAAGTGATGTTAGTTTTAAATCAAATAAAGATTAATTTATTTAATTCAAAGAAGATGAATTTAGAGAGTAATTATATAAAATGAATTATTTAATTACAAGAGGGACTTATAAGATTAATTAAACAAAATGATTTATTTAATTAATAGGAAATGATGACTTAACTAGGTAAATTTGATTTGTTTAATTAAGAGTTGAAATATGATAAATTTAAACAAATAAGGATTATCCAATTAAATTGATTAGTAAAGGAGATGATTTAGGATGAACTGGTTGTAGTAAGATCAGGATCAGGTTTATAGGATCAATCTGTATATTTTTTCTATCTACATTTTGCCCCTCTTTGAAGCAATGTATCTGTTGCATTGGTTTAAAGAATAAACTGCCAAATATCAAAAAAATTTAAAAAAAATGATTTTTTTAGATGCCCCACTTCTGCCTTAGCGAGAAGGATTACATTGGTAAACTACCCCCTCAAGAGATCGGACAAAAAATTGGGATTTTTGGGTGATCTCACCAAAAAAAGAGGACAAGTTGCTTGACGGGTCCAGAAATGGTCCAGGATGCCAAAAAAGTGTCAAAACATGACAAAACGATGCAAAACAGGCCTTGGTCGGGTGAAAATGGGATCAAGGGTCCAAAACCCCTAACTCTCAAGCTTAAATAGGCCTCAAGGGGTCACTTTCAATTCATTTGCACACTTAGCCTTTGAGAGATTCTTGCATTTTGAGCTCTAAGAACTATTCGAGATGGTACAAAGATTGCTTCCATGACATGTTTCGGATCGAGTGCGATTGTACCAACAACCAATGGGTGTAGGACCACCAGTATGTGACCCTTACTTGACTCATTGTTTTTTATTTTTGTGCACATTTAATAGGGTCAAAAGGTCAAGCGGCGCTATATAGCACCGTTGAAGTGTAGAATCGATGTTGCATTTGCTAAGTGTGTCACCGCGACTTAGTTTAGGAATTAGGGTTAGGGGTCCAAATTAGGTGCATTTGCAAACTATGCCGCTGCGGTTGATTTTGGAATTTACATATAGGGGTGTGGTCAAACTGCGATGTGTTTAGAGTTTAGGTGGGTTCCAACGATGCAATTTGGAGTTTGCAAACAGTGGCGCACTTGCTATTTCAATTGCAAAAACTTAAGGCGAGATCTTGATTTTTTTAACGAAACTTGATGTTGTGGCTTTTCTTACGCAGGAGGACCTAGGGATATTACATTCTCAAGAGCACTAGTCCCTAGTTCTCAGCAGATTGGTTGGTATGCACGAGTTGCTCCATGAGCACCTTGGGGCGATAGGGTTGTGGTACATTGTGTACGTAGCCCCCATCTGGACACACTTGGGCATGATGACTACCCTGACAAAGAGATGGCATAGTGAGACATCATCATTTCACCTACCCATAGGAGTGGCTACAATTACCCTAGAGGATGTCTGGTGCATCCTTCGATTGCCCATCCACAAAGAGAGAGTCATCTATGATGTGGATGTTGGGAGGGATGCTTGTTTTGAGGTGATCGGGGTTGACGATATTATCTTTACCGAGGGACAAATATAACTTGAGCGGTATAAGGGCATAATTCCCACTTTTTGATTGATTGTAGCCGCTATCATTTTAGGCCTTGTGGCACCAGATCAGTGAGGCCAATATTTCAGTTCAGGATGGGTTCTCGCCTGGCAACGAATGCTTGGGAAGTGAGAGTGCTTTCCATGGGGGCCAGTGTTGCTGGCCTCTCTTTACCATGACTTACATGAGTTCGCATATTTGGACAACTGGCCAATTGGGGCCGAAGTTACATTCTTGCACATCTGGGCTTGGGAGCACATTGCAGTGCTCCGCCCACAGGTTACAACAGTTGCCTTGAATCTGGATGATCCCATTGTTTGGAAATACGGAGGGGCCCTAACCACATTCACTCACACAGGGGTAGGTGGCATCACTCATTGGAGGAGGGTCATCAATGATATGACAGTGTTCACATGGAGGCCTTGGGTCAATATGCCTACATGGTACGATGATGTACATCAGTTATTCTATGCGAGGAAGGACAAAATTATGCAAGGAAGGGAGCATACCATGATAGAGAGGTATCTCCCCGATAGAGTTGCCAGGTAGTTTGGGGACAGGTAGGACCGTCCGATGACCAGTATGTGGTGATCTTTGCACGTACTACGAGGGAGACAACATGGGGCAGGCTGATCCCAGACGATGAGGAAATGGCATCATTTAGACAATTGGTGGCTAGGTCATGGCCTTATGATTAGGGATAGGGGGATGCAGGGGACAACAACATATACAACATGGATTAGACCACCCATGCAGTTGACAAATCTAGGTGCAACACCCCTACGATGGAGCCCCAGAGGTAGATCAATAGGCTGAGGGAGGGAGTGGGGAGGCAGAGGGGATGGAGATGGAGATGGAGGCAGAGGAGGTAGAGGGGATGGACCACCTCTAGGATAGAGAAATCAAGTGTCGAGGGATGGGGAGCAGCAAAGAGATGGGGCCCCGAGGGACCACCAGTAGCAGCCTCCAAGGGATCCTTAGTAGTAGCCACCACCACCACAACCAGATCAGAGGGATGCCCTGATACAGCAGCTGCAGGCACAAGTATAAGGACTGTAGGCACTGAATGTCGAGAGGGACCAGGCTAGGTCCAAGAGAGATCAAGAGATAGGCTGAAGGCGGAAGCTGGAGAGTATGGCTTCTGCTTCTTAGGGTAGGATAGTCTCAGTGAGGATGTACCGTGAGGCTCTCCACGAGGCAGAGTACTAAAGATTGCATTACAGATAGGTCATGCCAGCAGGGGCTCAAGTACCAGAGTACTCACAACAGACCATCATGAGACATGAGGAGCATGCCAAGAGACAGGTGGGGGAGGGTAGTAGCCAACAGGGCTAGCTTCACACTTTTGATCACATACAACATTATTTTTGATCTATGGGCTCTATTTTTAATAGCCCTGATTTGTATTATATACTTGATTCATATACACATTTTGATCATAATCTTTGTACCATGACAGTTATATTTTTGATGATATATATATGATATGGTTCGACTCATTTATGAGATGTGTCCTACTTTACATATGCATGATGGATGGACGTATTTAATTTCCTATATGCAATGTCATGCAGACGTTATGACTCTATCTCATGTGATGTATGTGTCTATTTTATGCAATGTAATGCGATGTATGTTTCTATATGATGCTATGATGTGATGCAATGATTATGTGGATATTTTTTGGATGCACATGGTTATGAATGCATTTATTTTTTGTAGATTTTCTTATGTATTTGATGAAAATGTGATGATGTGTATTATGAAATGATGCAAATTTACACTTATGGGATTCTTAACAATGTTTAGGATATGTAAATGTTTTTGATACGAAATTATTATGATGATGTATGATATGAAATCACCTATAACATGCAATGGTTTTATAACATGCTTTGATTCATGATTATGCATTATGGTTTATGAATGTGATGGTACAAATGCAATGATATGAATGTAATTTAAGATGGTGTGATATGTAATGATTACAAGATGATGATGATGCGCGATCATTATGCTTTGTGATATGGCATGCCTATCTTATGAATGTTATGTGAAATGATGTTTTTATGATATGCAATGATTTGTAATGATATGATAATGTGAGATGATTATGACATGCAAATGACCATGATATGTGATGAGATTATTATGATGTGATACACCTATTGACATGAGTATGTAATGATTTATGATGCATATAATATGATATGTGATTATGCAATGGATGATTTAATAATGGTTATGTGATAATACCTTTATAAAATGATTGCAAGTTTATGATGTGTGTGAGATTCTTTATATTAATGATGAAATTCATTTGCATTTATGTTTCCTATATTATATGTTATGCATTATGCTGATGATTTGTGGATGTGGGATGGATGAATTTAGTGATGTTTTTTGATTAACTGTCATGGTACCATGTTAGTATGGAAAGAAGATAGAAGAAATAAGAAAATAAAAAGAGGATCCAACACCTACATTAATGATGATGATGATAATAATATCTTTCTTATCCAAAATTGAGATTTTAAAAGGGCCATTTACCTTATGTTTGATAATACACATAGGTACGATGCATCAAGGTATAAAGAACCAAGATGGCATTGCACCTAGTGTGATGGACTTTGACTCGACAATCAGATAAGAGTATTCCTGTTCACACCTGACATATGGAACCTTATTCAAAATGTAGTTTAGATATTCTAAACATCTTAGACCAAAACATAAAAAATAAAGCCTTCCTATGTGGTCAACAAGACATCTAAAACACCCTCCCTACAAACCAAACAAAGCACACATGACAAAGTTATATTACAAGAACATCCAACAAGCACAATAGATAAAAATATAATAAACGTTGCCCCATTCCTTTCTCTCTAAACCATTTTGATAAGGCATCATCGAGAGGTCATTGGAATGAGCACAAAATAAGATAAGTCAAAAAGATAAGGATAAAGTAAACAAACAAGCTAATGTTCTTCATACAACTAGCCAAGACTAAACTACAGTGATGCCTTATGTTGATGCCCATCATAGGAAGGATGCATCCTAGGACATGTTGTTATCAGATGACTTGGGATTTGATTGGATGATAAGCTATTGATACTCTGAGTTGACTACCTTTCTTACTTACTGACCTAAACTTGAGAGTTTGACTGTAAGGAAACTCAGGTGCGGAAACAACTTCCTACACTAATCTCATAAGGAAAGTATGGTGCAAATTCGTTTTAAACCCTTACAATTTCAGATTCGTTAATCTACTTAACAATGATATTGCAGCAATATACCATACATATAGAAAATAAAGAATGACACAATGATTTACCCTGGGGAAAACCTTTCGGTAAAAAACCCCAGCACTCCAAAACCTGCACAATGTATTATCTTCAACACAACGGTTACAACACACTTGCAATGCAAGTTCTTTCAGGAGATTTCCAACACTTGAAGACAAAATGTGGTAGCATCAAAACATTCCAACAATACACTCACATCACACATCTTCGCAACCCTAAAAAACACTTATATCATGCGCTTCCCTTTTTAGGGCAACTTCCGAAGATAACTGTATTAGGGTTTTACCATTCTCCGAGAAAATAGGAACCCGAAAAAAATTTTCGAGGCGATGCCCCGAAACCCACTATCATGGAAGAGTGTACAGTACTCAACTTTATCAGTTGCCACATGTCTTCACCTGTCATTGAATCTTCCAGACATAGCTCTTACGTGTCATAGGAATCCGTCATAACCGTTTCAGCCATGATCTCCTTACACACAATTCAAGATGCCGACACATCAAGTGGAGTGACACATCAACATGCCAACTAGACATGTACACTCACACTTAATTACATTATTTGCAAGAAATACATTTTACAAAACAAATAATAAGAATAGGAATTATCCAAGGTTGAGACACCTTATTCCTAACATTGACGATTGAGCTTTCACTTTTAAACCTGCTAGACTTGCTTCCGAATGGTTTACCAAAGGATGAAGATGACGATAGATTTATTATGAATAAGATTATTTCAGGTGAAAGTGAGATGGAGATGGATGGATTTCTTTGAATATTTGGATGTTTTTGGTGTTTTTTTTAATGTTTTGAGGCTGTTTTTGGGATTTTTTGAGATATTTCACAAAGTTTTGATTTTTGGATTTTCCAATTTTGGCTTTTCCGAGATTTTGACCAAGAGACTAACCTAAAGACCTATCCCAGGGGTCTCATGATTTGATCAAAAAATTATCCTTTCCTACATTATACATGTAGAGACCACGTAGTTCGACTAAAATAAACTTGATTTATTAATGAGATAAGAACAAATGGATCACTAGCTAATTGTGATAAACTCCTAATGGACTGACCTATGGTGTCTCGAGGGATGATCAAAGATCAAAATTTCCTATGTTCAAGCTCAGAGAGGGCATATTTTGACAAGATGACTCCACTTTTTTGATTTTTTGGATTTTTTGACATGTTTTGGATTTTTGGATTTTTTGATGATTTTGGATTTTTTGAAAGATTTTATGAATGTTTTTGGATTTTCTGATTTTAAGGAAGACTTCAAGGATACACACAAATCCGATATGATGTAGGTAAAATAACATGCCCCCAGCGTGATGCGATAGACTATTTCGATATAGGCAGGACAAATTGACCTTAGGAATGTGCCAAGTAGTACTAGGGTGGATCATGATATGAACACAGGATCAAGCTATGATACATGCACAAATGGATGATGGAAGGATCAATGGAATGTGGTGGATGAATGAGTGATGCAGATTCAATCGTAGAGATCCTGGTGGATGGAGAATGCTTTATTTACATAAGGCACCTATTTTCCATCTTTTCACCAAGGTACTTGCCCAAAGCGCCACCGAAGTGGTTTTCACTAGAGGATGATTTTTTCTCTTTACTATTTTTCAATCCTTTTTCTAATTTTTTTTTGGATTTTTTTATATTTTTTTGTATTTTTGGTTTTACCCCTAAAAGATCAAGCATAAAAAATTTTGAGATGAGAGTTGTTCATGGGTTCTTGCAGGGGCTCACCTTTGGGTGTTGACAGTTGGTATGCCCCTGGCTTGTAGCTTGTTGTGATGATGAATGGTCCCAACCAGTTGGGTTTGAACTTTCCCTTGCCATCTGGATTTGGCACGTTCTTCTGATTCTCCTTCAATACCAGCTCTTCTACTTGGAAGGTCTGACTCCTAATCTTCTTGTTGTAGCTCCGCTTGAGACGGTTTTGGTAGACATGTAAATCATTTAAGGCATCCATACATTGCTCATCTAGTAATTATAGCTCATTCAATTGTGAAACCTAGTATTCTTCATATGTTATGAGATTTTGTAGTGATATCCTCAGGGATGTAAGCTCAATCTTAATGGGGAGTATGGCTTCTGATCTATAGAGCACGAAGAAGGGGGTGGCACCTATTGGTGTGTGGATGCTTGTGCGGTAAGCCCATAAGGGAGGATTCAGCTGTAGATGCCAGTCATGGCCAACATCATTGACTATTTTCTTGAGGATTTTTCAGAATGGTCTTATTGGTAGCTTTTGCTTGGCCATTTCCTTGGGGATAATACGAAGTGGAAAAGCGATGTTGGATATTGAATTTTTGACATAGGTCACGAACATCTTGATTTTTGAAAGGAGTCCCATTATCTAAGACAATGGCTTGAGGGACGCCATATCAGCAAATAAGGTAGTTCAAGATGAAATTGGATATTTGCTTTCTTGTAATGTAGGTCATGGGAATGGCTTCCACCCACTTCATGAAATAATTCATGGCGATGATGATAAACTTATGCCCGTTGGATGAGGTGGGGGTGATTTTTCCAATGAGATCGAGGCCCCAATGTGAAAAGGGCCAAGGTGTTATAATTGGGTTGAGCTCCTAAGCTAGTACATGGATGAGGTCCCAATGCTGTTGACAGTGCAAACACCTTTGACATAGTCATGTGCTTCTCTTTCCATGGTAGGCTAATAATACCCCATCCTCAACAGTTTCTTGGCCAAAGTCATACCACTCAAGTGTGAACCACAAATGTCATTATGTACCTCAGTTAAAGTAGTCAAGGCTTCCTCACTATTTAGAAAACGTAAAATGGTCCCTTCAATGCTCCTATGGTACAAGGTATCTCCTAGGATGACGATCATACAAGGTACCCATTTTTTTTTTCGATCATTTAAGTCCTTTTGATGCATAAAGTATCTTAGGCTGTTATGATCAGTCTTCACATGGAATTTTGTCCAGACTAAAAATTCGCTAAATTTTGTCAAGGCGTGCATTATAGCTAACATCTCCTTATCATAGATGGGATAGTGCCTTTTTGTTTGAGTCAGTTTGTGGCTTTCAAAGGCTATAGGGTGTTTATTTTGCATTAGGACTGTGCCAATCCCGTCTCCTAATGCATCACATTGTAATTCAAAGGGTAAAGTGAAGTCGGGGATGGCTAAAACTAGGCAGGAGATCATGGCTTCCTTTAGTTTCTCAAAGGCTTGTTGGGCTGCTTCATTCCATGAGAAGGCTCCTTTCTTGGTGAGGTCTATGAGGGGGGCTGAAATCTTGGAAAATGCTTTTACAAACCGCCTATAATAGTTGCATAGCCCCACAAAGCCCCTTAATTGAGAAAGATTTTTCGGTTTTGGCCACTTCTTGATTGCTACTATCTTCTATTCATCCACACTCACCCCTTCGGCATTGATTTTATGGCCTAAGTACAATATCTCCTCTACACCAAATTCACATTTCGATGCTTTGGCATACAATGACTCCTGTTCCAGGATTTTGAGGGTCTCATCAATATGTTGAGGCGTTCTTCCCATGTTTTACTATATATGAGAATGTCATCAAAAAATATTAGGAGAGATTTTCTAAGTTGCCTATAGAAAGTGTGGTTCATACATGATTGAAATGTTGATGGGGCGTTGGTGAGTCCAAAAGGCATGACTAGAAATTCAAAATTCCCATAGTGGCATCGAAAAGGTGTTTTAGGTGCATCTTCCTTTCTCATCCTGATTTGGTGATATCCTGACCGGAGATCAATTTTGGAAAAGTATTTTGCTTCGTGGAGTTCATCAATGAGCTCATCAATTTGGGGAATGGGCTAGCGATTTTTGATGTTCTTTTGGTTTAAAGCCCAGTAGTCTATGCACATTCAAAATGTACCATCCTTCTTCTTCACGAAAACAACAAAAGATGCAAACGGATTAGAGCTAGGTTGACTATGCCCCATTTCAAGTAATTCTTTAATGGTTTTTTCTATCTCCGCCTTGTATTTGTGGGGGTGCCGGTAAGGGGTGGTTATGAATGGTTTTGCCCCTTCTTCTAATTCTATAGTATGTTCAAAACCTCTTTTCGGCGGTAATCCTGGTGGAATTTCCTCAAATACCCTCCCATATTTTTTTATGATAGACTAAATCTGGATATGGATGGCTTTTCCTTGGGTGGAGTTCTTATCAAGTATCATACATTGGGCAGCCCATTCTCCTTGAACCCTTCTAAAAATACTTTCCATTCTTTTACATGAGACTACTTTTGGGGATCCATTTGGTAAACCCTTTAGAGTGACTTCTCACCCTTGGTGTTGGAAATGGATGATTTGGTTGGGGAGGTCGAACATAAACCGACCCAATGAATAGATCCATGGGGTCCCCAAAATAATATCAGCATCTAGAGGGACTATGTAGAAATCTTTCGTGATGAAGTGTTCACCTAGAAGGACCTTTAATTGAGGTACTAAGGTAGTGCATTGTACCCTAGCGCCGGTAGCTGTTGTTGCCTCAAACCCTTCAAATCTCTTGGTTTCTAACATCCTTTGCCTTACTATCCTTTGATCAATGAATTTATGAGAGGCCCCGCTGTCTACCAATGTGATAACTCTCTATCCTAAGAGTGCACTTTTGATGCGGAAGGGGTTATGCTTGGAGGCTTGAGAAATGGTGGCTATCATTGCTTGATTTTATTCTTCCTTTCTAGCCTTTTTGTTGGGATACTCCGAACTTGGGTAAGCCTTGAGTTAATGGGATTTTTCGCCACATCTATGATCTTGTCCCCAGGGTTGTTGGCATTGGAAGCAAATTCCTTTTTTTTTTAGTTCCTCCATTCTTCTACACCAATGGTTTTTTTCCTTTCTTTCTTTGCACCAGGGGCAGGTTCTTGATATTTCCCCTTTTTTGTCCCCTTCCTCTTTGTAAAAGGGTTTGGAGAGTGAGGTGAATTTCTTAGTTTTATCTCTTGGCCAACTTTCTTCATATTTTAGGGCTTTTTGGATAGCTTCATCAAGGTGGGTGGGTTCTAGTGCACTTACCATGCTTTTGACTGTTCCCCTTAGGGATTTTATAAAAAGGTAGGTGAGTCTTTCTTGAGAAATCTCTGGAACCATGACGGCTAACTTCTGAAATTCAGTAGCATAATTTTCTATAGTGCCATGTTGCCTTAATTGTGTGAGTTCCCTAAAGTACCATTCTAGGTGTTTTTGGTCAAATATTTTTATCAACCTATGTGTAAAGTCATCATAGGTGGTGACTTGTTGATGGCCTTGAGTTATAAGTCTATGATGCCACCAATCATGTGCCATCCCTGTTAGGTGTAGTATAGAAAATTTGATAGCATTTTCTTCTGTCATGGGGCTGAGTGCCAAATAGGTGTCAAGCTTTTTTAACCATGAGTAGGCAGTGACCTTCCCTTCCTCATCAAAGTTTGGGAGAGTGAGTTTACCGACCTTGTTTTTGAGGTCATTGTTGGTTTGTCCATTTTCCCCCCTGGAAGCTGTTCTTAGTTTAGCATCACAAAAATCTTTAAATAGGATGACTTCCCTAATCTCTGGATCAAGCTTGTAGTAGGCTATAGCAATTTCTTCTACACTTTCTATGGGCCCCATTCCTTATTTTGTGTTCTTTCCTAGGCAAAAAGGATGGTATTGTGGGCCTAGAGCTAGTGGTTTTTGCCGGTGTGGTGTTGTGGGCCTCAGAGTGGTTGGAAATAGTTTCTTTCTCATTATGGTTGCTCAGATTTTGGAGGGCTTGAAGCATGGCCTAACTTGTCTTTTTTCTCTCTTCAAGGTGGGCTCTAAATTCTTCTTGAAAGGGATCATTTGTAAGGTTATTTCTGGGTATGTTATTGCTACGGTTTCGTCTATGGTAGGTATATTCAATGGGATCCATCACAGGTTGGCAGGATTATGCTCTGATACCAATGTAATGTCTCTTACCTAGATTATGATGGGAAGCAATCACAAGTCTCTTTTCTCCCAAGGGTTCCCTTATAATTGTTAGGCACCTGCCACATCATGTGTAACATAACCATATCCTTGTGTGTTAGCTTTAATATCTAGTGTCCATATGCCAAATAAAATAACATGCAAAGATTTATATTTCAATGGAGAACACTCAACCCGTCAGGAGAGGAGAGTCCCTAAGGGGCCAGCGGTCTACCACCTCTTATTACCCAACCTTTAGGCCAATGGGGAAATAGTCATATGTGGAATCCCCCATCCCTCCAGGACCTAACCCTTACCTTGAGCCAATAGGGCAGTATGCCCAACCCAGTTTTTAGGTCTAGCGTGGTGGAAGCCTAGATGGGGTTTATAGACAACCCACTTAGGTGATAATTGACCTCTCCTAATAGGTAAACAATCAATTTGAATAAAGTTGGAAAAGCATGGAAATTCAGATATTGTTAGATCATTCATAATTAATGTATATTGTGTTTATTCAAATAGATTTTAATGGAACATAGTTACTTTTATTCATGAAAGAGGAATATAAGAAAATAAATGCATTACTAAAACAAAATGCTCAATTCTCAGATGAATTACATATGCTTTTAGGGGGTCTGTGAATGATTACTGTTCCTGAGCTTGATGGTGACCAAGTCAATTGGGTTACACAGTCCAGATCATACGGTTCAGGAGAGTACAAATATATTTTTAATGGTCTATGTTCAGTTACTGTTCTCGAGCTTGATATTGACTAGATCGATCAATGACTGGCCGTGGGTTACACAGTTAGAGGTTCCAATATAGTTTCACCCAGTCGCACTAAGCATATGGCCAGTCATGAGTTTAGCTTGGGACCGTTTGATTCAAGATGGTAGTCAGGGATTTGGCTCAATGTTCAGGCGTGTGAAGTCCCGTGTTTACATTTATTTTATTCGAGAAATGGAAACTACACATTAATGCTAAGTGTCCTCACCTGGTTTATGTCTTTAGATTCGTGTCTCCTTATTCCATCATCATGCCTTCTTCCTTCTCCCTTGGCCATGGCGATCAGCTCTATTTCTATGCCCGCATGGGAGGCGAGTGTCTCCTCTGAACGATGTGTCTCCTGAGTGAGTCACGCCAAGCGACGACCCTTCAAGAGCTTGTACAAATTTGTTTAGTTTATTCACATTAATTTGAATGTTTAAGGTTTTGGTTAATTCGATCAATGATATATGTAGGAGATTTAAATATTTATTTAAATAAAGCATTCGATATATATATTTAATTAATGGTTTTAATTGATGGATTTAATATATATTTAATTAATGTTTCTTTTGTAATGCTTATGTTTATTTTTAAAATAAAAGTTTTAAGAATTATAAAAGATTTAATATATATGTATTTTTATATGACAAGTAACTTATAACGAAAAAAAGGTATTGTTTTATTATTTATAGTTTAGTTAAAAATATCACATTTAATATTTATGATTAAATACAAGATTTGAAGTTACATACTTTGATGTCTTAATTTTGGGGAACATGACAGTCCCTCCCGCCTAAATATTGCTTGTTCCCAAGCAACTTGAAGTTTGGGTGATTGAATACCTCCTCGCCCTCCCAAGTAGCATATTCTTCAAGAAGGTTCTTCCATTTGATCAAGAATTGTGGAATGACCCTATTCCTTAATCTTTTCCCCCTTGTATTGAGAACTACTTCGGGTTCAAGAATTAGTTTTCCTTCATCGTCTATAGGGGGTAATTTTGTGCACGGGATCACCTGTTGACCTAAAACCTTTTTTAATCTGGATACATGAAAGATGTTGTGTATACGACTATCTTTTGGTAGATCAAGTTCATAAGCTACTTCCCCAACCCTCCGTGTAATTTTGTAGGGGCCGTAGAATCGAGGCCTTAGCTTTTATGTTCCATTAGATTTGAGGGATGATTGCTTATATGGTTGCAGCCTGAGGAATACTAGATCCACCAACTCAAATGTTCTTTCAATGCGCTTCCTATCTGCATATAAATTTTGTTGGTTCTGGGCTTGATGAAGATTGTTTTTTAAAACGTTCAAGATGTCCATGCTTTCTTGCACAAAGTCTTTGGCTCGGGGTACTTGGCTTTCTTGAGTAATCAAACTTCCAAAAGTGGTGGGTACATACCCGTATAATGCCTTGAAGGGACTCATTTGGATGGACATGTGATATGTTGTATTGTAATAGTATTCTCCCAAGTGCAGCCACCTGACCCATGCAATTTGTTGTCCAGTGACATAATTCATTAAGTAGCCCTCTATCCATTTATTGACAATCTCGGTTTGGTCGTCTGTTTGGGGATGATAGATGGTACTTGGTGTAAGAGTGGTTCCTGATAGGTGAAATAGTTCTCACTAGAATTGGCTCATGAATCGACTATCCCGATCACTAACAATGTTTTTTGGGAGACCATGGAGCCTAAAGATTTCTTTGAAAAACAACTCTGCTACTTGGGGTGCCCTATAGTCTGTTGATATGGAGAATAAATGAGCATATTTGGTGAGCCTGTCGATTACCACATAAATGGAAATTTTCCCTTGAGTTTTGGGCAACCTTGTGATGAAGTCCATCAAGATACTTTCCCACTTTTGGTTGGGAATAGGTAACAGTTGCAAGAGTCTAGCAGGGTGACTTTGTTATGTCTTGTTCCTTTGGTAAACCATACATTCTTGCACATATTTCAACACATCTTTCTTGAGCCCTTTCCATGAATTTTTTTCCCTCACCTGCCTATAAGTCTTGTAGTATCCCTAATGCCCAGCTAGTGGGTTATCGTGGTACTCTTAAGGACCTTATCTTTAATCTTGGAGTTGGGTGTCAATAGGATTTTTCCCTTATACAATATGATTTCCTCAACTACCTTGTATTCTTCATTTGGAAAATGTCCTTCCAATATTTCCCTGGCTATGGGGTCTTTGGCTTATTTTGAAATGATATCATATTTCCAATCTGTTATCAAGGTGGTTATGGTTTTCAAGCTAGGCTATCTTGAGAGAACATCTGCTACCACATTGTTGGTCCCTTTTACATACTCGATATCAAAGTCATAGGCTTGTATGCCACTAACCCATTTTTGTTGTTGATCATTTAAGTCCTTTTGATGCATAAAGTATCTTAGGTTGTTATTATCAGTCTTCACATGGAATTTTGTATAGACTAAATATTGGTGAAATTTTTCCAAGGCATGCATTATAGAAAACATCTTATCATAGATGGGATGGTACCTTTCTGTTTGAGTCAGTTTGCATCTTTCAAAGGCTATAGGGTGCTTATTTTGCATTAGGACTGCACCAATCCCTTCTCCTAATGCGTCACATTGTAATTCAAAGGGTAAAGTGAAGTTGGGGATGGCTAAAACTAGGCAGGAGCTCATGGCTTCCTTTAGTTTCTCAAAGGCTTGTTGGGCTGCTTCATTCCATGAGAAGGCTCCTTTCTTGGTGAGGTCTGTGAGGGGGGCTGCAATCTTGGAAAATCCTTTTACAAACCACCTATAATAGTTGCATAGCCCGACAAAACCCCTTAATTGAGTAAGAGTTTTTGGCTTCGGCCACTCCTTGATTGCTACTATCTTCTCTTCATCCACACTCACCCCTTGGGCATTGATTTTATGGCCTAAGTACAATATCTCCTCTATGCCAAATTCACCTTTCGATGCTTTGGTGTACAATGACTCATGTTCCAGGATTTTGAGGGTCTCATCAATATGTTGGAGGTGTTCTTCCCATGTTTTACTATATATGAGAATGTCATCAAAAAATATTAGGAGAAATTTTCTGAGTTTCCTACGGAAAGTGTGGTGCATACATGATTGAAATGTTGTTGGGGCATTGGTGAGTCCAAAAGGCATGACTATAAATTCAAAATGCCCATAGTGGCATCGAAATGGTGTTTTAGGTATGTCTTCCTTTCTCATCCTGATTTGGTGATATCCTGACCAGAGATCAATTTTGGAAAAGTATTTTGCTCCGTGGAGTTCATTAATGAGCTCATCAATTCGGCGAATGGGGTAGCGGTTTTTTATGTTTTTTTGGTTTAAAGCTCGGTAGTCTATGCACATTTAGAATGTACCATCCTTCTTCTTGACGAGAACCAAAGAAGATGCAAACGGACTAGAGCTAGGTTGAATATGCCCCATTTCAAGTAATTCTTTAATGGTTTTTTCTATCTCCTTGTATTTGTGGGGGTGTTGGTAAGGGGTAGTTATGAATGGTTTCACCCCTTCTTCTAATTCTATAGTATGTTCAAAAACTCTTTTCGGCGGTAATCCTGATGAATTTCCTCAAATACCCTCCCATATTTTTTTATGATAGACTGAATTTGGATATGGATGGATTTTCCTTGGGTGGAGTTCTTATCAAGTATCATACATTGGGCAGCCCATTCTCCTTGACCCCTTCTAAAAATACTTTCCATTCTTTTACATGAGACTACTTTTGGGGATCCATCTGGTAAACCCTTTAGAGTGACTTCTCACCCTTGGTGTTCGAAACGAATGATTTGGTTGGGGAGGTCAAACATAGAGCAACCCAACGAATAGATCCATGGGGTCCCCAAAATAATATCAGCATCTAGAGGGACTACGTAGAAATATTCCATGATGAGGTGTTCTCCTAGAAGGACCTTTAATTGAGGTACTAAGGTAGTGCATTGTACCCTAGCGCCAGTAGCTGTTGCTGCCTCAAACCCTTCAAATCTCTTCATTTTTTTAACTTCCTCTGCCTTACTATCCTTTGATCGATGAAGTTATGAGAGGCCCTACTGTCTACCAATGTGATAACTCTCTATCCTAAGAGTGCACTTTTGATGCGGAAGGGGTTATGCTTGGAGGCTTGAGAAATGGTGGCTATCATTGCTTGAATTTCTTCTTCCTTTCTAGCCTTTTTGTTGGGATACTCCCCACTTTGGTAAGCCTCAAGTTGATGGGCTTTGCTACCACATCTATGATCTTGTCCCCAGGTTTGTTGGAATTGGAAGCAAATTCCTTTCTTTTTTAGTTCCTCCATTCTTCTACACCAATGGTTTCTATCCTTTCTTTATTTGCACCAGGGGCAGGTTCTTGATATTTCCCCCTTTTGGTCCCCTTCCTCTTTGTAAAAGGGTTTGGAGGGTCGAGTGAATTTCTTAGTTTTATCTCTTGGCCAACTTTCTTCATATTTCAAGGCTTTTTGGATAGCTTCATCAAGGTGGGTGGGTTCTAGTGCACTTATCATGCTTTTGATTGTTCCCCTTCGACCTTCTATAAAAAGGCAGGTGAGTCTTTCTAGAGAAATCTCTAGAACCATGACGGCTAACTTCTGAAATTCGGTAGCATAATTTTCTATAGTGCCATGTTGCCTTAATTGTGTGAATTCCCTAAAGTACCATTCTGGGTGTTTTTGGTCAAATCTTTTTATCAACCTATGTGTAAAGTCATCATAGGTGGTGACTTATTGATGGCCTTGAGTTATAAGTCTATGATGCAACCAGTCATGTGCCATCCCTGTTAGGTGTAGTATAGAAAATTTGATATCATTCTTTTGTCATGGGGCTGAGTGCCAAATAGGTGTCAAGATTTTGTACCCATGAGTGGGCGGTGACCTTCCCTTCCCCATCAAAGTTTGGGAGAGTGAGCTTTTCGACCTTGTTTTGAGATCATTGTTGGTTTCTCCATTTCCCCCCTAGAAGCTATTCTTAGTTTAGCATCACAAAAAAAATTAAATGGGACGATTTCCCTAATCTCCAGATCAAGCTTATAGTAGGTTGTAGTAATTTCTTCTACACTTTCCACATGGGCCCCATTCCTTACTTGGTGTTCTTTCCTAGGCAAAAAGGATGGTATTGTGGGCCTAGAGCTAGTGGTTTTTGTTGGTGTGGAGTTGTGGGCCTCAGAGTGGTTGGAAATAGTTTCTTTCTCATTATGGTTGCTCAGATTTTGGAGGGCTTGAAGTATGGCCTGACTTGTCTTTTTGCTCTCTTCAAGGTGGGCTCTAAATTCTTCTTGAAAGGGATCATTTATAAGTTATTTGTGGGTATGTTATTGCTACGGTTTCGTCTATGGTAGGTATATTCAATGGGATCCATCACAGGTTGGCAGGATTATGCTCTGATACCATTGTAATGTCTCTTACCTAGATTATGATGGGAAGCAGTCACAAGTCTCTTTTCTCCCAAGGGTTCCCTTATAATTGTTAGGCACCTACCACATCATGTGTAACATCACCGTATACTTGTGTGTTATCTTTAATATCTAGTGTCCATATGTCAAATAAAATAACATGTAAAGATTTATATTTCAATGGAGAACACTCAACCCATCAAGAGAGGAGAGTCCCTAAGGGGCCAACGGTCTGCCACCTCTTATTACCCAACCTTTAGGCCAATGGGGCAATAGTCATATGTGGAATCCCCCATCCCTCCAAGAGCCAACCCTTACCTTGAGCCAACAGGGCAGTATGCCCAACCCAGGTTTTAGGGCTAGCGGAGTGGAAGCCTAGATGGGGTTTATAGACAACCCACTTACGTGATGACTAGCCTCTCCTGATAGGTAAACAACCAGTTTGAATACAGTTGGAAAAGCATGGAAATTCAGATATTGTTAGATCATTCATACTTAATGTATATTGTGTTTGTTCAAATAGATTTTAATGGAACATAGTTACTTTTATTCATGAAAGAGGAATAGAAGAAAATAAATTCATTGCTAAAACAAAATACTCAATTCTCATATGAATTACATATGCTTTCAGGGGGTCTATGTATGATTAATGTTCCTGAGCTTGATGGTGACCAAGTCAATTGGGTTACATAGTCCAGATCATATGGTTCAGGAGAGTACAAATATATTTTTAGTGGTCTATGTTTAGTTACTGTTCCTGAGCCTAATATTGACTAGATCGATCAATTACTGACCATGGGTTACATAATCAGAGATTCCAATACAGTTTCACCCAGTCACATTAAGCATATGCCCAATCGTGAGTTTAGCTTGAGATCGTTTGATTCAAGATGGTAGTCAGGGATTTGGCTCAATGTTCAGGTGTGTGAAGTCTTGTGTTTACATTTATTTTATTCTAGAAATGGAAACTACGCATTAATGCCAAGTGCCCTCACCTGGTTTATGTATGCAGATTTGTGTCTCCTTATTCCGCTGTCGTCCCTTCTTCCTTCTCCCCTGGCCATGGCGATCAGCTCTATTTCTATGCCCGCATGGGAGGCGGGTGTCTCCTTTGAATGGTGTGTCTCTTGAGTGAGTCACACCAAGCGACGACCCTTCAGGATCTTGTGCAAATTTGTTTAGTTTGTTCACATTAATTTGAATGTTTAAGCTTTTGGTTAATTCGATCAATGATATATTTAGGAGATTTAAATATTTATTTAAATAAAGGATTCGGTATATATATTTAATTAATGGTTTTAATTGATGGATTTAATATATATTTAATCAATGTTTCTTTTGTAATGCTTATGTTTATTTTTAAAATAATTTTTTTAAGAATTATAAAAGATTTAATATATATGTATTTTTATTGTTTTAATGACAAGTAACTTATAATGAAAAAAATGTATTGTTTTATTATTTATATTTTAGTTAAAAATATCACATTTAATAATTCTGATTAAATACAAGATTTGAAGTTACATACTCTGATGTCTTAATTTTGGGGAAAATGACAGGTTCAGAGTTATGTCGATGGGAAGGAATCCTATTCTCAGGCAAGTGTATATATCATGGTACCAGGGATCACTGGGACCATCAATTTCAAACACCAATTCAAATGTTGCTACCTCGAATGTTGGTACGAGAAGCTGCTATATGAGGAATTCTTGTTTTGAGATGTTGTGCGGAATATCCCAGAGTGATCCGATTGTAGCCATTGCATCCACTGCTCTATTATTTTCTCTTGGTAGTTGTTCAAATGTGATATTAGTGAAGAACCTCTTAAGGCTTTCCACCAACTTCTTATATGGAGTCAACTTATCTTTCTTTGTTTGATATTCATTATTTACGTGGTTGATTATGAGTTGTGAATATCCGTAGACCTTGAGTGCCATGATCTTCCATTGTACTACAATTATCAGCCCTATGACAAGAGCCTTATATTTCACGATGTTCTTTGTGCATGGGAATGACAACTTGTATGATTTAGGTATGTAGTCCCCTTGCAGAGTGATGAAGAAGATTCTCGCTCTTGATCAGTGTTGTGTGTAGGATCCATCAAAGTAAATTTTCCAGTGATCTACTACACTAAGGTTGAAAATTTATTCATCGAGGAACTTTGAAACAAGTGGATTCTCTGCAGATATAGGTGCTTCTGCCAGTTGATCTGAAATTTCTTGTCCTTTGATAGCCTTGTGTTCTATATACTCAATTTCATGCTTCGTTAGGATCATGACCCACTTCATCGTTCTTCCTATTAGACTTTCTTTGGAAAGAAGATAATTGAGAGAGTCTATTTTTGCAATGAGCTTGATCTGATGTGCTAGCATGTAAATTCTGAATTTTTGTGCTGCAAACATCACTGCTAGGTAGGCTTTCTCAATGGGTGTATAGTTCATATCATGTCCCACCATGATCCTGTTGATGTAGTAGATAGCCCTCTCCTTCCCGTTTTTATCGTTTTGTGCTAAGAGAGCGCCAAGGGATGTTGTTGCTGATATGTATAAGATCAAGGGTTTTCCTAGAATTGGTGGCATAAGGACTGGTGGTGTGAGAAAGTACTACTTGATTTTGTTGAACAACTGATCACATTTCTCATCCCATTTGTATGCTACCCCCTTGTGGATTAGATGAGAATAATGGATTTCCTTGTCTGCTAGTTGCACTATGAATCGACAGATGGATTGGAGTCTTCCCTATAGGCCTCTTAGTTGTTTCAATGTCCTAGGTGCCTCCATTTCGAGGATGGCTTTGACTTTGGTGGGGTCGACCTGGATTCCTCTCATGGATACAATGTATCCTAGGAGCTTGCCTAATTGTACCCCAAAGAAACACTTCTTTTGATTAAGTCAGACCTTATACTTTTCTAATATGTCAAAAATGGAGCTTAGGGCTGATATGTGGTCTCGTCGTTTTTCGATTTAGCCACTATATCATCCATGTAATATTCCATAGTTTTATGGATCATATCATGAAATATGAGTGTCATGGACCTTTCGTACGTTGCTCATGCATTCTTCATCCTGAATGGCATCATATTCCAACAATATGTCCCCCACGAAAAAGTGAAAATTGTCTTGTGTTGGTCTTCTTTAGCTATCATGATCTAATTGTATCCTGAGAATCTGTCCATTAGCAATAGAATCTCATGTCATGTTGTCATATCTATGATCATGTCAATGTTTGGAAGTGGAAAGTCATCCTTTGGGCATGCTTTGTTTAAATCTCTGAAATCCGTGTAGTGTGGATGCCCACAGTGGGCTTTGAAATAGGTACAAGGTTTGAGACCCACTCTAGATAATCGATCGGCCATATGAACCTTGCATCTAGGAGCTTTTGTAATTCCGTTTTGACCAACAATGCTATTTGGGGGTGCGTTTTTCTTTGCTTTTATCTCATTGTCTTTGCTTCGGGATATATAGGTAGGCAATGAACCACAACCTTTGGATCAAGCCTTGGCATGTTAGCATAGGTCCATGCAAAATTTATCTTTCTTTCCTTTAGGAATGCAACTAGGAGTTCCTATTCTTCTATGAGAAGTGACTCGGTATAGAATGTTATATGTGGTAGTTCTTCTGCTCCCAGATTAACTAGATTGCATTCTTCCGCCAGAACTGCTGACTTCTCCTGATGAATAGAACTGAGAGGAAGATTGAATCCTTCATCCTCCAGTGCCTCAAAGAGGTTTTCCCCATTGGATGCATCCTTTATTTTTATTATTTTTGGGTCAGAGAATACCACAGTGTGGTTTTCACTCAAAGACCTAGAGATTATTCTCAATTTTTTGCTTTTGCAACTGAAGGATTCAATCATTTCCTTGTAATAGGCTTCTATATCCAGTATGATGTCGAACCCAACTTTTTGATCTCCAAATGGCACCGTATCCCACAATCCCATGAATTCTGAGTGCACCTCATCTTTTTTGAATGTGTCCAGAATTGGCGGTCCTCATTGATTGTAATCGATGAGTTGGCGATAGACTAGGTTTATTTCATGGGTTTGATGGTCTAACTCAAAAGATAGGGTATTGATCATGAATAGGGAGGCATCTTCAAAAATCATAGGCAAGTCAGTTACGGGATCCTCGTCACTACTACACACATCGGTTATGTCAATGGTAAAGTTATCTAAGGGTAGACTTGTAGACACTAGTAATTGAAGGGCAATTGTCGATAGTTGAGGGGGAGTCCTGACTGCTTTAACAAGGGGAATTCTGCCATGTATGGTTATACTTAGGGGGGTACATTCCAGGCCAATATTTTTCATACACTTCTCAACAATGAAAGGTTCCAATCGGTCGTTGCTATTTTTTCCAAGACTTTCATTTTTGTTATAGCCCATGCCCAACATTAATTGAAGTCCTTTGTTAGCATCACCCATAGGAAGGGTTGGTATAGGTATTTCATCTTGATAGAGGAGACTAGATACATCTCTCTCATCCACCACTTCTTGGCCTAGATCCCCCAACTCCTGAATCAGGAGGGATCCGCTCTGAAGGTTTGAGTTGTTGTATTAGCGGGTTGCGATTTTCCATGAGATCTAGGGGATTGGAGTAACTCCCCTACCACAAAGGCTCCCTTCTTCATTTTTTAATCCCCACACTCGTTGTCTTGGATAATGACCTTGATTTCAGATATATTAGGAATGGTGGGTGTCTTTGTCCTAGAAGTGGAGGCAATGTTAGCTAGGTCTATATATGGAGTTGAAGGGCCTTCATCATTCTTTGGGACTTGGGGGATTTTATATTATTTTGCTTCCAAGTTTTTGCAGTAAGCAAAGCGCTCAGGATCACTGTAGATCATGACCTCTTGATTTTGATATGAGAACTTGATGCATTGATGGAAGGTTGATGCAACTGCTTGCATCCCATGGATCCACAAACGCCCCAGGAGGATGTTATAAGGAAAATCAAGGTCTAGGACCTGGCAGGTGGTTTCCATAATGGTTGGCCCTACTTGAATAGGGATTTGGATAGTTCCCTGAGACACTCTTTCTTGTTCATCATACACTCTGATTGTGATGCCATTGCCTTTTTCAATAGAGTCCTCAGAGAATCCCAGATTCTTTATGAGCTTGAGAGAACAAATGTTCAAACCTACACCCCATCCACCAAGACCCTTTTGACTTTATTTTTATGAACCGGGACCTCAAGGTGGATTGCGCAAGTGTGAGATGGTTGGGTGGGGAATTCCTAATCGGAAAATGTGAGGAGACGTGGTAATTTTTCTGACCATAGCTTGGAATTGTTCAGTATCAAGATTGGCAAAGATGGTGGATGAAGCAAATGCTTCCTCAAGGATTTCTCTATGGGTGGATAAGATCTTCAGTAACTCCATGATGGAGATTTGAGCAGAAGTTCCTTTCAATTGGTCCAAGACATTGTAGTCATTAGGAGCAGATTTCATATTTGAAGTGGATGCCCTAGGTGGTTGTGATGTTCCAAAAATGGTGACCTTGCCACCACGTGTGGTGAATCCACAATCAGCTTTGGCTCCCTTGATATTAACAATAGTGACCCATTTGTTCTAGGGATGTGGAAATTTGATCATACACATGGTTTACATTGGCATACTTTTGTTTTCCTTTGTTATGATCCGACATCGGATTCATGTATATCTTAAGGTCTTGATTTCTAGCTGGCTATTCCACCTTTATGATCTTCTCGTTGATGAGGTTTTGGATTATATTTTTCAGCTTCATGCAATTGGTTGTTGTGTGCCCCTTGATTTTATGATAATCGCAAACGTAATTTTCATTGTACCATGGTAGTTTCACTTGGGGTTCTTGATAATTGTCACAAGTAGGGATCTTGATGAGATTCTCATTTACCAATTTCTTCATGACGTATTCGACTAATTCCCTAAGGGCTGTGAAATTTCTCTTTGGGGGATATTTCTTTTGCGGAGGTGGTCCCCCTTGAATATTTAGATTTTTGATTCGATTATTGGGTGGTTTTTGTGCTACCACATTGGTTTGTGTGTTGTTGTGATTGTTGTTTTATGGTTGCTGATATGTTTGGGTGTTCTGATTCAGATCACTGATCATGACCTTGGGGTCAACCATGCCATCATTAGTGGTGTTCCTGTTTTTCACCCACGTGCGAAATTTTTCATTATAGCTGGTGGAAGGGCAGTTGTCTTGATGTTTTGGATAGGTGGGTGTCCCCCCTGTGCAATAAGGGCTCATTCGATGTTGAGTGCCTTGGGGATCAATTGGTTGTAAGTGGTGATGGACTACATTTTTAGATGGAATGCCAAGATTTTCTCAAGATTGGAAATGATGGTGCATTTTTTTTCTCTTCCGACATGGCTCACTTGCTCTTATTGGCCTTGGATCGCCATCATTGTAGGAAGGAAGTGAATGATTCCCCCTTACCTTGTTTGAGCGTCGACAGTTCCTCTAGACTAACATTCATGACAATGTTAAATGCATAATTCTTTAAGAATGTGTCTACAATCTCTTGGAAGATTTTGATGCCAATAGGCAAGTGAGAGAACCACTCCATGGGAGGGCCATCCAAGCTTCGTGGAAATAGCTGCATCAAATATGTATCATTATATGCAACTTCCATACAATGTACCTGGAATTCCCTGATGTGATCCTTAGGGTTTCCCAGCCCACTATATTTGTCAAATTTAGGGATTTCAAAACCCTTTGGTAATGGTACCATTGTTAGACTCCTGTCGAAGGGATAAGGGAAAAAATTTCTTGGTGTCCTTGTTGTTTTCCCTGATTGGAGATCGATCACTTGCTGCGAGAGAAATGTGATTTGTGTTGCCATATCATCTTTCAGATTAGGAGATGGAGTGAATATATTCTAAAGTGGTTGATGTGTTCGAGTGATGGGTGGGGTGTTAGGTAAGTTGGTAGGAGTTTGTTGCAAGATTTTTTGTGTGATTAAGGCTTGTTGATACACATGCATTTATTGTTGTGCCAACAACACTTGTTTTTGGTCTTTTTGTTGTTTTGCAAACAAAGCTTTTTGTTGCTCTTGATGTTGTTGTGCCAATAAATATTGTTGTTGGGCTTGTTATTGAGCTACATTTGTTATGCTTGATACTATTGTAGGGCTTCTTGATATACTTGTTGTTGAGCTTCTTGCAATTGTGCCTAGTATTGAGCTTGCACTTGCGCTTACTGAGCTTGATATTGGGCTTGATCTTGAGCCTGGGCTTGTTGGGCTGCTTGTTAGCTTGGGCAGCATGTGCGGCTTGTGTGGCTTGAGCTTCTTGTGCAACTTGGGCATCTTGGGTGGCTTGTTGTTGTTGCAGAAAAGCTTGAGCTTGAGCATCTTGTTGCACTTGTTGTGCTGCTAATTGTGTGTGTGCTTGTTGGGCAGCTAGTTGTTCATCTTGTTGATTTTGAATTTGCTGAAGTGCCTTTTGATAGGCGGCTTGTTTTGTTGCTTGCAACGCGATGCTAAATGAGTTTTTCATGTTAGGTTTTGGTTGTGGTGGTGGTGGATTAGGAACATTGTTCGTTGTTGTGATGAGAGGGACTGTTGTATTGATAATTGGGGTTTATGTGGTGGATGGTGTGATTGACATTCTTGGTCCTTGGGAGACCATGTTTTGAGATACTTGGGGGATGGTAGATGATGTGTTGATTGTTGGGGTTACTTGAATGGTTGCCAACTGTTGTTGCGATATCGATGGCAAGACTAGAGGATTCAACATGATGTTTTGATTTATGATTGGAGGGTTGTTCGGATTTTTTTGATTGATGGTTGGTAAAGGGGGAATGCCTAACCCAAGGGGTGGTGTGGACGTTAACAACGAAGGTGGAAATGGTGGGAAAATGGATGGAATATTCCCTTGGAGAAATGATGTTGATGATGAGCGATCAAAGATTCCCCCGATCCAAATAGTCCACCTTCTCCTTGTGAGGTCATGGGGAGAGAGGTTTGTGTTGTGAGAGGATATGCCGATGTTACATGAAAAGAGGTTGGATGGGTAGGATCATGAAATGCAAGAGGAACATATGGGTGTAATGGATTCAATGGGATGGGTTGAACCAATATAGTGTTCACATCCAAATCTTGGTTGTTCACAATGGGATGTGTTTGAAGTGCATGAAGCAATGAGCTTCCCTTGTTGACAATTCGTTGAGTCGGGCCAATGAATGATGTCATTTGGGGGATGCTTTGAATGATTTTTTGAAATGGAGGTGTGGATGAGGTTGGGGCCATGATCCCAGAAGGTCTTTCCACAATGGTGCTCACGTCATAATCGAAAGGGATTTTAGCCCCTTCTTTTGCCAATTCAAGCATGTATTGGGAGGGATTTAGCCTCATCATAGTATTGACAATTTTGTGAGTTTTAGGATTTTGAACGATTTCAAGGATTTCATCTTGTATCATCCCCAAGACATTATTGGTGATGTCTTTCACTTGACCTTCCTCTTGAGGATTTTGTGATGATAGAGGAAGATTGGTTAGGGCATTGCTTGATCCAATGGGATTCATTTTGGGAGCAGTTTGGCTTAAGTCACTCGAAGTTGATGTTTCTTTGTTGGTTTCCATGTTCTTCTTGTGTTGCGATCTAGTTTGCACCATAAAATAGGGGTCAATTTTCAAGAATATGTGAGATGAACCTCTAATTCTCTAGATTGATCTAACTTTAGGCACAAAAGAGAAAAACTAGGATGATTAAGGATCAAAGTGTGATGATGAGACAAACAGAAGATGGATAATGTGAATGATTTGAACTCTTGAGAAATCTTGAAGGAGATACTAGACTTTAGAAAAGAAATAGATTTTGATTTGATTTGATTTTGGTTTGATCTGATCTTGACTTTGGCTTGATTGGATTTTGATTTGGATAGTGAACTCATAAACTCTAAGAGGTTGGATTTTGTACTAGAGTAAACTTGTACGCAAGATGATAATTTGACTAAGTGTGTAAATAAGGATTCAACTATACACCCCTAGCCAAACAAGATGATTTTGGTTTGATTTGATTTTTTGGATTTCGGATAATGAACTTATAAACCCTAAGATGTTAGATGTTATCAAAGGGTAGAATTGTTCACAAGAATTGATAATTTGACTAAATATGTGGAGAAGGATTCATCTACACACATCTAATCAAATAAGGTGATTTGGATTTACCAAAAGTCTAGCATGAATGATTTTTTCAAGATTTCCAAGAGTTGTTGGTGAGATGATTTTTGGATTTCATGCTAAATGGGTTGATGAGAATGATGACTTTGATCCTAGATTATACCTAGATAGAACTCCTTTCTACAAGACCTTGGTATTGAAGAACATGCTTGGTACTTCCTATGTGAGAAAATAAAACTTTTGAAAGAGACTTGGATTTTGTTGGAAATTAAATTCATACAAATTATGACTGTTATTTGATGCACATTTGTAAAAGTTGAAGGTCAATATTTCTCTAAATTCATAAAGCATAAACAAACGTTTCTTGTGAGCTTTTTGACTAAGACCTTTAGACTTTGGTTTTTAGATTTTGATCTTTCGGGAAATCATTTAGAAGAGCACATGTGTGGGGTTCAATTGTTTCTTAGCTTTGCTTAATGACTTCCTTTTACTACAATTTTTTTATTTATTAGGTTTTCAAACTAGATGTCTAATGTCCTAACTTCTTTTCATCCCACAAAGTCCATTATATGTGGAAATCAAGGCAATAGTTTCCTAATGTTGACTTTAGTGAGAACAAATTATGATAACAATCCAAATACTTAGAAGCCTCTAAGGATGAAATCCCTAGGGCAAGCAAGAGCACTTGGATTTGTCAAAGGTATTAATTCCCTCTAAAGGGTTTGAAATTTTGAAGATTTGTTGAATGTTTATTTTCAAGTATTTTAAATCCAAGCAAAGTATCTTGATTTCAAAGTGATGCACAATCCTAGGATAAAATGAGGCAATATTTGTTGAGTTCCCACTTGGATAAATCCAGTTACGCTTACCCTTAGTAGATGATTAGATGCTTGACCACATAGGCTCCCCCTTACAGTGCACTCGCTTCTCGGGTCAACCAAGCATCAATACCCATGAAACTCCCATGGCATACTTCTCATCTCTACCAAGAGCCGTAAGAATGTGGGATGGCTTCAGAATGATCATTCTTGCATCAACAAATAAGTCTAAGGATTTGGACCTTCTAAACAAAT
Source organism: Sequoiadendron giganteum (assembly GCA_007115665.2). Lineage (NCBI taxonomy): Eukaryota > Viridiplantae > Streptophyta > Pinopsida > Cupressales > Cupressaceae > Sequoiadendron > Sequoiadendron giganteum. The sequence goes on from CM021100.1 coordinate 917,575,756, forward strand.
GGTTTTAATATGGGTATTCCATTCATGGGGGATCATCCATATGGAAAGACACCATTGCTGCACTTCTTTTCAAAACAATCCTCATGATACTTGAACTTTCCTCAAGTACCCACACTTATATACCAGTTGGGAGTCACTTGGCTTTAGAATGTTACCAGTTGGGTCGTTCCCTTGGGGTGAGTACTTTTTCCCACCAAGGCAGGCCCTCTAAGATTTAAACAAAAGCAAGTAAGTACATCCGAATTTTGATCAATCTTTGTTGAGAAACAAAGAGAGAACACTCACGATATACTCCACTCACACTCGCAAGATTTTGTTCGATTTTACGAACCCAAATTGAAATGTGGACGTAATCACTTACACAACTTAATATCTCAAAAAAGGCTTTTGATTCTCAAGATCGTCGTGAGGTGCGAGAGAAGTGCGTACGTCTTTTTTAAAATATATTAACTTAGATAAGGGATTACAAAATAAAGAGTACACATGTTCATTTTATCCGCAAAGCAATGATATGAATTCTTTTTAAACACCATCTTTGAAGTGTGAGATTTATTTGTTCATTAATTAAGTCCAAAACAAAATCTAGTAAATTTGTCTATGGTTCTTTTTAAGCCCAAACGAAATCTATTGAGTCCTAAAAAGAAAGAAGATGACAAATCCTTAGAAAAAGGGTTATAATTTCTCCCCAAAGTGTTTAAAACCACTTGATACAATGAGATGATAATGTCATAAAGAAATTTTGTTCTTCATTTCTTTTCTTCACTTTTGATCAAGCCAACCTACAAAAATAGCGGCCAAAAACTAGTTAGAAGTCAAAAACAACTAAAGTGAAAAAATTACATGTTAACAATAATCTAAAATCTACCTTTTACCCAACTCCAGTGGCACAATCCATGATTGCGACACAGTTTGAGAGAGTCAGTGGTGCTATATAGCGCCGCTTGGGACTGTTAGCAGCACTCTGCACAAAAACGGTGAGCACAATTACGGTGCAATTTTAGCCAACGACGGTGTTTGTGATTTGGGTGTCCAACGTCGAAGTTTAAAATTCAAATTTTTGGGTGGGAAGAATTCAGTAGAGCCATTTCAAGTTTAACAGTGGTGCTATATTGCGTCATTGGACTGGTAGCGACGGAGTTTGAGTGGCAACAACGTAGTTTCCCTATAGACACAAAAACTCAACAAAAAAACACAGAATTTTTAGAAGAACGTGTTAATTTTCTCTAGATTTTCCCTCCCTCTAGTGCCAAAATGTCAATGGTGAACCTATACCTACACAAACACAAAAGAGCAAGCATATAATTAGATCATTATGAAAGTTGGATCAACATTCCCCATGAAATTAGTTTGAAGCATGAAAATAGGAAATAAGATGAAGAACACAACAATAAAAGCTATTAGATCCTGTTAGGTCTCAAAAACATAGGTTTGAACCACAAGAGGTTTCCAAGCTCTCAGAACGTTTTTGGCTAATGTACAAGGCCAAATGATGCTTTTGAACCTTCTACTCTTTAGGCTTTGATAAACCTAGGCGGGTGTACCTATATGAATGAAGTAGATTTGAACTATGTGTTTTATTCCTTAAGAAATCTACCCATAATGGCAATTTGGAAGTGGAAAGATGCAAACTTAATTTGGTATAAATTGTCCAAGTAATATAAAAATCTAATATGTTCATTTAATAGATGTAAAAATAGATGAAACTAAATAATGAAATGCATGAGACCAATGCCTTGTTGGGTAAACAAAGTCTAATGAAGACCTAGAAAATGTGACATGTAATGGCAATAAATCAAACTGTTCAGCACACTATTGTGGGTTTATAAATTTTATAAACATGCAGACAATTAGTTGACAAACTCTACCTGAGATAGATTGACAACCCTAATTATATGGCTCTTCTTATTAATCCAATTAACACTCCCAAATTATTGTGATTGACCAAAAGGATTTAATCTTTACTTGAAAGAACCAATTAATCATATCACACAAGTACAACAAATGTGCACTGACAAACTAAGTATATACTTGATATATCAATTTAAATAACAGAGAAGCATTAAAATGGAGAAAGACAAATAATTAAATAATTCCAACAAATAGTTGATACCAAAATTAGGCAACAAAATCAGATATCTTCATTGACTTCTTCAGAATTTATACATGCATCATGGTCTTCACTGTGTACAACCCTCTAATTTTTATTTTTTTTTAGATTATCACATATCCTCCATTTTATATCTCTCCCTAAAAATCTCCCGCACCCTTTGATCTGTGTCTTTTCGCATTCTAATCAAAGTCCACCAACCTCATATCAATGGTCGCACCGCTTGAAAACAAAAAAAAAGATTAAATAATATGCAACAAAAGCTGATGTAACAAATTCATTAATTTTAGAGCAAAGCTATTGCACTTTCAATTCATGGTTTATTTTTCCGCAGCTTCGCCTTTAATTTTGATGTCACTTCATAACTCGTTCAAAGCTCTCCACGTGGCCTCTTGTCAGGACTTCCCCTCGACTGCTTTTCTTTCTTTCCTGTCGAGCTCCACCAACTTAACACGTGGCCTTCCATCAGAGCTTTCCTTTAGATGATACATTTCCTTTTAGCCGAGCTCCACCAGATTGACATGTGGCATTACGCAGTACTTTGCTTTCTATTCGGGTGGGGGCCACACCGTAGTTGCTTTTTGTTAGGAGCCTCCTGTGTGGTGCTCTATAGGGACTTCACTTTAGAACACTCCTTCTTTTTCTATTGGGCTCTGGATGCTTGACACGTGGTGTGTCATCAAAGCTTTGCTTTAGACGTTGGTTTTTCTTTTCAACCGAGCTCCGCCTGCTTACCGTGTGGCACATCGTGGTGACCTATTTCTGTCTTAACCATGGGGTGGCTATCATGACTGCTACTAATTGGGATACTATGAACCATTTTGCAAAGGGTCGTGGTAAAGATATATGAGGTGCGGGCTATAAAGGACGAATATTTAGGCAGCGGTATAGTGGTAAATGGAAATTATGGCTTTGCAAATGGTGAAAATGATTTTTCATGAAAAATATGGCATGAGTTTTGGGTTTAGATGGATAAAATCCTTTGGAATTTTATGGAAAATTCTGGTTCTAACAGTGGCTCCTATTGGGGATGAGTGATTTATCGATAACTGCAAGAATCCAGAATATCTCTGAGAGAGCGGGCCAAGAATTCAAAGGATATGCGCAATGAAAGGAGGTAGAAAATGGAGGAGATGGAAGTGATCCTATTACTACTATACATGGAAAAATTTGTTTTAAAAGAGGGAATTCTGGGATTCTCCATGTACTAGCAAGTCCCAGCCCCTTTTGAATTTATAAACTATTGTGCATGGAAAAGAATGTTTTAAGAGGTTTGTTAAGAATTGTCCATGAACTGGAAATCCTTAATCCTCTATTACTCCTTAAGAGAAGAAATTATTTAGGAACTGCCCATGTACAAGCAATTCCTGCTCCTCTCTAGACATGTTTTGCAAATAATAAGAGTCCTCCCCTCCTTTGGCAATGATCACAAAAGGACCCAAACACAGAGCTTCAAACTTTCCATGCTTTCCCTTCTCCTGGCATTGAGCATTCCACATTAACACAAGATCATTTTCCTCAAATTTTTGGTCTCTGGCCTTTTTATCAAAAAGAAATTTTGCTTGTGATTGTAGCTTCATATTTTTATTTTGGGCCATTCCCCTAATTTCATCAAGTTCTGCAAGTTGTTCCATTCTTTCCTCCATTTGTTCAGAAATATCCAAATCCTCTTGCAGAATAAAATTATAAACTAGTAAAAGATTTTGTAGTGGCATCCTGGCTTGTATTCCATACACCAGTTCAAATGGAGACTTTCTTATTTCCTTTTTCACTATAATCCTGTCCGCCAATATAGCCATTCTCAACTTTGAGTCCCATGCCTTTTTATTTGTATCTAACATCCTCATTGTTTTCAATAGACTTTTATTACTAGATTATGCCTGAACATTTGCTTGCAGGTGGTAAGGAGAAGCATAGGAAATAGTAATTCCATGTGTATTACAAAAGTCTTTGAATTCATCAGATCTAAAACACATCCCATTATCTATGATCACTCTTACTGGTGTGTCGAATTTATTCATGATGTTTTCCATTAGAAATTTTATCACCACCTTGCTTGTTGCTTGCTTAGTCGGGATTGCCTCCACCCACTTAGTAAAATAATCAATAGCTACCAGTATCCATTTATGTCCTCCACTTGATTTTTCCTATATTTCTCCAATGAATTCAATCCCCCATTGATGGAAAGGGGCTTCAACCTACAAAAGTCTAAGGGGTAGGGCTCCTTGATATTTCAATTTTCTTGAAAACTTTTGACAAGCCTCACATTTCCTTACATGTGCAAAGGATTCGTTAAAAACTTTAGGCCGATAATAGCTAGCCCTAAGAATCTTATATGCAGTGGTTTTGGAAAAATAATGACCTCCACACACCCCTTCACGCATCTCCCTCAAGACATGTTTTTCTTGTGATTCATCTAGACACAACAATAGCATTCCATCCCTATCCTTCCAAAATAAGTCCCCTTCTATAAATACATACTTAGAAGCTTGCAGCTTCAAACTTCTCTTTTGATTATTATTCAACCCCTCAGGGTATTTCATGTGCTTCAGATAATACATTATGTTTATGTACCAAGGAGTATGTTCAATACTTGCAACTGCATTCTCCTCACCTTCTATATTGCAAATTTGGTTTGCTTCAATGTTTGTTTCCGCCATCAACTTAGCTAAACCCTGTCCCCTTACCAACTTGGTAATTTGAATTTCCATATCGAACTCTAGTATTTTATTAATCCATCTGCATCTTTTCCCTGTCACCTCTGTCTGTATCAGGATATCTTTCACGGCTGCATGAGGGACATAGGCTATTACTTTGGCTCCAAAAAGATAAGGTCTGAAATATTTTGTTGCTTTGACCAATGCAAAGGCTTGTTTTTCCATGATATCATATTTCAATTCTGACCCTTGCAAAGACTTGCTGAAAAAAGATACTGGTTGCTCATGACCTTCATCATTCTTTTGTAACATAACAGCTGCTATGGTGTGAAATGAGGCAAAAGAAAATATTTGAAAGGGTTTGTTAAAATTAGGGGACTTGAGGATGGGGGATTCTTTGATAGCTCTTTTGATAGATATAAAGGCTTCTATGGCTTCTACAGTCCAATTTATCTTTTCTCATTTTTTCAGCATCTTGGATATAGGTTTAACAATCTCAGCAAAATTTGATACAAATCTCCTCACAAAGTTAATTTGACCAAAAAATAATTGGATTGCTTAGACATTTTTGGGAATGGGGATTTTTTCTATGGCCTCTACTCTCTCAAGGTCTATTCTGATCCCATCTTTTGATATAATATGTCCCAAAAGTTTACCCTCTATAACAACAAAGTGACATTTTTTTGGATTAAGACTAATACCATATTGAAAAGCTTTGATAAATATTTTCTCCAAATTCCCTACATGATCTTCTGCCTTTTTGGAATAAGTAGTAAGATCATCTTGATACACCACCATTATAGCATTAATCAAATCTGCAAATGCCACATCCATGGCCCTTTGAAAAGTTGCCCTTGCATTTTTGAGACCGAATGGCATTCTCACATAGACATATGTCCCCCATGGTATAGTGAATGTTGTCTTGTATTTCTCAGACTCTTTGACTTTAACTTGATTTTATCCATAAAACCCATCCATCATTGATAACAACTCACATCCCGTTACTTTGTGCAATATTGCCTCCATATTTGGAAGAGGATAATTATCTTTAAGGAAGGAAACATACAAATTTCTAAAATCTACACACAATCTAATATCCCCATTTTTATTTCTTACTGGAACTAGGTTGGAGACCCATGTCAAATGTCTAATAGGTTTAATAATACCTCCATCTCTGAGTTTTCCTAGTTCCTCCTGCATCTTAGGTTCCAAAGTTGGGTTAATAGGCCTCTGCTTTTGTTTGAATGGCTTTGCATCTAGTTTAAGTGGAATCTCATGTTGGAAAATATCCTCTCTGTATGCCTTGAGATCCTCATAAGACCAAGAAAACACATGTTTTTATTTTCTGAATAATGCAATCAACATTCTCCTAATGATTGGACTAATCTTCTTTCAAATGTAGACCTTTTTTGGTGCTAACTCAGTTCCTAGATTTATTTCTTCAACATCTTCTCTCCTTACTAGTGTCTGCTTCATGAGAGACTGATAATTCCCATCATACACTTTCTAATGCCACAAGCCCTTTGGGGAGCTTGTTGGTTTTAAGCTGCAAGACTTCCTTTCCAAATACAGTATGTTTTCCATCCACTTCTTCCACAAAACCATTGAAGTCAATCTCCTGAGCCTCGTACTGATCTATGCAATGAAGAAAATTTAGAAGGTCGGTATCATCATTGAAAACTTTCCAACTGTATATGTTGTCAGGGATAGTAGGTCTTGTTTTGAATTCAACCTAAGATATTCCAGCCAAGGTGATATCACCTCTTTTTCAAGGCTACATTAGCTAGAAAATCTACTATCAAGTTTTATGATTTGTCTATCTAATCAATTGAGAAAGCATCAAATAACTCAATCATGTCCCACACAACATTCTATATTGTTTCAATATTTTATTCTTTGCAGCATATCTTGATCTGATTTGTGAGATAACCAGTTCAGAGTCTCCTGAGATAATTATCAATTTGATCTTGTGTTTTGACAACCATATTTAAACCAATCAAAAAGGCCTCATATTCTACCACATTGTTTGTACACTCAAAGGTTAACAAAAATGAATATTTGAATGTAACACCTTCAGGTGATATAAATACTACTCTAGCTCCATTGCCTTATTGGCTGCATGCTCCATCAAAATACATTTTCCATACGCCCTACTGATCTTTAGAAACATGCATATTAATTGGGTCAATATTTTCTAATTCAGGCTGAGACGGTTCCACTCTGAAGCTCCCTAGATCAACATCACAAAATAAATTTATTTGTTCTTGAGGAACACAATCCACAATTTGACTCATCCTTGGTTCTCTATACAACTTGACTTCTTCACCATTGACCGGTATTGTGGCATATGATAAATCAAATTGTACATTGCCTCCAACTGTTGCAGTCCATTGTCTTGACAAAAGCATTCCAAACTAAGGAGGTGTGTCAATCATAGTTATATCAATATTATAAGTTGCTTGTGGCTAAATAGCCAGTTTTACTTCCACATATTTCATGATTCCCACCACCAGGACAGGTCTACTATCCATGGCATAGCATTTATCACCTTCAACATCCACCCACATATCGAGTTGTTTCATCACCCCTACTGGCATGATGTTAATAGAAGCACCTAAATCTATCATACAATTTCTTACTAGCTTCTTATTTATGAGTAAGGTAGTAAAGAATGGATCAATTTGTGGCGGATTCATCAATGCATTACTTAGACAAACCTTGGAACCTTTATCTTTTCCTTCTTATTAGTAATTTCAAGAATCTCCTTATTTTCAAGGTTTGTATTTTTATTACTTCCACTAGATATCAATTGAATAGCCCTTTCCCTATACTCTTTAACCTTCATCATTTCAAGTAATGGGATAGAAATCCTTGCCTGAGACAAATCTTGCATGAAATCGAAAGAGGCACCTTCTGTTATGATCATCTTCTTTTGCTCCATTGAATCTCCTTTGTTCTCCTCTATTCTCCTCTTTCTCCTTTTTGTTTGTCTGATCTGACTTTTGTTTGTCCTTGGGAAATTCTTTATTTTCCTCCTTATGAACATTCTTTTGTTCTTTTTTATCAGGCTGCTTATCATCTATCTTTTTTGAAGCTTCCTGAGGCATTTTCTTATCCTTCAAAAATATTCCTCTTGGGAAACCTTCACTCTCATTCACTATCTTGTTTCTCAACCAGTATTTGCTTTTGGCCTGCTCAACTGCTGCAATGGTTAACCTTTCAATTTCTTCTTCGGTTAATCTCCTTATATTGCACTTATTTGTCTGATATGATGTACTAGGAGAACATTGTTCATCATCACTTTCTTCATGATCAGAAAAAACTTGTTCTGCCATATGGATATTGTATTTTTGGTGATCAACATCATATTCATACCCTCCTTCTTATGTATTTGAATATCCCTGCTCAACAGGGTGAAGAGTATGGGAAGTTAAATATATGTTATGGTCCTCTTCATTATTGTCTTTTGGCATGTCTTTTCTTGATATCGACTGAGCTACAATACAATGATCAGGGGAATGTGGCAAGTCACAAATTGAACACCGAGGACTATTATTTACCATATATGCTCCTCTTTTATTTAGAGGATCAGGTGTCTCTTTATTCTTAGGCCTATCCATTACTAGATTTCCATCCTTCCAATTTTTATTATATGGCATGTTATGCAACCCTTTCATTTTTCTATGCATTTTCTTGCCTATTTGAAAGAGTATATTGGGGAACCCTAGGATTATCCCTCTTGCCGATCATTCCTACAGCTTTCCTATTGTTTTCAAAAGTTAATGCTATCTTCTAAGCTTTAGCTAAACTCCTGAGACACCTGTTCCTAAGCTCATATCCTGTCTTAGGATCAAAAGCCTTTAAATAGATACTCAATGCAGTAGGATCAACTAATTTAGATCTAGGAGGCGTCTTATTATGTAACTTAGAAAACCTCTGGTTGAATTTATAACCTAACTCATTCTGATACTTCTGGATAGCTACTAATTCATGTAGGGAAAATTTTGGTGCACATTGATTCCCATACTTCTCAAGAAATTGTTCATAAAACTCCTAAATGGAATCAATAGAAGCCGTTGGCAAACTATTAAACCAATCTCTAGCATCTTCAATCAGTGACAGCATAAACAATCTCATCTATACATGCTCATATTGTATATCCAAATCTAGAATAAATGCATTAAAACTCCTTAAGTTTTCTTCAACTATGACTGCACTACTTCCTATGAATTTTGGGACAAGGCTTCTCCAACTGTTATCCATGGGATAAGGATATATTTGAAATCCAGCCAAATCAAATTGTCTAATCAAGGTCGTGTATGGTGGAGGAGGTGGAATTTGAGGATGTTGGTACAATGGATTGTTGTGAGGTGGCAACACATATTGATGACCTTATGGAGGAATGTATAGTTGGTGAGGGAGTGGCTGAGCATTATGAGGTCTATATTGATTCCTTGACTGATTTTGTTGTGCTTTTCGGGGATTTGAAGGTCCTGCATTATTATTTCCTTTCCTATGATGTGGAACATATTTAGGTAAATTAGCTATCTGGGCATTAATCTGAGTTTTTTGTAACTTCAATTCTTGAAGCTCTTTTATTGCTTGGAGTTTTTGTTCATATTCTGCTCTTGCTCTTTCCACCTCTTTCCTTTCATACTCCAACTGTGCATTTATTTCATCTTGAGTCATGTGTTCATATTTCTCTACAACTGTTGCATCATCACCATTCTAGTTCCCCTCAAGTAATGCCATCTTTTGATCATATCCAAGTTGTCTCCTCACTCTTTCAGCCTCTAATCCAGCCATGAATTCCTCTTGCTTCTTTGGATCATGCTGATAAAAGGGATTCCTCTTCTCTTCTGGAGTTTGAGGCTCTCTAGATGAGTTATTTTCATTTGTCAATGTATCATAATGATTATATGTCTCAAGGTGTTTTTTTGATGATTTGTCTTTATTTGTTAGGCACATATCATCAGACACCCTCTTACCCTTGTCATTCTTATGTGTCCATTTAATTTTGTCATTAGGACCTCCTTGATGCAAAGACCTTTGGCCATGCATGTTGTGAGCTATTTTGATAGTATTGACTCTATTATGAAGGCTTAGATTTAATTTGACTCCCCAGCAAAGTCGCCAAACTGTTAGGTCTCAAAAACGTAGGTTTGAACAACAAGAGGTTACCAAGCTCTCACAACATTTTTGGCTAACGTACAAGGCCAAATGATGCTTTTGAACCTTCTACTCTTTAGGCTCTACTAAACCTAGGTGAGTGTACCTATATGAATGAAGCAAATTTGAATAGTGTGTTTTATTCCTTAAGAAATCTACCTACAATGGCAATTTGGAAGTAGAAAGATGCAAACTTAATTTGGTATAAATTGTCCAAGCAATATAAAAATCTAATATGTTCAGTTAACAAATGTAAAAAATAGATGAAACTAAATAATGAAATGCATGAGACCAGTGCCTTGTTGGGTAAAAAGAGTCTAATGAAGACCTAGAAAATGTGACATGTAATGGCATAACTCATACTATTCAGCACACTATTGTCGGTTTATAACTTGTATAAACGTGTAGGCAATTAGTTGACAAACTCTACTTGAGATAGATTGACAACCCTAAATATATGGCTCTTCTTATTGATCCAATTAACACTCCCAAATTACTGTGATTGACTAGAAGGATTTAATATTTACTTGAAAGAACCAATTAATCATATCACACAAGTACATCAAATTTGCACTGATAAACTGAGTATATACTTGATATATCAATTTAAATAACAAAGAAGCATTAAAGTGGAGAAAGCCAAATAATTGAATAATTCCAAAAAATAGTTGATACCAAAATTAGGCCACAAAATCAGATATCTTCATTTACTTCTTCAGAATTTATACATGCATCATGGTCTTCATTGTGTACAATTTTTTTTAATTTTTTTTGAGATTACCACATATCCTCCTTTTTATATCTCTCCCTGAAAATCTCTCGCGACCTTTGATCTGTCTTTTCGCATTCTAATCAGAGTCCGCCAACCTCATATCAACGGTCACACCACTTGAAAACAAAATGGGAGATTAAATAATATGCAACAAAAGTTGATGTAACAAATTCGTTAATTTTTGAGCAAATCTATCGTACTTTCAATTCACGATTTATTTTTCCACGGCTTTGCCTTTAATTCTGATGTCACTTCATAACTCGTTCGAAGCTCTCCACATGGTGTCTCATCAGGACTTCCCCTCGACTGCTTTTCTTTCTTTCCTGTCGAGCTTTGCCAGCTTAACACATGGCATTCCATCAGAGCTTTCCTTTAGATGATACTTTTCCTTTTAACTGAGCTCCGCTAGAATGACATGTGGTGTTACGTAGCTATTTTCTTTCTGTCTGGGTGGGGGCCACACCAAGGTCTCTTTTTGTCAAGAGCCTCCCATGTGGCCCTCTATTGGGACTTCACTTCAGAATGCTCCTGCTTTTTCTGCCGGGCTCCAGCTGCTTGACACGTGGCGTGTCATCGGAGCTTTGCTTTGGAAGTTGCTTTTTATTTTCAACTAGGCTCTACCTGCTTATCGCGTGGCACATCATGACAACCTGTTTCTATCTTAACTGCGAGGTAGCTATCATGACTACTACTAATTAGGATACCGTGAACCATTTTGCAAAGGGCCACAGTAAATATATATGAGGTGCAGGCTACAAAGGGTGAATATTTAGGCTGAGGTATAGCGGTAAATGGCAGTTATGGCTTTGCGCATTGTGAAAATGATTTTTCATTAAAAAGATGGAATGAATTTTTGGTTTAGATGGATAAAATCCTTTGGAATTTTATGGAAAATTTTGGTTATCCTATTCTAATGAGAAAACTCTCAATTCCATGGGGGAATTCATGCCATTTTGATGCAGAAAATGGCCCTTTCGCAATTCCTTGATACACAATGATGATCTTTGGTGATGATTGTTGCTTCCTTGATGAAATTGTCCAATAACCTAGCTAAATTATTTTCAGAATATGAAATTCTATGAACTCAAATGCTAAATGCCTATAGTGATTGTGCTCTTAGTTGATGGATCCAAGATTCAAATGAGAGCCTCCTATAAATAGAAGATAATGATGGAGGAAGAGGAAAAATGGATGAACGTGGGACAAAAGACCAACCAATGAGAGAAGGCCACTTGTCCACATGTGATTGGAGGAGGAATGAGCACATTTTGATGAATGTGCAAATAAATATGGTTAGGTGGAATTTGAAATTTGTGAAATGACAAGTTGGAGGGAGAGAAGAATGGAGTAAATGCCACTTGGCTCAAGTCAAAGGACATGTAAGAGGCCTTTAATGCCTTGTTGAATGTACTCATCCCTTTTGGAGGGATTTTTGAATTTGACGAATATTCCCTCATTGATGTCATGTTGAGAGAAAATAGAAGAATTTATAAATCAAATAAAATTATTTATTGTGCAAGTTGCAAAATCTAAAGGATTTGATGGATCAGAATTAGGATTAATCAGGATTTGATTAATTTAGATAGGAATTAGTTGATTTGACAATTTGATTTAGATTTTAGGATGTAAATAAATCAAAATGAGATGAATAATGGATTTAGATTTAATTAAATAAAGTTTGATTTATCTAATTGAGGAAAGTGGTGTTAGTCTTAAATCAAATGAAGATTAATTTATTTATTTTAAAGAATATGACTTTAGAGAGTAATTAAATAAAATAAATTATTTATTTACAAGAGGGACTTATAAGATTAATTAAGCAAAATGATTTATTTAATTAATAGGAAATGCTGACTTAACCAAATAAATTTGATTTATTTAATTAAGAGCTGAAATCTAATGAATTTAATTGAATAAGGATTATCCAAATAAATTGATTAGTAAAGGAGATGATTTAGGATGAACTGGTGTTAGTAAGATCAGGATCAGGTGTATAGGATCAATCTGTATATTTTTCGTGTCTACACAAGTGTAGAGTGATATCTTCATTTGTGGAGTGGTGCGGACCTAAAATCAAACACACTATTACACTGAACTGGCAGATTTGACACAGTCAAATTTCCACATAATCTATATTTCTTAGACCAAACCATTATGTAATAATGTATTCCTTATGAACTCCAAAACTTATTAGGATTGATCAAAATGAGTTACAACAATTTTTACATCAATGACAGCACGGTATCACAATGCTTTATAACTTCCATGCTCATGTTGCCAAAAAGAATCATCAATGAAAAATTTCCAGGAATCCCCCCAAACTTGCAACACCTTATACCCTAAACCTTGAAAATTCTCCCTCAACACTAATCTTAAACCCTAAAATATACACACACAACCCTTTAGCCTTAATTCCATCAATCCTCAACCCTATACCATAAACCCTAAACTATATAACTTGAACCCTTAACCCTAATCCCTCAAACCTCAACACTAAACCGTAAACTGTAAACCCTAAAACCTCAACCCTCATCCCTATACCCTATACCTTATACACTTACCTCAGACACTCAACCTTGAACATTATCCTTCAATTTTAAACCCTTAACCATCAACCCTATATCCTATACCATCAACCTAATAATTGAGCCTTCATCCCTCAAAATTCAACCCTATACCTTAAACCCTAAACACTAAAACCTCAACCCTCATCCCTATACCATAAACCCTCAAATTCATACCCTAAAACCTGAACATTTTCTGTCAAATCTATACTTAAACCCTAAACCACATACTTTGAACCCTTCGCCCTATACCTTATAGCCTCAATCCCACAACCATATACCATATACCCACCCTACCAATCCCTATCTCCATCCTTCCCTCTCTCTCCCTCTCAACCTACCAATCCATATACCTTAATCCCTAAATCCTCAACCATATACATAAGCCCTAATCCCTCAACCCTCAACACTCAACCATATACCTTAATCCCTCAACCCTATGCCTTATACCCCTAACTCTACACCCTCAACCCTCATCCATATACCATATACCCTCATCCATAAAGCATAAACCTTGAACATTGTACCATCAACCCTATACTTAATCCCTAATCCCTCAACCCTCAACCCTACACCTTAAACCCCAAACCATACACTCTCAACCCTTATCCCTATACCAAACACCCTCAACCCTTATCCCTATACCAAATACCCTCAACCTTATACCATAAACCTTCAACATTGTCCCTCAACAATATACTTAAATTATAAACCATACATTCTCAACCCTTCACCCTATGTCTTATACCCTCAATACCTATACCCTAAATACACTTAAGCTTATACCCTCATCCTTGAACACTATCCCTAAACCCTCAACCCTATACCTTAAACCCTAAACCCTAAACCCTACACCCTTAACCCCCATCCCTATACACTATACCCTACCAATCCCTATCTCCTCTCTCTCCCACCCCACCAATCCCAATCTCCTTCTCTCTATACCTCCCATCCTTCCAATCCCCATCTTATTATCTCTCTCTCCCCCTCACATGCTACCAATCTCAATATCCTTCTTTCTCTCTACTCCTCCCACCCTACCACTCCATATCTCCCCCCTTCCCTCTCTCTCCCTCCAACCCTACCAATCCATATACCTTAATCCCTAAACCCTCAACCATATACTTAAGCCCTAATCCCTCAACCATCAACACTCAACCATATACCTTAATCCATAAACCCTACACCCTCAACCCTCATCCATATACCCCATACCCTCATCCTTGAAGCATACACCTTGAACATTGTACCATCAACCCTATACCTTATACCCCAAACCATACACCATAAATCCTTATCCCTATACCAAACACCCTCATTCACTATCGCTATACGAAATATCATCAACCTTATACCCTAAAGCTTCAACATTGTCAGGCCCAAAAAAATGCTTAAATGGTAAACCATACATTCTCAACCCTATGCCTTAAACCATCAATCCCTATACCTTAGATACACTTAACCTTATACCCCCATCCCTAAACACTATCCCTCATATTTCAACACTATACCTTAAACCTTAAACCACACACCCTCAAACCCCATCCCTATACCCTATACCCTACCAATCCCTATCTCCTTATCTCTCTACCTCCAAACCTACCAATCTTTATCTCCTTCTCTCTCTATCTCCCTCCCACCATACCAATCTCTATCTTATTCTTTCTCTCTATTCCTCACACCCTATCACTCCCTATCTCCCTCCTTCCCTCTCTGTTCCTCCAACCCTACCAATCCATATACCTTAATCCATGAAACCTCAATTGTATACTTAACCCCTAATCTCTCAACCCTCAACACTCAACCATACACCTTAATCCCTAAAGCCTACACCATCAACCCTCATCCATATACCCTATACCCTCATCCTTAAAGCCTAAACATTGAAAACTATACCATAAACCCTATACTTAATCCCTAATCCCTCCATCCTCAACCATATACCTTAAACCCCAAACTCTACTCCCTCAACCCTTATCCTTATACCAAACACCCTCAACCCTTATTCCTATACCAAATAACCTTGACCTTATACACTAAACCTTCAAAAATTTCACTCAACACTATACTAAGTAAAAATCCTATACATTCTCAACCCTTTACACTATGCCTTATACCCTCAATCCCTATACCTTAGATACACTTAACCTTATACCCTCATCCCTGAACACTATCCCTCAACCTTCTACCCTATACCTTAAACCCTAAACCCTACACCCTTAACTCCAATCCCTATACCCTATACCTGACCAATCCCTATCTTCTCTCTCTCTCCAAACCTACCTATCCCAATCTCCTTCTCTCTCTCCATCCCACCCTACCAATCCCTATCTCCTTGTCTCTCTCTCCCTCCCACCCTACCATTCTATATCTCCTTTCTCTTTATTCCTCCAACCCTACCACTCGCCATCTCCCTCCTTCCCTCTCACTCCCTCCCACCATACCAATCCATATACGTTAATACCTAAACCCTCAACCCTAAAGTTAAGCCCTAGTCCCTCAACCCTCAACACTCAACCATATACCTTAATCCCTAAACCATACACCCTCAACCCTCATCCATATTCCTTATACCCCCATCCTTAAATCCTAAACCTTGAATATTGTACCAACAACCCTATACTTAATCCCTAATCCATCAAACCTATACCCTATACCTTAAACCCCAAACCCTACACCCTCAACCCTTATCCCTATACCAAATATCCTCAATCTTATACCCTAAACCTTCAACATTATCCCTCAAAAATATACTTAAATGCTAAAACATGCATTCTCTACCCTTCACAATATGCCTTATACCCTCAATCCCTATACCCTAGATACACTTAACACTATACCCTCATTCTTGAATGCTATCCCTCAGCCTTCAACCATATACCTTAAACCCTAAGCCCTACATCCTCAACCCCATCCATATACCATATACCCTACCAATCCCTATCTCTTTATCTCTCTCTTTCTCCCACCCTACCAATCCGTATATCCTTCTCTCTCTCCCTCCCATCCTACCAATCCCTATCTCATCTCTCTCCCTCACACACTACCAATCTCCATCTCATTTTTCTCTATTCCTCCCACCTTACCACTTCCTATCTCGCTCCTTCCCTCTCCCTCCCTCCCACCCTACCAATCCATACCTTAATCCTTGAACCCTCAAACATATACTTAAGCCCTAGTGTCTCAACCCTCAAAACTCAACCATATACCTTAATCACTAAACCCTAAACCCTCAATCGTCATCCATATACCCTATACCATTATCCTTGCACCCTAAAGCTTGAAAATTATACCATCGACCCTATACTTAAGCCTTAGTGCCTCAACCCTAAACCCACAAACCTACACTCTCAACCCTTATCCCTATTCCAAATATCCTCAACCTTATACCCTAAACCTTCAACGTTAGCCATCAATAGTATAATTAAATATTAAACCATAGATGTAACTAAGGCAAAAATATGGTTAGCATGTAAAAAAATGCATAATCAAAACCCTAGCTAAACAATGAAGTACAAAGGAGGAAAATAGCATAAAACAAAGGAATATTTCACCAAACAACCTTCACACCCTCCATGATTGACCTTCATTGCCCTTCTCAATTTGTTGCAAAATGATGGTTTCCCTTAGATTTTGATGAGCAACTATTAGTCTATGCCAAAGCCCTAAGCAAATATTGAAGGATTATACTAATCAACGCTAGCAAGTAGCAAGTATGAAGCAAGTCTAAGCCTAAAGTCTGCAACAAGAAATCATGAAGTCAAGAGATATGAAGTGACAAAATGAGGTTGACTTAGCCTTTTTATAAAAAGCCAATTTTGGATGAATGACCGGGATTGTGAGTTGAGAAATGCCATAAGATCAAAGGCTGAAATTAAATGTGACACCCAACAACTAGGGTAAGTTTGAAATGAAGGGCTGAGATTTTAGAAAAATCAAATCAATGGACAAGAATTCATGTCACAAGAAGATAATTGGCACAGAAAAAGAGAAAAGTGGGAAATCAAACTAGAAATTTAAAATTAATTCCCTCAAGAGGTTGAGATGACCTTTTGAATTAAAAATTAATTTAATTCAAAAGTGGTGAGGCCATGTGACAACAAATAATGATTTTAAATTATTTACTAACTGGGAAATTAGGAAGTGGGCAATTTTAAATAAATGATTTTATTTAAAATTACAAAAGGCCAAGGTGGATAATGATTAAATAAATTATAGGAATTTATTTAATTACAAGAAGACATAAGGAATTAATGACGTATTTAAGTAAATAAATAAAGTTTATGTTAGGGTTAGAAGGCAAATATTTAAAAATTAAATGCAGATGTTATCAATAAACCAAGAAATAAAACACACACAGAAAATTATAACACAGAGAATTTAATGTGGTTCACCCAATCTATGCTACATCCATAAAACCACAGCCATCCAATGATTTTATTATCTAGTGCAAAACATATTACAATATTGTGAATAATTCCATGCTACAAATCTCCATCCCAGCCGCTTATGACAAGCTTTTAGAAGCTTCTAGAAATTAGGGTTTACAAAGTCGGCTTTTTTCTTTTTTGGTGACAAAGCGAAAAAAGGGTGAAATTTTTTTTTCTCAGGGGTTGTCACCCCTAAACCCCCACCCGAGGCCCGGCCTAACCCCAGACCTTGACGAGGATACATGAAGAGTGTATAGTACTAAAGAGTGTACATTATAGCATGATCAGTCACCACCTACCAACAATCTCCCAGTTGGAGACTGATCAGACTCCACACCAACACAAACTCCCACTTGGAGACTGATCCTGGATGACACCAATGCACTTATAGCTCCCACTGGAAATAAGCACGTTGGACCTTGCTGCTCTGTTATAATTTTAATCATGAAGACCAACTAAAGCTGAAGAGGAGCTCAACTTCTCCCTTGTCACTACCTTTGTAAACATATCTATTGGATTAGCATCTGTATGTATCTTTTCCAGCTTTACCTGTCCATCCTCCAACACCGACCGAATGAAATGATATCTCAGTTTTATGTGTTTGGTCTTAGAGTGAAAGGAAAAATTCTTTGCAAGATGTATAACACTTTGGCTGTCTGTAAACAAGTGATTTTAAGCCTGTTGTTTGCCCAACTCTTCCATGAAAAATTGCAGCCATATCCTCTCCTTTGTTGCCTCTATTGCAGCAATATACTCTGCCTCTATGCTAGGTAAAGCAGCCACCTTTTGCAACTGAGAAATTCAACTCACTACTATCCCACATTGTAAATATATAACCTATGGTACTCTGCCTGGTATCTATATTCCCTTCCAAATCTAAGTAAACATAGCCCTTTAAATCTGTATTAGAGCCCCCAAAACATAAACATTTATTGGATATACCTCTCAAGTACCTGAGAATCCATGTTATTGCATTCTAATGCTCAACTCCAAGATGACTCATATACCTGCTAACAACTCCTACAACAATTGCAATATCTGGTCCTGTGCATACCATGGCGTACATTAAACTGCCTACAACCGAAGCATATGGTACCTTGGACATTTTTTCTTCCTCCTCATGTGTCTTTGGACACATATCCTTAGTCAATTTGACATGACTGGGCAAAGGTGTTATTGATGGTGTTTTCATGCACTTCACAAAACAGGTAATGTGTAGGTGCATTACCTCTCTTGAAAGACAATCTTCCACAATCAAATTGTAGAACACTATCCCAAGGTCTCTTGGATGTTAGGTCATGATGATGCTTGGAATATTTCAGTTGTTTATGTGATTTGTTGGAATCATAGGGTGGACTTACGGATGAGTTACAAAGCAGGGAAGTTGGATCTGCAAATGGAGTTCTTAAGGTGGGAAAGTTGCTGAGTGTTTGCTATAGGTTCAAATAGCAGTCTGGAACTCCATTTCAACATCAGATTTAGCTTTACAATGTGCAATGAACCTTGCTTAAGGTTACCTATTAAAAAAAAGGAAAAAGGGTAGGGAAGAGAGAAGGTTCCTGCATCTGAAACTATGAATGAACAGTGATCATGGAGGCTGCTACAGTAGACAAACTCCCTAAACTGGGTTTTGCTTGGCCAAGAGGATCCTACAGTTACACAAAACTAGTGCAATCTTCTAAGGACTGCAGATTTTCAGTTTGCATACACACATCATGAACATGCAAGTGAACTAAGTTGCACCAATCAAATAAAAAAGCCCAAGCTAACTTTGTACAGCAGCTTGTCATCAATAAGTGCCAAAAGTATGGGCTGAAAATTCATCAAATACTGAAACAACAATCACCATTACCACTTCCATTCAAGAAAATACAACTAAAACTAACTTGGAAGGTAGAACCATGCACACATAATGAGAAAACTCAAAAGTAACACCCATAGATCATGCAATGCTGCTTTCTATTGCTGCAGAATGTTTTTAAAGTAGCTCTCCAACACTTACAAATGAGGGGAAGACCCCTATTTATAGTTTTCCAAAGCCCAAATGAATGGCTAGGATTGATTTACATTATGTGGCTCAAATTCAATTATATTAGGGCTTCACCTACCCCACAATATTCAGCAATTTAAAATACATCTGTTGTCTTTTCCCATTTTGTCTTGTAGTGGCCAGTCACTGTAGCAATTTTGTCCTCTAGCTGATTTCCCTTTTACTGTAGCTGAAAATGACTGAAAGTTGCCTTCTTTCCGAATGGACTTGTAGCATTCCTCATTGGATCAAATGGGCTTGTCAACAATTGGCATCAATGGATTGGTTGCCCCTGATTTGGGTCGACAACCCCCAAAGATCATCATCATCCGGTGAAAAGGAGAACAGCCCCCCTTGCACTTTGTCATTGACCTCCTTGGCATAGACCTTCTTTTGATGTCAGCCCTATTGATGTTCACCACAAGACGAGGTGGACATAAAATGAACGGTGATAGGAGCCACATGATTTTCCTTGTTCAACTTTCTCAATGGGTCTCCTGACGAACTTGCGGTAGGCTTCTTGGAACCTGCATGCATGAAGTGTCGTAAGTGATTTCATACACAAATCAAGGCAAATGTTAATCAAATCTTGAAAAATACTTGTTATATTCCTCCATGCATCATAAAAAGATCATAATATTTAGTGTGAAATTCCATTAACAGTTTACTAGAGAGCGTTTGAACGTTCCAGGACTGAGAGGCCGGAATGCTGTTTCAAAACGATCGACAGAGCACGAAACTCCAGATGGTACTTCCTGACTGCAATTTTGGAATTTGAAAGGTCAGGGGAGGATAAGACGCCATTTTAGCATCTGGGTCGAAGTTCGTTTCTGATTTGGAGGTGCGCTTGTACGTTCCAGAAACATGAGGCTGAAATGCCGCTATAGGAATGTTGTTTTAAAATGGCCGACACAGTACAGAACTCCGGATGGTACTTCCCGGCTGTAAATTTGGAATTTAAAAGGTCAAGGGAGGATAAGACCCCATTTTAGCATTTGGGTCGAAGTTCGTTTCTGATTAGGAGACCACAGAGGCGGAATCTCGGAAACGGCATTCCGGAGGCGGAACCCCGGAAACGGCCACGGAGGGGCCGAGCTCCAGAGGCCGAAATGCCTAAGGCAAACAGACAGAAGAAATGGCATTCCAGAGACGGAATCTCGAAAATGGAATTTGGGAGGTGGAATCCCAGAAACAGCCACGAAGGGGCCGGGCTCCGGAGGCCGGAATGCCTAAGGCAAACGGATGGAAGAAATGGCATTCTGGAGATGAAATCCCGGAAATGGCATTCCGGAGGTGAAATCCTGGAAATGGCCATGGAGGGGCCGAGCTCCAGAGGCCAGAATGCCTAAGGCAAATGGATGGAAGAAACGGCATTCCAGAGACGGAATCCTGGAAATGGCATTCCAGAGGAGGAATCCCGGAAACAACATTCCGGAGGCGGAATCCCGAAAATGGCCTCGAAGGGTCCAGGCTCCAAAGGCCAGAATGCCTAATACAAATGGATGGAAGAAACAGCATTCCGGAGACGGAATCCTGGAAATGGCATTCCGGAGGCGGAATCCCGAAATAGCTGGGGGCAGACAAAGTTCCCGGATGTTCCAGAATGAAATTTTTTTGGAACTTCCTAAAACTTAACAAAACTTTGGCAGTTCATTTAGGCACCACAAAAACATCCCAAATCAATGGGAAACTTGTCCCCAAAGTCAAAAATGAAGGAAAATGCAAATCAAGTGAGCGGGGAGGCGAAGCCCAAAAAACCCAAGACTTCGCCATTTTTTTATTTTAGGGGCAAAATATGGTCAGCCAAAAATGAGACTTTGAAGGGCATGTTGACCAACTAGGACAGAAAAATGAGGGGCACGCAAAATGAGGCAACAACAAAATGAGGGGCACACAAAATGAGGCAATAACAAAGCAGCCCGTCGGGAGCGAAAAAAGAGGGTCCCTGCCTACGGCGGGGCATGTGTGCAAAATATGCACAACAGGTGTGTTGACAACTTTTGCGTTCTCCATATGAAATCTCTGCAACACCTTTTCAACATAATTAGCCTAAGGAAATAAATCCATACCTTCCTATTTGCATCATCAATGAATGTAACATAATACTGAGAGCCATCGAGAGAAGATACCTGAGCTGGTCCCCATACATCCGTATATACAAGCTCCAATTTCTCATCTTTCTTTTGTTTCCCATCTTCGAGAAAACTAACTCTCTTTTGTTTACCATACACACAAATTTCACAGAAATCCATATTAACACATTTTAGACCTGGTAAAACATTCTTTGAATGAAGTACTTTCATACCTTTTGCACTCATATTCCCAAGTCTATTATTCCATAGTGTTGATTCAGAATCCACAATAACTATCTAATTTCCTGCCTGTTGAATTGCAACAACTATTCTGAAACATTGATTTTTATCTGCAATAGCTAAAGTAGAAGGAACAGTGTGACCTATACAAAGATATAAGGTGCCTACTTTCACACCTTTTGCTACCACTAAGGCACCTTTTGTAACCTTCCAATTTTTATCACTAAATGTAACAACACAACCTTCATCATCTAGTTTCCTTGCTGAAATTGAATTTCTTCTTAGCTTTCGAATGTGCCTTACCTCATGTAGTAGCCAATGATTGACATTCTGCAACTTAATCTTGATTCTTCCCTTTCCAACAATCTGATAGGGTTCATTATTCCCAAATAAACCATCCCAAAATCCCCTTGGAAATAATCAAGAAAAAAATTTCTATGGGGCATAGCATGAAATGAAGCCCCTGAATCTAACACCCAATAATCATCAATATTGTCAAGGGAAAGAATCAAAGAATCCTCATTCGATTTTTTACTTACCACATTTGCCTCTTTATTTCCTTCCTTTTGTCTCCTTTATTTTTCCAAGACCAACAATCTTTCTTTAAATGGACCGGCTTACCATAGTACCAACAATCCCTCTTGTCTCTAGATTGGTATCTTTTGTCCTTTGATTTTCCTCATGACTTCCCACAACTTCCAAAATTGTTTCCTCTCTCCTTTGTTTTGCCCCTACTTTCTGCATTCAAAACACTGCCTAATGTGGATGTTCCACCTAAGCTTTTCCTATGAATTTCCTCGCTCAAAATAACACCAACAACATCATCAAATTTCAATGTATTTGAACCAGAAACAAAATTACTAACAACCATTACCAAGTTATTCTAGCTTTTAGGCAAAGACCACAGAACCAAAAGAGCCCCAACTTCTTCATCAAAGTTTACATTTACAGAAGTTAGTTGACTGATAGTTGTATTAAACTCATTTAAATGATCAACAATTAACCCAACTTCTACCATTTTCATATTAAATAATCGTTTCATAAGAAATACCTTATTCGAAGCGGAAGGCTTTTCATATAACTTTGCTAGGGTTTCCATCAACTCTTGAGTTGTCTTTTCTTTTGTAATATTGAATGCCACCGATTGTGCGAGGCATAAACGAATACTGCCAAGTGCCTTTCTGTCCAAAATATCCCAGTCCTCATCAGAAATTGCTGAGGGTTTCTTGGTTTTCCCTTCCAATGGCTACCATAAATCCTTCTGATAAAGGTAGTCCTCCATTTGCATCTTCCATAATTGATAGTTCTGCCCATTGAACTTTTCAACCTTCAACTTACCCATTACTCCCACTCAACCATGAGACCCTCTTGCAAATGATAACCGAACACAACCTACTTTGATACCACTTGTTAGGGTTAGAAGGCAGATATGTAAAATTTAAATGCAGATTTTATCAATAAACCGAGAAATAAAACACACAAAAAATTATAACAAAGAGAATTTAAAGTGGTTCACCCAATTTGGGCTACATCCACAAAACCGTAGTCATCCAATGATTTTATTATCCAGTGCGAAACATATTACAATATTGCGAATAATGCCATGCTACAACTCTCCATCTCAATCGCTTATAACAAGCTTTTATAAGCTTCCAGAAATTAGGGTTTACAAAGTTAGCTTTTTTCTTTTTCGGTGACGAAGTGAAAAAAAGGTGAATTTTTTTTTTCTCGGGGGCTGCCACCCGAGGCCTGGCTCGGCCCTGGACCCTAGCAAGGATAAATGAAGAGTGTATAGTATAGCATGATCAGTCACCACATACCAATAGTTTATTTATTTAAATAATGAAGAGGAAATATGTGACAATTAAACAAATTTGGGACTTTATTTAATTATAGGGAGACACAGGAAATTAGCGACGCATTTAAATAAAATAAATATAATTTATTTATTTAAATAGTTTGGAGGAATAAAAGATGTGAATAAATTAAAAATTTGAGAATTATTTAATTAATAATTAAATTTGGACTATAGGACATAATTAAATATTTTAATTATGTTGAGAAGAAATAAAGTTTACAGGTCTAGGTCAATTTTATGTGTCTACATTTTGCCCCTATTTATCATAATGCAGTTTATCACATTGTGACAAAGAAAATTTAGTTCATAATATGCCCCAACGAAGGTACGGAATGTTTATGCCCCCTCACGAAAATTGTGAATTTTGGCCCGATGCCGAAAAATTTGGAAAGCGTCCCGATAAGTCAATTTGATGACTAGAAAAGCAATGGTGCGATCAATTTTGAATTTCGACGAGATTAAAGCAATCAACCAGGTAGTTAAACAGGTCAAATAATGGGTCCAATAATAAACCCTTCAAGAAAACTCTCATTTTCACCCTATAAATAGGTTTGATTTGGGTAAAAAGGTAACTCATTTTCACTTTTACCTTTTAGAGATTTAGAGCCTAGAGCTAGACGACCTTGCACAAAGATGATGATTTCAGAGATAAATCATTGTGGTTACAAAGTATAGACCTACCGACGACCAGAGGGCGTGGACCCCTGGGTATGTACCTTATACCCACTTCGTCATTGTCTCATTTTACGTGTTTTTTAGGCTGTCAAAGTTGGGATAGCAAATGCATTACGATGCATCTGCATTCGCGAACGTTGCAAATTCCATCCTGTTGCACACATTTGATGTGTCATGATGCAAGTGTGAAGGTTCGGTGAGGTCTAGGTTTAAAATGGTGCAAATACAATTTTGTGCAGCGCAAGTGCCAAAGTGCAATGCATGTCCTAGGTCGAGTGATGCAATCACCAGGTTGCAATGCAAACACGAGATTATGCAACACAAGTGTTGTAAATCGATGCAACTGATGAATGGAATAACACACATACTATAGAGTAACACATATGTGAAGCCAAATCACAATTGATGTAGCATGATGCAACTACGAGGTGAAACGATGCATTTGATAGGCACAACGCAATTGATAGAAAGAATGACGCAACTGACTATAGCAAGGGTTAACCTAGTTTAGACTCAATTTATTTGTGTACTTTTGACCAAATAGATGATAATGATGATTTTGAATGATGTTCTAACCTCCATTTCTGTGTATGTAGAGATGATTACTGCCCATTTACACTCGAGAGTTTCGGCCAGCGACATACGCATTCAAAGATCGACTGAGTCAGGGTGAGCAGAGACAGTTCATATGCCTAGGTCTATTCCATGTTAACTATATGCCCATTGTCTGGGCTAATAGGGGTCTATTGACAACACTTGTAGAGAGATGGCACTCTAAGACCTACTCATTTAATTTACCGACAAGAGAGGCCATGGTCACACTTGAGGATTGTACCAAATCTTGTGGGTTCCCATCAGGGGAGAGTGAATAGTCTATGATTTGGGAAATTAGCTAGAGACAATGGTCAGGAGAGGAGGACCATTTACCTTTTTGCAGATAGTTTAGATACCTAATTGGCTAGACTGTACAATCACAGTTCATCATAGGGATGTACCTGCCCCAATGGGTACTGAGATAGTTTGGAGAGTAGCAGGATGTTCCTATAGGCACTGTTGAGTATGTTAGGTCATCATGAGAGATAGTGTGGGGACCACCGATATCAGTTCCTCTGGAGGAGCACCAGATTGATTGGTTAGTTGCACAACAGTGGGTATGGAGTGGGGGTCCAATAGATGCGGGGACCACCCCAGGGTATGATGCATGGTGGAAGACTCATAGGCCACTTCCACTTATAGATTTGGATCAATCGATGCTATTAGATCAATGGGTAGTGATACCACGGGTGTGGCAAGTAGGGAGAGGGGGCCAAGATGGAGGCAGGGATGGAGGTAGGGGGAAAGGGAGGGAAGGGAGAAGAGGAGATGGGGGAGGCGGAGGGGGTGGTGGTAGTGGTCAGAGACAAGGGAGGAGAGTTAGACAACGAGTTGAGTGGGAACCGCTATCACCCATCTACAAAGAGGGAGAGGAGGAGGAGAGGGAGGAGGGTCGATAGGAGGAGGGTCATCAAGAGGAGGTCAAGGCAGAGATAAAGCATCCAACATATCAGCTTGAGGGGCCTTGATAGAAGGAGGGTCATCAGGAGATGGAGGTGGAGGTGTCGAGGGAGGAGGAAGTGTTGGATGTCGGTGAAGAGGAGGAGGATGTGGATGTGGAAATCATCGGTGAGGAGGAGATAGATGATGAGGAGAGGAAGATGAGAGAGAAGATGGCGGAGGGTGAGAAGGATGTTGTTGGGAGACCATCATTGCCCCAAGATGCTACCATAGACCAGCAATTGACTAAAATGCAGAGTAGGTTGGATGAGACCCTCGCTTAGATCAGGTCATTAGAGATAGAGTTAGAGGGAACTAGATTAGAGAGGGATCAAGCAGTGGTCAAGTAGCAGGAGGCATAGAGTTGGTGATATGATTTTGCACAACTATGTTTTGGGCTGGAGGGAGAGATAGCCAGAGAGTTGGCGAGGGTGAGTTCCATCCAGGCATGATACATGATGTTATATGAGAGAGAAGTGTCAGTGGAGCGGAGAGACCCTAGCCTCTCACGGTCTAGTAGTAGAATACGTAGTGGCAGTAGAATGAACCACAGTAGCAGGAGCCACAGCAGTGTTAGTGCATCCACTTCGTTAGGGCAATCTTCAAGGAACTGCTCCCACCACAGCCACAGGCATTCTTCCAATCATAGGTCTAGCCATAGTCATGGTTCCTCATCATCAAGGCATAGGTCCACTCATAGCTAGCCACATGTTACCATTCTTGGGTCCTCACAGAGTCAACCAGTGGTGTCGATACATGTATCATCAAAGCCTATGAGGGAGCATCAGTCAACCCACTCCTCACCTCGAGTAGATGAGGAGAGCACTGGCTAGGACATATCTATTTATGTTTGCTATTTATGTTTGAGACCCTTTTATATATTGACCGTCGAGCCTGCGAGCTCTATTTTTGGCATTCCTCTAGACTCTATCCTGTGACATTATTTTGAGATAGATATATGATGCAGTTTTGGTGCAGATTATATGCTATGTATTATGTTATGATGCATTGAGATTTTATTATGTTTATGTGATATGATGCATACGATGATTCCTATGATGATGCATTTTTATGTTATGTGATGTATGCATTTATTTATGATGAGATGCCTTAGTACTAATGATGATGCTACTTTATGTGTGATGGTTACTTTATGATGATGATGATGATTATGTTTTTGTCACTAATGGATGCCATTCTTATGATTATGTATGGATTATGCGAATATGATGTTTTTATTTTATGATCCTAAATCTATATGCATTAATGATATGGATGATGTATGAAAAATGTCTAATGTGCTTATATGTTATGTTAATGAAAATGGATTGATGTAAATGATGTATTTATGCTAAGTGATGTAAATGCAAATATGTGAATTGATGTATGTAGATGCAAATGTGAATATGGATTTATGTAATATGAAAATGTGGAAATGGGTTTATGTAAATACAAATATGAAAATAGATTTATGTTAATGAAAATATGGAAATGGATTTATGTTAATGCAAATATGAAAATGGAATTCCTATATAGAGTGTGTATGCGATAATGTTTTTGTATGTCACAAGATATCATCAGGAGATTGATGTTAGTGTGGAGAAAGAATCCTTCAATATATTGCCAAAGTACTAATAGGTGTTGCTCTAATCATCATTGTGTTGATTATTGTAATGGCCAACAAACACCATGATATGACATAGAGCAATGGTGTGCAAGGTCACACCATCACATAAGACAAGAAAGATCATGACTCATATGAGGAACTCAGTTGCCCTAGTCTTTTTGTCATAACCAACCACAAACAAGAAAGACAAGCCATGAAATGTTGTTTCTCCTCTAAATCCTATGCAAGACATCCTCGAGGAACTAGTAGCATGATAGTCTGAAAGACAAGACAACCACCACGATATGTCATTGCTCCTCTAAATCTTGATATGAGGACATCCTCGAGGAACTAGTAGCATGACGAAAAAGATAGAATGAGAAGTGCCAATATTAAATTAGATAGTGTTTGCCAAAGTGTGTCAAAATGTCAAGTGTTTTGATGTTGAGATGTCAGGTTTCATGTATTCTAGGTTAGCATGTGTCATATGCCAAGTAATGTCAAGTTTAGGAAGGAAACATCCTAAATGATGTGGATGTCGAGAGGATCGATCCTCAAATGTCAAGAGAATCCCCCAAAATGACAAATGACAATGTCAATGATTCAAAGAGATATATCCTAAAGCATAAACAAATGACAAGAATTTCCAAGTTTGACTAAGGTTGATTGAATGACCAAGTTGACCACATGTCAATGCTAACGTGTTAATTAATGGTTTTCAAAGGTTGTTTAAGAGTTGCCTAATTTAGAACATGTGCGAAAAAAGGACAATTAACTTTGAGTGACAAGATCGAGAAAAAGATTTTGATTTGTTCAAAGATAGTTGACGTGTGTGAGAGTGAAAGTGATGCACTGTAAAGGACTGACCTAGTGCGGCCTTGGGGGCTCATCAATTGATGGCCTTTCCTATGTTTTTGAAAAGTTAAACAAAATTTATGGGGTGCTATACCCCTCACAACAAGCCACTAGGGCCAAAAAGGAACGAAACAACAACAGTAAAAATTAACAGAAAAAAACCAAAGAGACAGCCTAGGGACAGCACACAGACAGCCGAAAAATAGCCGATAGACCACCAACAAGCACAGCTAACTGGCCTCATCCCAGTTCTTGATCAGGAGGTCCACTGCCTCATCGCCCACCCATTCTTTGTTTTCTTGGCTATTATTCCCCTCTAGTTCCTCTTTTATGACATTTGACAACGCACTAGTAGAAAACTAGCTCAGTTTCATAGTAAAGCGGGTCAAGCCCCTAAATATTTTGTCTAGGGTGTTCAGTCTCTTCACTACCATATTCGAATCTTCCCCTATATCCTTAGTCTCCTGCATCTCATCAGGCTCAGTCACCAACAGAGTGTGCGAGTCAGAGGCATGGTAAGGAGTCTTGCTATCCATCGGAATAGGCAGGGGCTTCGACCCCAAATCATCAGTCTCCTCATCAAACTCTTCCTCCTTATAACCCTTACTATCCAACTGCTCCACCTCCCAGTCCTCAATGATCAATCTCTTTTTGTTGTTCTTGGCCAGCCTCCCCGATCTCCTCCTACCACTTTCCCCACCAGTCAGCTCCATTGTCCCAACAACCATTTCCCCTCTAGAGTCAATCCCAACCACATTCCTGCCCTTGCCCTTGCCTTCCTTAGCAATCATAGCCTACAAACCTTTCTCCTTGCCCATCTTTGGCTTAGTGACATTATCAGCCATGTCAACCTAGGTGGCCTTTAACTCGTAGAGCCCTTCCGCCGCCCTAGCATGAGCCAAGCCTAACCCACCCTTGAGCTTCTTATTGGCCACATTGGTTTTCATACTCCCCACATTATCAGCAACAGGCTTCCGAGGAGGGCTCATGGACTCAGCCGAGGAGATGTGAATCGAAGAAATGGGATCAATATTCTCAACACAGATAGAGATGACTTTAGGCGGGCAGAGGGCGAGATGAAAGTGGTACAGGTGAAAGATAAGCCCCTGATGGAGTGAGAGAGGCGGGAGATCACCAGGATTACAACAGGTTGCCGCATTACATTTATCCATCGAGCTCTCCAAGTCCATAAGAAGGAAAAATGGAAAGCTAAGCAGCATTTTATGTCTAAGATGGTTAAGCAGAGGGAAGTGATAGAAAAAACAAGTTTTGTACCTACCTTCCAGCGTCACATATTTCATCAGAGCCATGCAGACCATATCCCATGGCTTAGGGAGCTCACCTCTTTCGAACCCCACCTGACTCCTGACTGGAGTCTCCTCTCCTCTGAAGAAAGCCTTAAGCCTCTGATGGTCTGGCTTTTTGGTGTGCTTAGGGTATTTTTTCCCTTTGCAGCTCAGGCCTGTGGCCTGCGCAATGACCTCCTCGCTAACTTCAAACGAAATCCCCCCAACAGAAACCCTTCTATCCTTCCAAGAACATGCAAATTGTCCCAAAAGGATGGGATCATGGCCAACCAGATGCTCCATGAGCAGGGCAATACCTCCCTCAACGCAGATATGCCAGACCAGAGGGTTATTCCGAAATTCATCACAACTATCCGGTTCCGTCCACACCCAATCTCCACCCATACTATCAGGAAGAACATGATAAACACTGAAATGTAGAAAAAACCAGAGCCAAAGGTTGCGCACAAAAATCAAACAAGGATGTTTAATGCAGGGCTTACGGCAATTAATCCCTTCAAGCCATTTACATGCGCAGAGGGGAACTAAGCAATAGTAAGAAAAGACACTGCAATTGATGATTTTTTGATACCAGAGAAGGAGCCAAAAGTTGGCGAAAAGGCAGGAAAGGCACAAAATCCCATGCAGATAACCCAACAAGCTAACATTAGTAATCAACCAAACAAAGCCGAAGGAACCACCAGTTAAATTAGCCGGTGCGAAACCTCTAGAATACAACCAGTATGCATCTTGGATGGTCCCATCATTATTCCTATGTTGTACATGAAGAGACCTCGTAGTTTGACACAACCATTGAATTTTTTTGATGGACAAAGAATTGAGTCATGATTTTATTTCGACAAACCTAAAAGGACTGACCTAATGTCTTGGGGGCCCATTGATTGATGGCCTTGCCTATGTAGAAAATGTGCAAAGACAATGTAGTTCGACCATGACAAAGACTAACATGTCTGACAAGATGGACTATGATTCTTGTTTCTTAGATTTTTGAGTGTTATCTGAATGTTGTGTTTTCAAATTTTTGGATTTTTGTTTTGGATTTTTTATCGATATTTGATTTTTTTTCTTTTTTCAAGACATTTTATGATTTTTATGAGTTTTTTTCAGGAATTTTTACGGTTGTCAGGACCATGTGTGAGACCCACTATAGTTAGGTGATAAGGTGTTGCCCCCATTCAAGTCGAGGACTAACCAAGTTTGGATGAAATGTCTAAGGACATGTGTGGGATGAAAAGTGGGGATATGCGAGACATGATGTCAACTATTGTTAGCCATGGAACGAAATAGAAGGACTTATGACGACTGTCATGAAGGCATCGGAAGATCGAGCATTTATTATGGATGAATGTAGATAGAATGATAGTAGATGGTGAAGCAAAGACTGATTACACATAACACCTATTTTCCAGGTTTTCACCATGGTACTTATGCAAAGCGCCACCAAAGTAGAATTAAGTTGCATATGCCACTCATGGCCAGCGTCATTGACAGTCTTCTTAAGAATCCTAATGATTGTCTTATTGGATGCCTAAACTTGATAGTTACCTTGTGGGTGATAGGGTGTGGAGAAATGGTGTTGAATGTCGAAGCATTCACAAAGCTCATGGACATCCTAATTTTTGAAGGGACGACCGTTGTCAATGATGATGGATTGTGGAACACCATACCGACAGATGATGTAGTTAAGGATGAATTTGGAAATCTGCTTGCCCGTTATGTATGTGATAGGGAATGGCTTCTATCCATTTGGTGAAATATTCAGTGGCGGTAACAATGAATTTATGGCCATTGAATGAGGTGGGATTGATTTTACCCATGAGGTCGAGTCTACATTGTGCAAAAGGCCAAGGAGACGTGATTGGAAGAAGTTCCTATGCACACACATGAATTAGATTACTGTGTACTTGACATTGACCACATGTTCTCACAAACTAAAGGGCATCCTTTTCCATTGTCATCCAATAATACACGTCTCATAACTTTCTTAGCTAAGGTTGGGCCACTCAAATGAGATCCGCATATACTCTCATGTACCTCACATAAGGTTGTTTATGCTTCATCAATGTTGAGACATTGAAGAAGTGCGTTGTTAAAGCTATGTCGATATAGGGTGCCACTGATGATGGTGTAATGTGCGGCTTTGTGGATAAAGTACTTACGTTGGTTGTTAGAAAGGTTTGGCGGGAGGGTCTAGGACTAAAGGTAATCATATATGTCTTGATACCAAGGTGAATTAGGACCGACAAGCTCACAAACCATTTCTGATTTAGGAAAATCATAAGCAGAAACCAAAAGCTATTCCACTAAGAACTCAAATTGTAGCACATTGTTGGGAATATCTAAAAGGGATCCAATCATAGCCATTATGTATGTTGCCTTGTTTTATGTCTTGGGAATCTGCTCAAAAGCAATAATGTTTAAATATTACAGAAACCTATCAACTATGTGTTTATAGGGCATCAAATTTTCATCCTTGGTGTCATAGTCATCATTGACTTGGTTGATAACCAACTGAGAGTCTCCAAAGAATAGGAGTTCTTTGATCTTCCATTTGATAGCCATTCAGAGTCCTATTACCAATTCCTCATATTCAACAATATTGCTGGTACAAGGGAAGGAAATTCAAAAACACTTGGGAATAGAGTCTCCTTGTGGTGTAATAAATATGATTCTCGCTCCTGAGCCATGGCCTATATGGGACCTATCAAAATAAGTTTTCCACGGTAAACTAGGCCCTCCATGATTGACCTTCATTTCCCTTCTCCATTTTTTACAAATATGAAGTTTACCCTTAGATTTTGATGAGCAAATTTTTGTCTATGCCAAAGCCCTAAGTAAATATTGAAGGATTCTAATATTCAACACTAGAAAATAGCAAGTATGAAGAAAATCTAAGCCTAAAGTCTACAATAAGAAATCATGAAGTCAAGAGATATGAAGTGAAAAAATGAGGTTGGCATAGCCTTTTTATTAAAAATCCAATTTTGGATGAATTGCCAGGATTGTGAGTTGAGAAATGCCCTAAGATCAAAGGCTGAAATTAAATGTGACACCCAACAACTAGGGTTAGGGAAACATTAGGGTAAATTTAAAATGAAGGGCTCATATTTGATTTTAAATCAATGGACAAGAATTCATGTGACAAGAAGATAATTGGCACAAAAAAAGATGCAAGTGGGGAATCAAAATAGAAATTTAAAATTAATTCCCTCAAGAGGTTGAGATGACCTTTTAAATTAAAAATTAATTTAATTCAAAAGTGGTGGGGCCATGTGACAGCAAATAATGATTTTAAATTATTTACTAAGTGGGAAATTAGGAAGTGGGTAATTTTAAATAAATGATTTTATTTAAAATTACAAAAGGACAAGATAGATAATGATTAAATAAATTATAGGAATTTATTTAATTACAAGAAGACATAAGGAATTAATGACGTATTTAAGTAAATAAATAAATTTTATCTATTTAAATAATCAAGAGGAAATAGGTGACAATTAAATAAATTTGAGACTTTATTTAATTATAGGGACACATAAGAAATTAGTGATGCATTTAAATTAAATAAATATAATTTATTTATTTAAATAGTTGGAGGAATAAAATATGTGAATTAATTAAACAATTGAAAATTATTTAATTAATAGTTGAATTTGGACTATAGGACATAATTAAATATTTTAATTATGTTGAGAAGAAATAAAATTTACAGGTCTAGGTAAATTTTATGTGTCTACAATGCATTCTCAACCCTTCACCCTAGGCCTTATACCCTAGATGCACTTAACCTTATACCCTCATCCCTAAAAACTATCCCTCAACCCTCAACACTATACCTTAAACCCTAAACCCTACACCATCAACCCCCATCCCTATACCCTATACCCTACCATTCCCTATTTCCTTCTCTCTCTCTCTCTCCCACCCTACCAATTCCTATCTCTTTGTCTCTCTCCCTCCCACCCTAGCAATACCTATCTCCTTCTCTCTCTCCCTCCCACCCTACCAGTCTCTATCTTTGTATTTCTCTTTATTCCTTATACCCTATCACTCCCTATCTCCCTCCTTCCCTCTCTCTCCCCCCACCCAATGAATCCATATACCTTAATCTATAAACCCTCAACCCTATACATAACCCCTAATTCCTCAACCCTCAACACTCTACCATATACCTTAATCCCTAAACCCTACATTGTCAACCCTCATCCATATACCCTATACCCTCATACTTAAAGAATAAATCTTGAATTGTATCACAAACCATATACATAAGCCCCAGTCCCTCAACCCTCAACCCTATACCTTAAACCCCAAACCCTACACCCTCAACCCTTATCCCTATACCAAACACCCTCAATCCTTATCCCTATACCATACCCTCAACCTTATACCCTAAACCTTCAATATTGTCTCTCAACACTATACTTGAATGCTAAACCATACATTCTCAACCCTTCACCCTATGAATTATACCCTCAAACACTATAAACTAGATACAATTTACCTAATACCCTCATCCCTAAACATTATCCATCAACCCTAAACCCTACACCCTCAACCTGCGTCCCTATACCCTATACCCTACCACTACCTATCTCCCTCCTTCCCTCTCTCTTCCTTCCATTCTACAAATCCATATACTTTAATCCCTAAACCGTCAACCCTATACTTAAGTTGTCATATCTTGAACCTCAATACTCAACCATATACCTTAATCCCTAAACCCTGCATCCTCAACCCTAATCCATATACCCTATACCCTCATCCTTAAGGCCTAAACCTTGAAATTTTTACCATCAACCCTAAACTTAATCCTTAATCCTTCAGCCCTCAACCCTATACCTTAAACCGCAAACCCTATATCCTTAACCCTTATGTAATGCCCCGCCAAGTAACTTTAAAGGAAGTTGCAATTAACGTCTTAAGCGAACCAATTTTTTTTTTTTTTTTAAAGTGTAATCAATACACACAATCACTTACTAATTACAACAACCTCTAAGGTTACAAAGTTGGGATTACTTAAACCCACACATAACTTACATATAACCATAGCATAAAATTACTATAAGAAAGAAGCATCATACAACATAAAAATACAACATACATAATAAGATAAACATCCAAGATACCATTTCATTATCATTTACTTAATCCAATAGTTACATCACTCATTCCCAGAATGAGGCAATAGTATAAATGTATTAAAATTACAAAATCCACCTCACAAATACAAGAGGGGTAAAATGACTTATTACATCATGAAATACAATAGTGCTAGAAATGAATAACAAGATCTACGAGCTGTCCAACTAGATGTCTCGCCTCCACGAATTGAAGATCAAGGGGGACCCAATAGTTTTGGCACATGTTCCTCCCAACCTTGTGGTACCTGAAGGCCCACCCCCCATGCTAGGAGATAGTAACAAAGTAACAAGGAAAAAGATCTACAACCACTAACCAAAGGTAGGCTCATACTGATATAACCAAGCAAATGAACTAACAAGTACATCAAGTACAATACAAGTACAACTCTCACATCACTGACATAGGTCACAGCTTCCAAACATAGAATAGATTAAGTATGTTCAGAGAACCATACACATAACATAAAACCAATTGTTGTCCTAGATAGAGTGTCATCGCATAGTTAGTCATGAGATCTCCTCTGGGCATTCTTCATAAGCTTCGGTAATCCTGGTGGCCTCAACCGAATCCCGACCCCCATACTCACTCATGCGGAATCAAATACCTTTTGTACAGACAAGATAGATGACCTTGCCATTCCAAGCCTTCCCACTCATCCCAAGTCTAAACAAGCCCTTGTGTCTATGAGTGAGGAAAAATTATCTTGATTAGTGTGAATGCATCCTAATCATCTAAGTACATTAATTTAATTATCACTTGATTAACTCACTTCTAAAGGTTACCCAGTTTACCTCTTTGGGCTCTGGCGCCTAACAAAAGCCACTCTTCTAATGAACAACACACTCACAAACCAATCACCAAGGGAAACCCAAGTGCATACAAACTGGATTAAACAACCACTCCAACTCTAGGAGGAAACAAATAATAGAACTCACTCCAACCATCTTGGAGGCAACAAACTCATAGTCCACTCCTTCCAAAGGAGGTACCAAACATCCCCGTTCATGGAAACCGGGTAAATACTGAAAAGACACCATACACTACTCAAGGGAACAACTGGTTGACATAAAAAAATGAAAACCCTCTTAGATTCCTCTAAGTTCTTCTGGAAGACTTATAAATTTGGACTAACACATAATCCCATATCCCAAAATACCACTTGACAACATAGCTACAAAAGCATTCAAGTCATTAATCAATTCTAATATTTGGATTTCCTAAATCCATATTCATTCAATAGGTTACACTGACAAAGTCAAAGGCATGATAACTGGGTTAACTCCAACAATCATATAACTCTATTTCCTCTTTCATTATAGGAACATCTAAAACAACTAAACTCACTTCCCATTTCAAAATACAAATAAAATAAATCTAAAGACAATCATGAGAAACTTACTATTTTTGGATATTCTCATTACTTAAATAGACATGCAAATATAAATATTCTTACAGATCTTTGATTATATTAACCACTACCACTTAACATGTATGTATTTAAATACCTACATATCTTGTATATAAATTAAATACGTATTTAAAATTTACACCAATAATCTCTTGTGAAATGAAATCATTATAAATATAAAAATTATACCTATAATACATATTCATAAAATTATTACATTTTAAGTTATATACTACCATATATGCAATTACAGTGTATATTTTATTAATTAAAAATTGATATACACAAAATATACAACACAGTCATTTATATTTATATAAATTTATATATACACCATAAAGGCTCCCACAATATACATATATATATATAATACTATATAAATATTATATTAAAGGCAACCACCGAAATCCCAAGTACAGGACGGACGAGGTTTAATAAATTCGGATGAGGCTTAATAAATTCCGCCCCCAATACATAGTTTGTTTTTCCCTTACATTCAAGGATTTCAATTATGAATGACAGGTAGAGGGAGAGAGGAGGCGCGACTGCTCACATAGGGCCGAGCCTCCCCTCATACCAGCGATAGCCAAGATAAGGGGGGTGCAGTGGAGGGTCTCCCTCCACACCGCCTCTCCCTTATGGGAGTGGCGGTGGGGAGGTAGATCCTCCCCAACCCCCTACGCATATGCCCAACAAGGGACTGCAAATAGAAATTCGCAGGTACAACGAGTTCAAAATTCACTAAAACAAAACAGCGAACAGGAAATAAAAGAACATTCACGCCCTCTAAAATAAAAGATGGATATTGTCGTACGGTGATTAATTCATCAAACCATTATTTAAACTTATAAAATTCATAATAACAATATATATTATATATATAAGCACCACGTATAATGTGTATATACATATATAAAATTATATTGTATTCATGATAACTTCAACATAAAAGATCAATTGGGAGGATTATTCTAAAACATTCACCTACAGGTGAAAATAAGAAATTTTCCAGAAAACAATTTACAGAGATTTAAAATTAAATCTTTTAATCAATTTCCTCAAATACCAACAATTTAAGAATGAGAAACATTAAAAGGAATCAAGTTCAAAACCAGAAATAATTAAATCTTCTAAGTTTCATCACCGCAAATTTTCTACAGAGGTCTTAGAAACAAAACGAATTTATTTTCTACAGTGAATCAAATTTTCTAAAACAATTCATTTTTTCAACTAAACTAATTTCAACAAAGGCTTTCACAATTTCCTGAATGCCAAAAGCTTTAAATTTAATTAGTTAATTTCTTTCTTCTATTCACAAATTCATTTTCTCAAACAAATTTAGCACCCAATTCCTTATCTCTACAATTAAATGCAAATAAGAAACAAAACATAAACACAGAAGAAAACCTGAATTCCAAAAGCTACAGGTAATGAAAATTCGCTGTGAAGCTTCCTCCAATGTTTCCACAGCTTCAATCCAACGATTCAATGATTCCAACCAATAAAGCAAGCAACAAACACCACCAGATTTACCAGAACTATTCCCGTGTAATTCTACAACCAAGAAAAATCCCCAAAACTCTCTCTGTAAAATTTTTTTCCCTAAAATATTTTTATTTTCCTCAAGAAGTTTTTCCTCTTTCCTCTCCAAACCAAAATTCTCTCGTCAATGCATTTTCAACCTCCAAACTTCTAATTAATTAAAATTACACAAGTTGCATAATTGAAAATATTCTCCCCTCAATCTGATTACGCATGCAAACTAAAATATCTTCGAACAATCAGTTCTAATTTCCACTTCAATTTAATGTTTCCCAAATTCAATTTAATTTCCATTTTCAAAAACTCACTTTCAAATTTCAAATGCAATTTTCAATCATCTTTCAATTAATAAATTAATTTCTAAAATTGAAACTAATTTCCCCAAAATTTACATTTAATTACAATTTCTAATTTAACTTTCACAAATTGAAATTGAATTCTAAAATAATCAAATTCCACTAAATTGAAATTAAATTCCATAATGAATTTTAATTCCTTTCTTTCTTTTATTTTTCTTGCATCACATTTAATTAATAAATTTAATCATTTAATAACTAAATCCATCCCTTTGGATTAAATTTAATTAATTAAATTAATTTAATTTAATCAATTAATTTAAATATAAACTTCTATCCATATCGCATAATTTAAATTAAATAACCATCAACATGATTAAATGCAATTATTCTAAACATTTATTTTCCAACTTAAGAATCTTTTCAAAATAAAATAAGATTAAAGCAAGACAATCCACAACTCGACACACACGACTGATGACACACTAAGGCTAGGGTGTAGAATCGACACATGTTACCTAGCTACTATCTCCCTTCAACTTAACCGTTGGATTGACACGCTCAGACCTGTGAAACCAGGTGGAGTCGATGTCATGTACCTGCAACCTGAAAACTAAATAAACAACCTCATATAATATATCCAGCGTATAATACACACCGTGAAGAAGAAATTTCATATTCGTAGGGTGCTCACAAGTGAGTGATGCAAACCTGTCCCCTTCACCAATACACTCATCATAACTGACACTTTCACAATACATCAAATATTCTCATATACACTAACATGTTATATCAACTAACATATTCATTACACCAATTAAAGCATGCACAATAAGGCATCAGGTAAATCAAATCACATCACATAAAATAGTCTATCGCTCAATGAATAGCGCTCAAATACACATGCAAGATAAAGTATCAAATTATCCAAAAACATAAATCAACGCAAAACAAAGAAACACTGTCCAATCTAGAAAGCAAAATGGAGGGGTGTTACACCTTATCCCTATATCAAACACCCTCAGCCTTTATCCCTATACCAAATTCCCTCAATCTTATACCCTAAACCTTCAACATTTTCCCTCAATGGTATACTTAAATTCTAAAACAAACATTTTCAACCCTTCACCCTATGCCTTATACCCTCAATCCCTATACCCTAGATACACTTAATCTTATACATGTATCCCTTAACACTATCCCTCAACCCTCAATACTATACCTTAAACCCTAAACCCTACACCCTCAATGCCCATCCCTATACCCTATACCCTACTAATCCCTATCTTCTTCTCTCTCTCTCCCACCCTACAATTCCTTACCTCCTCTCTCTCCCTCCCACCCTACCAATCCATATCTCCTCTCTCTCTCTCTCTCTCGCACCCTACTATTTTCTTTCTCCTTTCTCTCTATTCCACTCACCCTACCACTCCCCATCTCTCTCCTTCCCTCTCTCTCCCTCCCACCCTACCAATCCATGTACATTAATCCCTAAACCCTCAAAGCTATACATAAGCCCTAATCCATCAACCCTCAACACTAACCATATACTTTAATCCCTAAACCCTAAACCCTCAATAGTCATACATATACCCTATACCCTCATCCTTGAAGCCTAAACCTTGAGCATTGTACCATCAACTCTATACTTAAGCCCTAGTCCCCCAACCCTCAACCCTATTCTGTAAACCTCAAACCCTACACCCTCAACTCTTATCCCTATAACAAGAACCCTCATTTATTATCCTTATACCAAATATCCTCAACATTATACTTTAAACCTTGAATATTATCCCTCAATATAGTATACTTAAACAATTAACCATACATTCTCAACCCTTCACCCCATACCTGATACCCTCAATCCCTATACCCTAGATACACTTAACCTTATATCCTCATCCTTGAAAACTATCCCTCAACCCTCAAAACTATACCTTAAACCCTAAACCCTACACCCTCAACCACCATCCCTATACCCTATACACTACCAATCCATATCTCCTTCACTCTCTCTCCCATAATACCAATCCCTATCTCCTTCTCTCTCTCCTTCCCACCCTACCAATCCGTATCTCCTTCTCGCTATCTCTCCCTACCACCCTACCAATATTTATCTCCTTCTTTCTACCTATTCCTCCTACCCTACCACTCCCTATCTCCCTCCTTCTCTCTCTCTCCATCCCACCCTACCAATCTGTATACCTTAATCCCTAAACCCTCAACCCTATACTTAAGCCCTAATTCCTAAACCATCAACACTCAACCATATACCTTAATCCCTAAAAACTACACCCTCAACCCTCATCTTGTTGCGAAAATGTGTCTCAACCTTGCAATTATATGTGGTTTATTGTTGATAAAATGTATATATATTTATATATATGTTTCCTAGTTACACTAATAGGTGTATACAATGGCAACATGAAGCGAAATGTACGTGTGTTAACTTTTTTAGGAAACTTCTAGAATGGTTGACATACATTAAATAAAGGATATATTGTAAATATGGAGCATTCATTATTAGGTTTTAGATCGAATGACATATATTTTGTTGGACTGTCTTGCCCTATAATGTAACTCTATTTTATAAGGGCGTTGTATTATGACTGCAGCAGAGATTGTGATGTTTTTTGAGAGTCTGATAGTAGTTGTGTTGTTTATTGATCTCTAAGTGGTGATACTCCTATGAAAATATTTCTCTACAAATATATTGTAATCTTTGTGATTTACTGAACAATATATCGGGCAACTTTTGTAGTGTGGGGTTTTTCTCCCGAAAGGGTTTTCCCCATGTAAATCACTATGTCGTGGTATGTATGATATTTATGTTTATTTATGTTTAAGTTTATGTAATTTTCAAAGATCTGTAAATTTTTTGAATTATTCTCCTCTCAATATTAGTGTAGGAAGTTGTTATGCTACCTTAGCTTCCTTACAAGTGGTATCAGGGCCCGATCACCTTTGGTTTCAGTTGTGGGTTATTGGATTTTTTGGACTAATATAGGTTTGAGTGGGAGCTTGTGTAGAAGATACTTTGTGATCTTGTTTCAAGAATTTTTAGATGGTAAGTTCATCAGGAAGAATAGAGGTTGATAAAGTTTCTAAAAATAATTTTGAAATGTGGAAGCTAAAGATGGAGGATATGTTGATAGATAGAGTTTTGTGGGATGCTATTGATGAGAATGTTTCAAGGCCTACAGATCCTACTCAGGCTGCTCAATATGATGTTATGGACTCTAAATCCAAGGGTCTAATCAAATTTTGTTTGGCAGACTATGTTTTAATTAATTTCCATGAGGAGACATCTACACAAAAACTATGCAAGAAGCTTGGTGAGATGTATCAAGACAAATCTTTAGTGACTAATATTTTCTCAAGGAATAAGTTGTATTCCTTAAGAATGGAAGAGGGTGGATGAATCAAATACCATTTGGAAGAATTAAATATGGTGGTGGCTAAACTTCAATCAGTTGGTGTCAAAATAAATGAGGACGAGAAATTTCAAATCTTGCATTGTTCTTTGCTTGATTCATGGGATTCTCTTGTTATGGCTATTGGGAGTACTTTTGTTATTTTGAAGACTAAAGATGTGGTCGGTTCTTTTCGTTCTAAAGAAATGAGGAGGAAGGTATCCATCACTGCCAAGGAGGTCCTAAATGTTCATGGAAGACCTAAGGAAAAAGGAAAGAAGAATGAGAAGCATGGAAAATCCAAGTCCAGGGGGAGATCTAAATCTCTTGGAAAGTCTAAAGTTATTTGCTAGAACTGCGGTAAACTTGGGCATGTTAGTAAGGAATGTAAAGAAGAAAAGAAGAAGAGAAAGAAGACAATTGATTTTGAGTTTGAGTCTGAGAAGGAAGATGGTGATGCATTCATTGTAGCTTTGGAAAATTGTGCAAGTAATGATGCATGGTTAATTGACTGAGGTGCATCTTTCCATATGACCTTTGATAGAGATTGGTTTTCTAAATATGAAGAATTAGATGGAGGTAAGGTGTATTGGTTGATGATTCTCATTTAGACATTGTTGTCCATGGTAAAGTTAAAATAAAATTTCCTAATGGTAGAATAAAAAGGATTAATGGTGTGTTGCATATCCCTAGATTAGCATGAATTTTTTTATGAGTAAGCAAACTAATAGATGTGGGTGTTCAGGTAGTATTTTTTGATGTGGGATGCAAGATGGTCAAAGGTGTTATGGTGATTTTTATATGTGTCAGTTATGGAAAATTGTATAAGCTTGATGCATGCACTGTTGAGTGCAATAGTACTTATGTGAAAAGAAAGTTTGTGGAAGAAGTGAGGGTTTCACTTTTAATAGATGGTCATGGCTTTTGGATACCCAAGGGTGCTCTTTCTTTTGAGACAAAGTTACCTGAAGAGAAAACTATATTATGGCACCAGAGACTTGGCCACATTGGAGAAAAGGATCTAAGGACCTTGAAAAATAAAAACCTTGTTGAATTTCTCTCTGATTGTAATCCTAAATTTGATTTCTGTGAGCATTGCATTTATGGAAAACAAAATCACATTCAGTTTTACTCGAGTTCTCATAAATCTTGTGGTGTATTAGATTTTATTCATTCTGATGTATTTGGTTCTATAGATGTTCCTTCGATTGGTAAATCCATGTATTATGTTTCATTTATTGATGATTATAGTAGGACATGGGTATATTTCCTAAAGAGTAAATTTAAAGTTTTCAATCGATTTAAAGAATTTAAGGAAATGGTTGAGCTGCAGACTAGAAAGAAAATAAAATGTTTGAGAATTGATAATGGCGATGAATTTTTCTCTAATGACTTTGATAAAAAAATTAAAGATTGTGGTATTCATAGATAGAAGACAACTCTGAATTCTCCACAAAAAATTTGAGTTGTAGAAAGAATGAATAGTACATAGATGGAGAAGGCTGGGAGTATGTTGATTGGTGTTGGTCTAGAAAAAAGGTTTTTGGGTTGAAGTTTCTACCACTTCCTGTTACCTGATTAACAAGTCTCCTACATCAGCTATTGTTCATAAGACACCTATAGATGCATGGTCAGG
The DNA here is from genome assembly GCA_007115665.2 of Sequoiadendron giganteum. Taxonomy (NCBI): domain Eukaryota; kingdom Viridiplantae; phylum Streptophyta; class Pinopsida; order Cupressales; family Cupressaceae; genus Sequoiadendron; species Sequoiadendron giganteum. The sequence continues at coordinate 917,619,070 of CM021100.1, forward strand.
TCACAAGCCTTCATTGAGACATCTTAGAGTTTTTGGTTACGAGGCATATGCACATGTGCCAAAGAAGAAGTGAACAAAGTTGAAGAACAAGGTTGTGAAATGTATATGTAAGCTCTCAAAAATGAATGGTTCTATGGAGGAGAACCATCATTTATGGACCTCAACAATGAAGCAGTTTCAGATTTAAAAGCAAAAAGTAGAAATGAAACTATTCTAAACTACCAAAGATAATCAAAATGCTTCCAACTAAAAACCAGTCTCCATTGGCATCCTATCACCAAAGTCTTGTTATGCATTTTTGCTCTCAGATTTTTGCAAGCATAGATTCATCAAGAGGCTATTAGTGAATGGATTGAGAAAAGCTGTGAAGATATGTACATGTGCAAGATTCGTGTAGGGGTCAAAATGAGAAGAGAGTCCTGTTTAAATAGGAATCTCTAATGACAAAGAGGTTTAGAATGAGAAATGTGGGATAAACAGATATTGCAATAATGAATTTTTAAAATCCCACATGGTGTAGTGAAATGAAATGCATATGAGTGGAAATGATAAAGAAGATAGATTAAATGAATGGTGAAGGATTGAATAAAATAATTAAATGCATATATTTTTAATGTGGATGAAAATGGTTTATTAATGTTTTATCATGAATTATTTTAATGTTTTTATGAGAATGATTTATAAGAATGATAATTTGTCGAAATTAAATTATTTAATTTATGAATGGTTATGAAATGTTTTATGAACGATTATTATTTATTATGCATTATGAATGATCATGTGGTGAAATGATTTAATGATTTATATAAATGCAATATGAAGTGAATGATTTATGCAAATGATAATGCAATGATTTAATGATTTGATGAAATGCATGAATAGAAGAAAGTATTGAATGAATTGATCATTTTAATCAATAGAAGAGTAATGTGATTTGAGGTTAAATTTGAGTGTCTCATTTGCCCCTCTTTGAGACAATGCAGCTTGTTGCATTGTTTCAAAGAAAAAGATTGATCAACTGATACATGCCCCAGATATATCTTGGTAAGGAATATGATAAGAATGATATGCCCCCTCGAGAGATTGATCAGACAGGTTGTAAGAAGATTAATCTCTCAATAGATGTCAAGAAAATGATTAGATACTTGATATTGCACAAGTGATAAAGTAGTGATGTACATTTGATGGAAATGCACAACTGATAGGCATAACTGAACAATTGATGGAAATGATCAGTATAGCCGCGTTGATGAGCTAATGAAGCTGATTGAGATTGATGCTAGTGCAATACAAGTTGATAGAATGATTGATTGATTGATTAAGGGGACATGAGATTTGGAGATGCAAGTTGATTGATCTCTTTGCAACAGGAAAGATGAAGAAAATGAAATGCAATAAATGGAAGATGCAAGATGGGAGAAAATGAAGGTGATGAAGCCTCTTGTGCATTTTAAGTGATTTTATCATCATCGAGCTTATTATGTCGCAAATTAGTATAAGCGTCTAGATAACATGAACATCTAGACGACCTAAATATTGTTTGTGTCTTTATTTAGTAATGAAGTATAAGCATCTAGGTATAAGGACCCTAGATGACCTGAATACTTATTGCATGGAAGACACTATTAGACAAGGAATGCACTCATCCATACTAGACTCATAGGTCCTCAATGGTTTTAGATAACCATGTCTTAAGATGAGTCATCCTATGAATAAGAAACAATCCATAGTCAGCAAACAAGTGAACATGCCCCATCATTGCCTCTCTAGTCCCAGACATCCTGGAGAAGCTAAAAGACATGCCACCAAAGATAAAATCATAGAATAATCAAAGACCAACAAACAAACATGCATCATGCTTCGATATGGAACTGATTCTTGGTACAGTTATATGCTTTTGATTTGGAAGAGGGATTGATAGGTATGCTGCAATATTTGCTTGATTGTTACTCATGATGTAGTTTGATTTTGTTGAAGTTCAAAGCTATGTGGTGATTTGAAAGTGTCAGTGTTGAGGGATTTTTGAAGTTATTTTATTTTTTGGATTTTTGGAATATTTGACATTTTTTTGGATTTTTTCAAGATATTTTATGATTTTTATGGAATTTTTCAAGACATTTTATGTTTTTTATGTATTTTTTCAGGACGTTTCATGATTTTTATGGATTTTTTCAGGACATTTTATGATTTTTATGGATTTTTTCAAGACATTTTATGATTTGTTTGGATTTTTTAAGACATTTTATGATTTTTATGGATTTTTTCAAGACATTTTATTATTTTTTTTTGGATTTTTTTAGGACCTTTTACAACAGAAAGAGATGCATCGCAAGCAAGTAGACAAACAAAGAGGGTAGTTTCTCTGACTGCGAGATGCTCAATATCCTAACCCATGGCTAAGGTTCAGGAAATGCCCTTGTGAGGAATAGGACCAATCTAGTATGCATGACAAAGTGAGCAAGTGAGGGTATTGTCGCACAATTCACAAGCCATGGTGAGTGTGAAAAGGATATTGTGAAGTGGAGGGTGAATGAAAAATGGGATGAAAAGATCAAGTAGAGCTCCAAAGGAAAGAGGAGCAAAGCCTCTACACATGGCACCAATTTCTCAGTTTTCACCATGGTACTTGCTCAAGGTGCCACCGAAGTGGTTTTCACCATTGAACGAATTGATTTCACTTTACTTCTTTTTTTTCTTTTTCAGGACTTTTTTTCATTTTTTTGTATTTTTTCAAGACTTTTTCCTAGCTCTCTGAAGCGAGATATAGAATTGATAGATGCCAGATCCATAGACTACCTTGACGATGCCTCGATCCTGTGTGGATGACCATGCTGGATGAAAGTACCCGATCGAGATGAGGAGTATGAGTGGCAAATATGAAGGATGATAGATGTGGTAGATGAAAGAGACTATGGTAGGATCCCTAATGTGCACACTACGTGGGCCATCAAGCTTCAACCAAAAAGGAGCTTGGGCAACCGATGAGCTAGAATACGTGAAGGGGTCATCATCAAAGGTACATTGAAAGACATCACCGATGGTGTGATATGCCAGATATGTGAACATGGATGGGTGGAATGGAATATATGGTATGAGTGAGAGTGACATGGATGGAGACCTTGGATCAACAAGTTCCTTTATTTTATTTTCTTCCTTGATAGATGCCCCCAATGATTTTCGATGGAGAGGCATAATTGGAGATTGAATTTTTCTTGCTTTCACTTTTGAATTTTATTTTTGCTTTGTCCAATAGCTTTTTATTTTGGCTAGGGGACTTGTCTTGATCTTCTTTTGTTTTGGATTTGTCCAATAGCTTTTTATTTTGGCTAAAGGACTTTTCTTGATCTTTCTCTATTTGCATGCTTTCTTTTGATTCTGGATCTCCATTTGAAAAAGATGCTTTTACCTTTGATTCTTGAATTACATCTTTTTTATTTTCTTTGGGTGATACTTGTTGATCCATGTCTACAAGGCAGATGGATGTGGGTGAGATGGTTGAGGGGGATGGCATGATAGGAATGATTAGTGGGAAAATGGGAGTGGTGATGCCATCAACGAAGTCTTCGGGACTATCCTTTTCAGTACTGCTAACGTCAAAGGAAGCTTGCACATCCTTAATGACTTGGAAAGATTTCTTAGTAGATGTGATAATAGGAGATTCATATCCTAGCCTAGGGCAGGTGGGATGGAAGGATGATGATTGTATATCCTTGGTAGGGTCATGATCAAAGAGTGGGTTATCATAGATATCCTGGTTAAACATGGGGTTATCATAAATATGAAAAGATTGAGTGGAAGCAAATATGGCAAATGCAGGTGTATCATCAGGATCCCAAAAGGTTTCAATCCAAGCATGGTCATCTTTTTGTGTTCCTTTTGTAGCTGTCTTGATATCATTGTTGGAATTTTGACCCTCCTTGACGACATTAGCAATTTCTTTTGTCGGTAAATTATCCATATGGTATTCTCCACATCCCATATCATGGATTTGGACCTTGGGGTTTGATGGTGCGATAAATGAAGTGGATGCTTTTAAGGACTTGGGATCAACATATGCTTGAGAAGGAGGTGCTTCACGATTTCTTGGGATTGTGATTTCAGTTTTAGGGCTTAGATTATGGCAATACATGGAAGGGTTGGGATCTCCTTGTATTATGATTTCAACACCATTGTGTGGGAATTTAATGCACTGATGGTATGTAGAAGGTATTGCTTTCATTGCATGAATCCAAGGTCTTCCAAGGAGGATATTATAGGTCAGTGGGAGATCAAGGACTTGGAAAACCACATCCTTTACCACAAGGTCGACACTGATTGGTAGAGTAACTGATCCTTTAGATGAGCATTCCTCTTCGTCATACACCTTTATGGTAATCTTATTCCTTGGATCAACTGCATTTTCAGAAAACCCCAATTTTGTGATCAATTCTTGGGTACAAATATTAAGACCTGCTCCTCCGTCTATTAGAACTCGCTTGATCTTGGCATTGTTGATAAGGACGTCAATGTGTAAAGCTGCATTATGTGCTTGTCGAGGGGATGAATCATCATTTTTAGTAAAAGTGATGGTGTAAGGTGAGGTGATATGTCCCACCATAGCTTGGAATTGATCTACATGTAGGTTCGTAGGCACTATAGCAGTAGCAAGCGCTTTATCTAGAATAGACTTATGCTCAGGAGATAGGCGTAGCAACTCAAGTATGGAAATTTGTGCGGGCGTTTTTCCTAAATGCTCTATGAGGTTGTACTGTGAAGTTGGTGTAGCGGGCTTTGAATTAGGACCTTTAAGGGTGATTGTGCCTTTGCGGGTAGTAACCTTGCAATCAGGTGCTTTGCCTTTTATAATGAAAGTGTTTACATGATTATCAACCTCACTGATGTTATGTATGGTATAGTCATACTTAGTAGTAGTATAGTTTACACCATCACCAGATTCAAGGGCCTTTCCTTTGTCCTTGTCATGCTTAGGGAAAGGTTTCTTAAACACCTCATGATCAGAGTTACCGGAAGGAGTGTGTTCATCAACCACTATCTTACCATCATCAATAAGGTCCTGTATTAGATGTCGAAGTTTATTGCAACTATTAGTCTTATGTCCTTTATGTCTATGATAGTCGCAAAAGTGATTCTCATTCCACCATGGGGGTTCGACTTGTGGATTATATTCCTTTATTTCAGGTAGCATTATAATATTGATTTCAAGAAGTTCTTTTAATGCGGATTCAAGTGATTGTCCCAATGGTGTAAAATTTCGTTTAGGGAAACTTCTCTATTTTTCTTTTCCTTTATCTGAAGATGAACCTTCGAGGTTATAAGCAGGCGATGATGTTTTAGTTGTTTTTGCATCAACAACTCCATCATTGACTACATTCTTGTTCTTTACCCAAAAAGGTGTCTTGTTGTTCGAATTTGATTTTTGATCTCTATCATTATTAAGTTTTATGGTTCCATCATCAATGAGAGTTTGTTCAATTCAGAATCCCATTTCTATGGCATCATCAAAGGAATCCAAGCATTTGAGGTGAAGTTCCTTCCAATTTCTTTGTTCAAATTTTGACAAAAGAGGTCAACCAATTCTTGATCAGGAATGGCATCAGGTAATCGTTTTGTTAACTGTCTCCATCTTTGCAAAAATGACACAAAAGATTCACCTGGTTTTTGTTTGGTGTTGAAAAGATTTGTCATGGTCACTTTAAAGTCACAATTGAAACTATAATTGGAGACAAATTTATCAGCCAATTCATGAAAGGATTTGATGGTTGGGGGTAATTGTGAAAACCATTCCATAGCTTCTCCTCCTAGACTACGGGGGTAGAATCTCATAATGTATGTTTCATCAACCGCAAATTCCATGGTAGTAGCACTAAATTGTCTTAAGTGATGTTTAGGATCCCCTTTTCCATTATATTTGTCAAGTTTTGGTATGTCCCAATGGTTAGGAAAAGGTGGCATTAATATGCTTGGATCAAAGGGATAAGGACATATATCTTCAATGGAGAACTTATGAGATGATGATTTATGGTTCTTAAGGGTGTCCAATTCTTGTCTCAATGTTCTAAGCTCGTCCAAAATAGGATCATTTGTTGGTGTGGATTTTGAGGTCTTTGAAGATCGCTTGTAACCTAGTTGTAGATAAAAGGGTCTATGATCTTTGATTCTACCATCATTGTTTGTTTTGGGATGTTTAGATCCAGTAGATTTAGGTTGGTCATTCATCATGAGTAGTGACATGTCAAAATTAGGAGGCATTTTGATTCCTTCATCAACAAGGGCTTTGAAGTATTGTTGTGGGTTACGTTTGACTACCTCCATAAGAAGTTTAGTTAATCTATGATCCTTAAGTGCTTCTTCTATATCAGATTTGGTTATTTCTTCATCATCAGTTTCATTTGTTTCTCTAGTTGCAACACTAATTTTATCTTCACCATCAAAGTCTCTTCCCCAAGGGTTCCCTAATGTAATCTCTCAAAAATGAATGGTTCTATGGAGGAGAACCATCATTTTTGGACCTCAACAATGAAGCAGTTTCAGATTTAAAAGCAAAAAGTAGAAATGAAACTATTCTAGACTACTAAAGATAATCAAAATGCTTCCAAACAAAAACCAGTCTCCATTGGCATCCTATCACCAAAGTCTTGTTATGCATTTTTGCTCTCAAATTTTTGCAAGCATAGATGCATCAAGAGGCTATTAGTGAATGGATTGAGAAAAGTTGTGAAGATATGTGCATGTGCAAGATTCGTGTAGGGGTCAAAATGAGAAGAGAGACCTATTTAAATAGGAATCTCTGATGACAAAGAGGTTGAGAATGAGAAATATGGGATAAACAGATATTGCAATAATGAATTTTTAAAATCCCACATGGTGTAGTGAAATGAAGTGCATATGAGTGGAAATGATAAAGAAGATAGATTAAATGAATGGTGAAGGATTGAATAAAATAATTAAATGCATATATTTTTAATGTGGATGAAAATGGTTTATTAATGTTTTATCATGAATTATTTTAATGTTTTTATGAGAATGATTTATGTAAGAATGATAATTTGTCGAAATGAAATTATTTAATTTATGAATGGTTATGAAATGTTTTATGAATGATTATTATTTATTATGCATTATGAATGATCATGTGGTGAAATGATTTAATGATTTATATAAATGCAATATGAAGTGAATGATTTATGCAAATGATTTGATTTAAATGATAATATAGTTTTATTATGAAATGCTAGTGAATGATTATGATAATGAATTTATTATGATAATGAATGATAGTGCAAAACAATAATGTGACGTATGCAAATGATAATGCAATGATTTAATGATTTGATGAAATGCATGAATAGAAGAAAGTATTGAATGAATTGATCATTTTAATCAATAGACAAGTAATGTGATTTGAGGTTAAATTTGAGTGTCTACAGTATATTCATCAAATCTAGTTATGGTGTGGAAGGATACAAGCTTTGGATCCTCTTGCATAGAAGGTAATACATAGTAGAATTGTGATTTTTAAATAAACTACACCTTATTTTGTTACATTACAGCCAAAGAAAAATAAGTAGGAAGATGTGATTCAATTTATCCTACAAGTGAGAAAGTTGAATCAAGGCCCAAGGATAGACAAGAAATTGAGGAGGCATATTTTCTCCTATTGAAAAAATGGCATCTATTAGATTTTTTCTTTCTATTTCTACTTCTTTTGATTTAGAGGTTGAACAAATAGATGTGAAAACTTCTTTTATTAATGCTGATTTGGACCTAGGGATATTTATATGACATAGCAAGAGCAGTACATGGTGAAAGGTAAAAGTAAATTGGTTTGCAAGTTGAAGAAATATTTGTGCTCTGGAACTTCAAAAGAGGAGGCATATTTTCTCCTATTGAAAAAATGGCATCTATTAGATTTTTTCTTTCTATTTCTACTGCTTTTGATTTAGAGGTTGAACAAATAGATGTGAAAACTTCTTTTATTAATGGTGATTTGGACCTAAGGATATTTATATGACATAGCAAGAGCAATACGTGGTGAAAGGTAAAAGTAAATTGGTTTGCAAATTGAAGAAATATTTGTATGGTTTAAAATAGAGTCCTAGGATGTGGTACCATAAATTTGATACATATGTGTTGAGTTTGGGATTTGAGAATTCTAAATCAGATCATTGTGTTTATTATAAAACTAATGGTGATCAGTTCCTATTTATTGCATTATATGTTGATCATATGTTATTTATAGGAAAAGAGAAAGGTGTGATTTCAGAACTGAAATCTCAACTTGCTACTAAAGTTGACATGATAGATCTTGGTGGATATAAACACATTATTGGGATGGAATTTAAAAGAGATAGAGTGAATGGAAAGCTATGTATTGGCCAAAGTAAGTATGTGAATTCAATTTTACAGAGGTTTGATATGCAGGATTGTAGACCATTCTGTATTCTTATTTCAGTTGGAATGAAGTTATGTATTTAGATTGTCCTGCATCTCCATCAGAGATTGAAGACATTAGCAAAGTGCCTTACCAAAGTGCAAGTTGAAGTTTGATGTATGCTATGGATTTTACTAGAGCAGACATTTCCCAAATAGTGGGAGTTCTTTCTAGATATATGTCTAATCCTGGTAGAGTTCATTGCAATGCAGTTAAAAAAGTCTTCAGATATTTGTGGGGTACCTCAGATTATTTCTTATGTTATCATAATAATATGATTGTAGGTGAGATTTCCCTTGATATTCATGGTTATGTGGATTCAAACTGGTCAGGTGATGTTGATACTAGAAAATCCACCAGTGCTTATGTGTTTTCTTTATTTGGTGGTGCAATTAGCTAGATGAGTAAGCGACTGGTTGTGGTTTCTTTTTCCACTATTGAAGTAGAGTATATGGAAGCTACTCATGCTTGTAACGAATCCATTTGGCTTAAGAGACTATGTTCAGATATTGATATAAAACAAGGTGCGATGACAATTTATTGCAACAACCAGAGTGTGATATGTCTAGCCAAGATCCTAACATTTCATGCCAGGACCAAGCAAATTGATGTACAATATCATTTTTTTAGAGATATGGTCAAAGATGGTAGGGTGAAGCTCATTAAGTTAGAGGATTTGATGAATGTTTTTGATTCTTTAACTAAGCCTATGAGCATACATAAGTTCAGATGGTGTTCAGAGACTATAGGCCTTCCAACCCCTAGCAATTAAAGAGATGATGTTTACAACCTCACATATCTCTTGCAATGTGTCTCAACCTTACAATTACATTTGGTTTATTGTTGATAGAATGTATATATATTTATATATATATTTCCTAGATACACCAATAGGTGTATACAATAGCAGCACTGAGCGAAAGCGAAATGTGAGCATGTTAACTTTTTTAGGAAAATTCTAGAATGGCTGACATACATTAAATAAAGGATAGATTGCAAATCTGGACCATTCGTTATTAGGTTTTAGATCTAATGGAAAATATTTTGTTGGCCCACCTTTCCCTAAAATGTAACTCTATTTTATGAGGGATTTGTATTATGACTCTGCTAGAGATTGTGATGTTTTCTAAGAGTCTAATAGCAGCCATGTTTCCTCTTGATCTCTGAGTGGTGATACTCCTATGAGAAGCTTCCTCTACAAGTATATTGTAATCTTTGTGATTTATTGAGCAATATATTAGGCGGCATCTGGAGTGGGGTTTTTCTCCCAAAAGGGTTTTCCCCACGTAAATCACTGTGTCATGGTATGCATGATATTTATGTTTATTTTTGTTTAATTTTTTGTAACTATTAAAGATTTGTAAAAAAATTGCATTATTCTCCTCTCAAAATTAGTATAGGAAGTTGTTCCACTACCTTAGCTTCCTTACACATCCATATACCCTATACTATCATCCTTAAATCCTAAACCTTGAAAATTATACCGTAAACCTTAAACTTAAGCCCTAGTCCCTCAACCCTCAACCTATACCTTACACCCCAAACCCTACACGCTCAACCCTTATCCCTGTACCAAACACCCTCAACCCTTATCCCTATAATGAATACCCTCAACGTTATACCCTAAATTTTCAATATTGTTTGTCAACACTATATTTAAATGCTAAACCATACATTCCCAACCCTTAACACTATGCCTTATACCCGAAATCCCTATACCCTAGATACACTTAATGTTATACCCTCACCCTTGAACACTATCCCTCAACCATAAACCCTATTCTTTAAACCCTAAAACTTATACTCTCAACCGCCATCACTATACCCTACCAATCCCTATCTCCTCTCTCTCTTTCCCACCCTACCAATCCCTATATCCTTCTCTCTCTCCCTCCCACCCTATCAATTCTTATCACCTTCTCTCTCTCTCTCTCTCCCTCCCACCCTAGAAATTTGTATCGCCTTCTCTCTCTCTCTCTCTCCAACCCTACCAATCTCTATCTCATTATTTCTCTCTATTCATCCCACCCTACCACTCTCTATCTCCCGCCTTCCCTCCCTCTCACTCCCACCATATCAATCCATATACATTAATCCCTAAACCCTAAACCCTATACTTAAGCCCTAATCCCTCAACCCTCAACACTTAACCATATATTTCAATCCCTAAACCCTACGATCTCAACCCTCATCCTTAAAGCATAAACCTTGAAAACTTTACCATCAATCCTATACTTAATACCTAGTCCCTCAACCCTCAACCCTATTCCTTAAACTATAAACCCTACACCCTCAACCCTTATCCCTATACCAAACACCCTATACCCTTTCTCCTTCTCTCTCTATATATCTCCCACCCTACCAATCCCTATCTCCTTCTCTCTTTCTCCATATCCTACCAATCTTTATATCCTTCTTTCTCTCTATTCCTCCCACCCTATCACTAAATATATCCTGACCTCCCTCTCTCCCCCTTCCACCCTGCCAATCCATATAAGTTAATCCCTAAACCCTCAACCCTATACTTAAACCTTAATCCTTCAACCCTCAAAACTCATCTATACACCTTAATCCCTAAGCTCTAAACACTCAACTGTCATCCTAAAAGCTTAAACATTGAACATTATACCATCAGCCATATACTTAAGCCCTAGTCTAAAAACTTTTAGAATGACCGAAATACATTAAATAAAGGATATATTGTAAATATGGAGCATTCATTATTAGGTTTTAGATCGAATGGCAGATATTTTGTTGGACTGTCTTGCCCTAGAATGTAACTCTATTTTATGAGTCCGTTGTATTATGAATGTGGTAGAGATTGTGATGTTTTCTAAGAGTCTAATAGTAGTTGTGTTGTTTCTTGATCTCTAAGTGGTGATACTCCCATGAAAACCTTTCTCTGCAAGTATATTGTAATCTTTGTGATTTACTGAATAATATATTAGGCAACTTTTGTAGTGGGGTTTTACTCCCGAAAGATTTTTCCCTGTGTAAATCAGTGTCATGGTATGTATGATATTTATGTTTATTTATCTTTAAGTTTATGTAATTGTTAAAGATCTATAAAAATTTTGCATTATTCACCTCTCAAGATTAGTGTAGGAATTTTTTCTGCTACCTTAGCTTCCTTACAAGTGGTATCAGAGTCCGGTCACCTTTGGTTACAGTTGTGGGTTATTTGATTTTTTGGTCTAATATAGGTTTGAGTGGGAGCTTGTGCAGAAGACACTTTGTGATGTTGTTTCAAGAATTTTCAGATGGTAAGTTAATCAAGGATAATAGAGGTGGATAAAGATTCTGAAAATAATTTTGAAATGTGGAAGCTAAAGATGGAGGATATGTTGATAGATAGAGTTTTGTGGGATGTTATTGATGAGAATGTTTCAATGCCAACAGATCCTACTTAGGCTACTCAATATGATGTTATCGAACGTAAAGCCAAGGGTCTCATCAGATTTTGTTTGGCAAACTATATTTTAATTAATGTCCATGAGGAGACCTCTACACAAAAATTAGGCAAGAAGCTTGGTGAGATGTATCAGGACAAATCTTTAGTGAATAATATTTTCTCGAGGAACAAGTTGTATTCCTTCATAATGGAAGAGGGTGGACGAATCATAGACCACTTGGAAGCATTTAATATGTTGGTGGCTAAATTGAAATTAGTTGGTGTCAAAATAAATGAGGAGAAATTTCAGATCTTTCTTTGTTCTTTGCTTGATTCATGGGATTCTCTTGTTATGGCTATTGGGAGTACTTTTGTTATTTTGAAGACTCAAGATGTGGTGGGTTCTTTGTGTTCTGAATAAATGAGGAGGAAGGTATCCATCACTGCTAAGGAGGCCCTAAATGTTCATGGAATAACTGAGGAAAAAGGAAAGAAGAATGAGAAGCATGGAAAAACCAAGTCCAAGGGGAGATCTAAATCTCTTGGAAAGTCTAAATTTATTTGTTGGAACTACGGTAATATTCGGCATGTTAGTAAGGAATGTAAATAAGAAACAAAGAAGAGAAAGAAGAAAGTTGATTATGATTCTGAGTCTGAGAAGGAAGATGGCGACGCATTCATTGTAGCTTTGGAAACTCTTGTAGGTAATGATGCATGGTTAATTGACTCGGGTGAATCTTTCCATATGACCTTCAATAGAGATTAGTTTTCTAAATATGAAGAATTAGATGGAGGTAAGGTGTACTTGGGTGATGATTATCGTTTAGACATTGTTTTCCATGGTAAAGTTAAAATAATATTTGCTAATGGTAGAATAAAAAGGATTAATGGTGTGTTGCATATCCCTAGATTAGCATGAAGTTTTTTATCAGTAAGCAAACTAATAGATGCGGGTGTTCAAGTAGAATTTTCTGATGCAGGATGCAAGATGGTCAAAGGTGCTATGGTGATTGGTAGAGGTGTTAGATATAGAAAATTATATAAGCTTGATGCATGCACTGTTGCGTGCAATAGTAATTCTATGAAAAACAAGTCTGTGGAAGCAGTGATGGTTTCACCTTCAATAGATGGTCGTGGCCTTTGGGTACACAAGGGTGCTCTTTCTTTTGAGTCAAAGTTACCTACAGAGAAAACTATATTATGGCACCAGATACTTGGCCACATTGGAGAAAAGGATATAAGGACCTTGAAAAATAAAAACGTTGTTGAAGGTTTGTCTGATTGTAATATTGAATTTTATTTCTATGAGCATTGCATTTATGGAAAACAAAATCACATTCAATTTTACTCGAGTTCTCATAAATCTTGTGGTGTATTGGATCTTATTCATTCTGATGTATTTGGTTTTGTAGATGTTCCTTCGATTGGTAAATCCATATATTATGTTTCATTTATTGATGATTATAGTAGAAGGACATGGGTATATTTCCTAAAGAGAAAATTTAAAGTTTTCAATCGATTTAAAGAATTTAAGGAAATGGTTGAGTTGCAGACTAGAAAGAAAATAAAATGTTTGAGAATTGATAATGGCGAAGATTTTTCTCTAATGATTTTGATAAATTTTGTAAATATTGTAGTATTCATAGATAGAAGACAACTCTTAATTCTCCACAAAAAAATTGAGCTGTAGAAAGAATGAATAGTACATAGATGGAGAAGGTTGGGAGTATGTTGATTAGTGTTGGTCTAGAACAAAGGTTTTTGGGTTGAAGTTTCTGCCACTTCCTGTTACCTGATTAACAAGTCTCCTACATCAGTTATTGTTCATAAGACACCTATAGATGCATGGTCAGGTCACAAGCCTTCATTGAGACATCTTAGATTTTTTGGTTATGAGGCATATGCACATGTGCCAAAGGAGAAGTGAACAAAGTTGGAGAGCAAGGTTGTGAAATGTATCTTCATCAGATATAGTTATGGTGTGAAAGGATACAAGCTTTGTATCCTCTTGCATAGAAGGTAATACATAGTAGAAGTGTGATTTTTAAAGAAACTACGCCTTATTCTGTTACATTGCAATTAAAGAAAAATAAGCAAGAAGATGTGATTCAATTTCTCCTACACCTGAGAAAGTTCAATCGAGGCCCAAGGATAGACAAGAAGTTGAGGAGAGCTCATCTAGCTCTAGACCTTCAAAAGAGGTGGAAGAACCTCTAATTCAACCTATTCATGGGTCTACAAGGAATAGACAACCACCTAAAATGTATTCACCTGATGATTGGAGATGTATTTTTTCTTTGAATACTAACATGGATGAACCCAAATCTGTAGAAGAGGCACTAGGTATGAATGATAAAGAATCTTGGAAGATTTCTATGGTTGAAGAAATGACATCTTTGAAAAAGAATGATACATGGGATCTTGTACCATTGCCTAAAGGACAAAAACCTATTGGTTGTGAATGGGTGTTCAAGAAAAAGATTGGTTCAGATGGAAGTATTCAAAAATACAAAGCAAGGTGGGTTGCGAAGGGTTACTTTCAAGTTGAGGGTGTTGATTATGGTGAGATATTTTCTCCTATTGCAAAAATGACATCTATTAGATTTTTGCTTTCTATTTCTAATGCTTTTGATTTAGAGGTTGAACAAATAGATGTGAAAACTTCTTTTCTTCATGGTGATTTGGACCCGAGGATATTTATATGACATAGCCAAAGCAGACATGGTGAAAGGTAAAAGTAAATTGGTTTGCGAATTGAAGAAATATTTGTATGGTTTAAATTAGAGTCCTAGGATGTGGTACCATAAATTTGATACATATGTGTTGAATTTGGGATTTGAGCATTCTAAATCAGATCATTGTGTTTATTATAAAACTAATGGTGATCAGTTCCTATTTATTGCATTATATGTTGATGATATGTTATTTATGGGTAAAGAGAAAGGTATGATTTCAGAACTGAAATCTCAACTTGCTACTAAATTTGACATGATAGATCTTGGTGGAGATAAACACATTATTGGGATGGAAATTAAAAGAGATAGAGTGAATGGAAATCTATGTATTGGCCAAAGTAAGTATGTGAATTCAATTTTACAGAGGTTTGATATGCAGGATTGTAGACCATTTTGTGTTCTTATTTCAGTTGGAATGACATTATGTATTTTAGATTGTCCTACATCTCCATCAGAGATGGAAGACATGAGAAGAGTGCCTTACCAGAGTGCAGGTTGAAGTTTGATGTATGCTATGGTTTTTACTAGACCAGACATTTCCTAAACAGTGGGATTTCTTTCCAGATATATGTCTAATCATGGTAGAGTTCATTTTGATGCAGTTAAAAAAGTCTTCAGATATTAGTGGGGTACCTCAGATTATTTCTTATGTTATCATAATAATATGATTGAAGGTGAGATTTCCCTTGATATTCATGATTATGTGGATTCAAACTAGTTAATTGATGTTGATAGTAGAAAATCCACCAATGCTTATGTGTTTACTTTATTTGGTGATACAATTAGCTAGATGAGTAAGTGAAAAATTGTGGTTGTTTTTTCCACTACTGAAGTAGAGTATATGGAAGCTACTCATGCTTGTAAAGAAGCCATTTGGCTTAAGAGACTATGTTCAAATATTGGTATAAAACAAGGTGCAATGACAATTTATTTCAACAATCAGAGTGTGATATGTCTAGCCAAGAATTTGACATTTCATGCTAGGACCAAGCACATTGATGTACAATATCATTTTATTAGAGATATGGTCAAATATGGTAGGGTGAAGCTTGTTAAGTTAGAGTATTTGATGAATATTCTTTATTCTTTAACTAAGCTTGCGAGCACAAATAATTTCAGATGGTGTTCAGAGACTATACGCCTTCCAGCCCCTAGTAATTAAAGAGATGATGTTTACAACCTCACATTGCTCTTGCAATATGTTCAAAAAGTGGGAGATTTATTGAGAAAATATGTCTCAACCTTAATTATATGTGGTTTATTGTTGATAGAATTTATGCATATTTATATATATGTTTCCAAGTTACACAAATAGGTGTATACAATGGCAACACTGAGCGACATGTGAGCATGTTAAATTTTTTAGGAAAATTCTAGAATGGCTAACATACATTAACTAAAGGATAGATTGCAAATATGGACCGTTTGTTATTAGGTTTTAGATCTAATAGAAAATATTTTGTTGGCTTGCCTTGCCCTAGAATGTAACTCTATTTTATGAGGGAGTTGTATTATGACTACGGTAGAGATTGCAATGTTTTCCAAGAGTTTAATAGTGGTCATGTTTCCTCTTGATCTCTGAGGGGTGATACTCCTGTGAGAAGCTTCTTCTGCAAGTATATTGTAATCTTTGTGATTTATTGAATAATATATTGGGTGGCTTTTGGAGTGGGGTTTTTCTCCCAAAAGGGTTTTCCCCACGTAAATCACTATGTCATGGTATGCATGATATTTATGTTTATTTTTGTTTAAGTTTTTGTAACTGTTAAATATTTGTAATTTTTTTTCATTATTCTCGCCTCAAAATTATTGTAGGAATTTTTTCCACTACCTTAGCTTCCTTACACATCCACATACCCTATACTGTCATCCTTAAATCCTAAACTTTGAAAATTATACCATCAACCTTATACTTAAGCCCTAGTCCCTCAACCCTCAACCATATACATTACACTACAAACCCTACACCCTCAACCCTTATCCCTATAACGAATACCCTCAACTTTATACCCTAAATTTTCAACACTGTCTATCAACACTATATTTAAATGCTAAACCATACATTCCCAACCCTTCACACTATGCCTTATACCCACAATCCCTATACCCTAGATACACTTAACATTATACCCTCACCCCTAAACACTATCCCTCAACCATAAACTGTATTCTTTAAACCCTAAACCTTATACGCTCAACCCCCATCAATATACCCTACCAATCCCTATCTCCTTCTCTCTCTCTCTCCAACCTTACCAATCCCTATCTCCTTCTCTCTCCCTCCCACCCTACCAATTCTTATCGCCTTCTCTCTCTCCAACCCTACCAATTTCTATCTCATTATTTCTCTCTATTCCTCCCACCCTACCACTGCCTATCTCCCTCCTTTCCTCCCTCTCACTCCCATAGTATCAATCCATATACATTAATCCCTAAACCCTAAACCCTATACTTAAGCCCTAATCCCTCAACCCTCAACACTTAACCATATATTTTAATCCCTAAACCCTATAATCTCAACCCTCATCCTTAAAGCATAAACCTTGAACACTTTACCATCAATCCTATACTTAATACCTAGTCCCTCAACCCTATACCTTAAACCACAAACTCTACACCCTCAACCCTTATCCCTCTACCAAAAACCCTATACCCTTTCTCCTTCTCTCTCTATATATCTCCCACCCTACCAATCCCTATCTCATCTCTCTCCATCATATCCTACCAATCTTTATATGCTTCTTTCTCTCTATTCCTCCCACCCTATCACTAAATATCTCCCTCCTTCCCTCTCTCCCCCTTCCACCCTTCCAATCCATATAAATTAATCCATAAACCCTCAACACTAAACTTAAGCCCTAATCCTTCAACCCTCAACACTCAACTATATACCTTAATCCCTAAGCTCTACACACTCAACCCTCATCCTTAAAGCTTAAACATTGAACATTATACCATCAGCCATATACTTGAGCCCTAGTTCGTCAACCCTCAACCTTATACCTTAATCCCCAATACACCCTCAGCCCTTATCCCTATACCAAATATCCTCAATATTATACCCTAAACCTTCAAAATTGTCGCTCAACAATATACTTAAATGCTAAACCATACATTTTCAGCCCTTCACCCTATTCCTTAAACCCTCAATCCCTATACCCTAGATACACTTAACCTTATATGCTCAACCAAGAATATTATCCCTCAACCCTCAACCCTATACCTTAAACCCTAAACCGTACACCCTCAACCCCCATCCATATACCTTATACCCTACCAATCCCTATCTCCTACTCTCTCTCTCCCATCATTCCAATCACTATCTATTTCTCTCTCTTTTACCCACCCTACCAATCACTATCTCCTTCTCTCTCTCCCTCCATCCCTACCAATATCTATCTCCTTCTTTATCTCTATTACTACTACCCTACCACTCCCTATCCCCCTCCTTTCCTCTCTCACTCCTACCCTACCAATCCATATACCTTAATCCCTAAACCCTCAACATTATACTTAAGCTTTGATCCCTCAAAACTTAATAATCAACCATATACCTTAATCCCTAAACTCTACACTCTCATCCTTATCCTTAAATTCTAAACCTTCAAAATTATACCATAAACCATATACTTAAGCCCTACTCCCTCAACCCTCAACCCTATACCTTAAACCCCAAACCCTACACTCTCAACCCTTATCCCTATGCCAAACACCCTCAACCCTTATCCCTATACCAAATATCCTCAACCCTATACCATAAACCTTCAATATTGTCCCTCAAGAGTATACTTAAATGGTAAAATGTACATTTTAAACCCTTCACCCTATGCCTTACACCCTCAATCCCTATACCCTGGATACACTTAACCTTATACCATCATTCAAGAACACTATCCATCAACCCTCAACCCTATACCTTAAACCCTAATCACTACACCCACAACCCCTATCCCTATACACTATACCCTACATATCCCTATCTCCTCTCACTCCCACCCTACCAATCCCTATCTTTATATCTCTCTCTTCCTCCTACCCTACCAATCCCTATCTCCATCTCTCTCTCTATCCCTCCCACCCTACCAATCTATATCTCCTTTTTCTCTTTTCCTCCCACCCTACCACTCCATATCTTCGTCCTTTCCTCTCTCTCCCTCCCACCCTAAAAATCCATATACCTTAATCATTAAACCCTCAAACCTATACTTATGCCCTAATCCCTCAACCCTCAACACTCAACCATATATTTTAATCCTTAAACCCTACACCCTCAACCCTCATCCTTAAAGAATAAACCTTGAACATTGTACCATCAAACCTATATTTAACCCCTAGTTGCTCAACCCTCAACCCTATACCTTAAATCCCAAACCCTACACCCTTAATCCTTATACCTTTAGCAAACACCCTCAACCATTATTCCTATACCAAATACCCTCAACCTGATACCCTAAAACTTCAACATTGTCCATCAACACTAAACCATATATTCTCAACAATTCATCCTGTTGGGAAAAATTTTCTCAAATTTGTAATTATATAATCATTAATGTTGATAGGATATATATATATATATATATATGTTTCCTAGTTACACCAATAGGTGTAATATACAATGGTAGCAAGGGGAAGAGTGGGATGCATGTGAACAATTTTTTGTTAACTTTTTCAGGAAACTCTTAAAATGGCCTACATACATTATATAAATGATACATTGTAAATATAGATCATTAATTATTAGGTTTTAGATCTAATGGTGGATATTTTGTTGGTCTCTGTTTTTGTAGAAGGTAACTCTATTTTATGAGGGTGTTGTACTACGATTGTAGATGGTGATGTATTATGAGAGTCTGGTAGCACTCATGTTGTCTTTGAATCTCTGGTGGTGATACTCCTATGAGAAGCTTGATATACAAGTATATTGTAATCTTTGTGATTTTTGAATAATATATTGGGCATATTTTTGAGTGTGAGGTTTTTCTCCCAAAAGGGTTTTCCCCATGTAAATCATTGTGTTGTGGTATACATGAGATTTATGCTAATTTATGTTTAAATTTTTTATAACTATTAAAGATCTATAAATCTTTTCATTATTCTCCTCTCAAGATTAGTGTAGGAAGTTGTTCTGCTACCTTAGCTTCCTTAAAAGTGGTATCAAAGCTTGAACACCTTTGGTTTCACCTGTGGGTTGTTGGGTTTTTTTTATCTAATCCAAATTTGAGTGGGAGCTTGTGCAGAAGATACTTTGTGATCTTGTTGCAAAAAATTTCAGACGGCTAGTTCATCAAGGAGAATAGAGGTGGAGAAATTTTCTGGAAATAATTTTGAAATGTGGAATTTGAAGATGGAGGATCTATTAATAGATCAAGATCTGTGGGATGTTGTTGCTAAGAATGTTTCAAGGCCTGCAGATCCTACTCAAGCTTCTCAATATGATGTTATCAGCCATAAATCCAAGGGTCTAATTAGATTGTGCTTGGTAGACTCTACTTTAAGTAATGTCCATGAGGATACCTCTGCACAAAAACTATGGAAGAAGCTTGGTGAGATATATCAGGCCAAATCTTTAGTTAACAATATTTTCTTGAGAAATAATTTGTATTCCTTGAGAATGGTTCAAGAGGGTGGAAAAATCACAAATCACCTAGAAGAATTTAATATGCTGGTGGCCCAGTTGGAATCAGTTGGTATCAAAATGGATGAGGAGGAAAAATATCAGATCTTTCTTTGTTCTTTGCCTAATTTGTGGGATTCTCTTGTTATGGCTATTAGGAGTACTTCTGTAATTTTGAAGACTAAAGATGTGGTGGGTTCTTTTCTTTATGAAGAGATGAGGAGGAAGGTATCCACCACTTCCATGGAGGCCCTAAATATTCATGGAAGAACTAAGGAAAAAGGAAAGAAAAATTATAAGCATGACAAATCCAAGTCGAGGGGGAGATCTAAATATCTTGGAAAGTCCAAAGCTATTTGTAGGAATTGTAATAAGCCTGGACATGTTCGTAAGGAATGCAAAGAAGAAAAGAAGAAGAAAAAGGAGAAATTTGATTTTTATTTTGAGTCTGAGAAGGAAGATGGTGACACATTCATTACAACTTTGGCAACTCGTGTAGATAATCATGCATGGTTAATTGACTCAAGTGCATCTTTCCATATTAACTTTAATAGAGATTGGTTTTTTGAATATGAAGAATTTGATGGAGGTAAGGTGTACTTGGGTGATTATTCTCATTTAGATATTGTTAGCTATGGTAAAGTTAAAATAAGATCTCCTGATGATAGAATAAAAAGGATTAATGGTGTGTTGCATATACCTGGATTAGTACAAAATCTATTATTTGTAAACAAACTAGTAGATGTAGGTGTATAGGTAGTATTTTTTGATGCAAGATGCAAGATGGTTAGAGGTGCTATGGTGATTGTTAGAGGTGTTAGATATGGCACATTGTACAAGCTTGGTGAATGCATTGTTGAGTGTAATAGTAATTTTGTGAAAAGTGTTGATCACAATGTCATTCGCACACCAATAGTGCAAATAAATCCTCATAGACAAATTGCAGGAACCTATCTTTACTTGAAAGATTGAACCAAGAAAACCTAAATCTCGGGCTGACTCAACTTAATCCCAAGGCTCATTTATGTGAGGTCTTGACCATACAAGGTTTGCATCAAGGTTCGTTGTGATAATGCTATTAATCATGAGGGGTAAATGATATTTTCTGGTTATAAAAGGAATCTTAAGGATCGGTGAAAGGTATTCCCAGTTCGATCATCAAAAACTTTCATGAAATCAACAAATATGCAATAATATTTCATGAATTTTAAACAAATTTTCTATCACAAGTAACTTTAGCTTTAATCATTCAACAAATTTATGGAAACAAAATATTTGCAATAATATTTTCACTCATTCATCTTTTTTTCGAAACATTTTTTGAAATTTAAGCATCTATTCTAAAATAAAGCATCAAAAATACTCAAAAAGTAAAATTGCTCTTGAGTATTATCAACACATGCCCCATTAATTAACCAAATCAAAGAAAACCACTCTATACTTCACTAGATTGCTTCACAGCTAGGCATAGAATGATGCGATATTTTAAAGAAAGCAAGGTTTATTTGGACATCGAGTAGGTTTTGTATGTACCCTTAAACAGTGTAGCATATAGTCTTGTCTAGCTAAACAAACAACCAGCTACAAAGGATTTCATACTAGGTGGTAGCTTTCAAATTAGCTTTGATATTGATTAGCTTCTATGTGCATACAAGTTTTTAATCCAGAATGATTTAAAAAATAGGAAAGAGAACAAAACTTAAAGAGGTTTTGGCTCTTTCGACATCCATAAATTTTGAACTTAACTTAAAATGAAACATCTTTCAGTCTTTTATAGGAACAAGACACATGGAAGATAACATAAATATATGAGAGGCAATTCAAGGGATGAAACACAACAAGACATATGGAATATGACAATTGGCAATAGAATTGCTAACAAAGTCAACAAATGTCAACCTTCCTCAGTAATTAATGTCTTTCAGGTATCTTATCTTTGTTATTATCGTTAGGATAATAGCTTTAATCTAAATGAGATTTTTCAAACAAAATGTAGGGCTTCTTGGATATACAAAATGATTAGGTGGACATAGAAAAAATGAGGAGATCTAGATCCACCAGCTTTATGCTCCCACATTTTGATTTTTCCTTATACTTAAAACTCCTAGAAATGGGTCACATCGAAGGTTGGCACTTTTCTTCACCACATGTGTAATATTAGGATTCTCAGTATTCCAACGACTCAAGCTCCTTCACATAGACTATCAAAACAATTCGCACAATTTGTATATAATTCTATTCACGATCCAAATTTTCCTAACCGTCTATACCCAAATATTGGATCACAATTTTCTCCTCCTGCAAGGACAAATTCCACATATTAAATCCCTTTTAAAACATTCATAAAAATCTCACGAAAAAAAACTATCATTAATAAATCATCATTTTAAACTCATCACAAATATCATGATTTTTTTAAATCATAATCTCGCGTAATTATTCTCTTTTAGTTAGGTTACCAGAATTTTGAACCTTCAGGAAAACTTAAGTATTTAACTTTAACTCAACATTGTTACCCGGTACCTGGTACCTGATACTTTAGCTTCTACTAACAAATTTTCTTGGACCTTGTATTTTACCAAACCTCCACATTTTACTGAACCTTTTCTCTCAAACCGGAACATTCTACCCAAAACCTTGTATTAATATTTTCACATTTCTAGCTCCCCGGTACCTGGTTCTCAATACTTAGTACACTTGAATCATGAAATACTCAAAAAAAATCCTTTAACTTTAACTCTTGGTGATTTCTTCAACTAGCCATCACCTACCACAAGCATTAGTTTTCACTTGGGTCCCCAAGCCTTACATTCTTAGGGTGTGTTGTGACACCACACACCTACTTACAACCAATAAAACCAAGTTTAAAAGAAACCTAGTATTAAATCACCCACTAAAAATCTTAACTTATATAAATTTTCAAACAATAATACCTTACCTTTACTTGGATTCTGACATAAAGACAATAAAATTTCTCTGAAAAGTATCCATGTATGCTTTGATTAATTCTATTTTATGGAACTTGGTGAAAAATTAGTTCATTGACCTTGAACTACATAATTTGGTAATCCTCCAAAGCCAACCATGGATAGAGCCTTGCTGCTAGTCAAGCATTCATACCTCGGAAAGGTTATCTTTGTAACTCCCCCAAACATATCTCTACTACCATCTAGGCATCTATGGCCCTAATAGAGATATTTGGATAGCCTAAAGAGTTGAATTTTATCTTTTGATATTTCTTTGATATTCATTTTTTTTATATAAGCTCATTTTATTCAACTTGCAGGCAATGAAGCCCACTATTAGGCTGGGAATTATAGTGGTAGTGAATGTTATCTTTTGATTTTTCATTCAATACAAATCCCTTCATTATTTCACCAATTCCTAGAAACTCATTTAGTTGTTCCCTGTAGGTGTGAATTTCCAACTAAATTTTACCACCCTTATGCCAAATCCCAACTAACTACAATTCATTATCTATTAAAAAAAATGCATAATTTAAAATTTAGCAGTAAATAATTTAATCGTCGAATTAAGTCTAAATTTAGAACTACCAGTTACCACCCTTCCATTTTAATTTTATGGAAACCGCTAAAACAGTTGACTAGCAATCCCAATTTGAGGGCACTACACCACATTAATGCATCAGAGTTGTCATCATGAAACTTAATTCTAACCATAATACTCTACATTTAATTTGCATTCCTTTACACACATATTATTTCTTTTCAATTCCCAAATGTTGATGTGTGCTACCTTACCGGCTTGATTTTCCTTTATGAATTGCACACATGGACACCTTCATGATTAATATAGCTCAATAAACATAATGAAATGACCACCATTAATTTTGAAATCTTCAATTTTCTCGATTCGTCTTCATATAGAAAAACTTTGAAGAAAATGGCCACCAATTATGTGAGAATTAATTATATTTAACATTCCGCTCTAGAGAAACACGTCTGGTTGTCACCTCAACTTACATTTTCCAAGACTTCGATCCAGGAAACTATGTACCACAAATTTCTCATGATTTTCTATAAATTCCACACTTCTCTCTCAAATTCTACACATTTTCTCTTCTCAATTATAATTATCTTTTTCACTCTGCTTGTGCTTTCTTGCTTCTAGGCCATGGACACTCCAATTTGTCTAACCTATGTTCACCACTAGAATTGCTTTATGGGTTGCATCACTACCCAGTGGCTTGATAAGGTTTTATTTATTTAGAATCCCAACTTTACTGCACCAAATTTACACTTGGTCCTCAGGGAAACATTTGTAGAATCCAAAGCATATTACCGACTGAATTCAAACTTGGCTTCACGGTTTATAGCCTCACTCCTGTATCTTGGACTTTCTGTTGAATAAATTCGCACTACTACAAATATGATAGTGTGGCCTGATTTCTTGGGGAATCTGGACTATGTTTGTTTTGTTGCACATCCGATCGTCGAAATTCCCTCTGTTGATGGCATTCCTCGATTCTTAGAATGAGGAGAACTAGTTCCTCTCTGTCCATTTCTGACAGATCTCCATACCCCTAAATTTGATGCTCATCATGACAATACTTACTTGGGATATACTACTCTTATGAATGAAGTGTCCTAGATTAATTAAATGACCACCTCGTTGCTACAGCTCAGCTCCTTCTTTTGCTCTTTTTTGGACTTTTACGATGAGAAATTTGTATTTCCATGTATGTACAAAACATACATATATATATGAAAATAAATTTCTTTTTTTACTTAAGCGTGTATGTACTGTGCATACTTTTGTTTCTTTTCATTTCACAGTGCAATCTTTTAGAATATTTCAATTTACTCTCATGTGTGTGTTAAATTAAGTAGAATTTTTCAATGCCGAGAACAAACCAGAAAGCAAAAAAAATAAAAAACAATGAAACAAACTCTATGAAATCAAACTAACCTAACTAACTAGAATTCACCCTAATAGACAATTAACCCTAACTAGGCAATTTATTTTAACCTCTATCACTATCTTCATGGTAGTTTTCATACGAATTACACTAGGCTTATCTTTAAATTCACTTGAATATATTTCAAATATCCTACTATAACAATGAATTATCTCAATTTTTCTATAGTTATCAAATGTAAATTCAAATGCGTACTTACCAATAAATTGGCTCATATGTATGAAAGTGAACTCATGAAAGGTAAATTACACAAACCTTTGTTGATTCCTCCATACTCTACCTTCTTCCAGTCTTGGTTCATGGTTTTCGTCTTCGCTCTATTTGGTTCCATGATCAATTCTCCTCATTTCTTGATTTTCTTTCTCTTTGAGATTCCTCAAATCTTAGGCCTTGTCTTCACTTTTAACTTTGTTAGACCAAGTAGTAACACAATTTACATTATCATTAGAGAGAGAGAGAGAAATTAAAAACTTGATATTTTGTATTATACATGAAATCAAGAAAATTTCCCTTTCTAACTCATGGATTGTTATTTTGGAGTGAAAAACACACGTCTCCCACTCAATTTCTTGTTTTTCCTCTCCATTGTCATCTTCCAAATGTGAAAAGGTCGATGAATCATTGCTTTTTTTTTCTCATTTTTGGTGTGGTATTTCGAAGTCTCGACATTCTTGCCTATTTACCTACAAAACTTTAAGATTTTCTTCATAGCAATTACAGTTAACAAACTGATTCGTTTAGCAATTAATTTTTTAACATTTTTGGTTTTACTAGGGTTATGCACCTTCTCAAAATTTTAAATTATTCTCATTAATGGTTCCTTTCTTTTAGCAATTAAAACTTCTTCCATTGATAGAATTATGTTATGTGTGGCCAAAATTACCCTAGTTAGGAAAATTTCGCAATCAAGTTCACAATGGTCAGTTGTATCATGAATTCTACACTCAGTGACCCTACCAAAGGTGCATACACTCGAAGGATGAAGCCTCCGATTAAGGATTCCCTGGAGCTTATTAACTTCCATTTTCATACTACCTACTTGCATAGGCCATCGTCTTACAAGCAACTCTTAAATCTAGAACCAAGACAACAATATAAATTCAAAATAACTAGAGGGAAAGATATGGCCCTCCTTCTAGTGCCAGTTCCTATTGATCATGATGTCAGTCGCACACCAGTAGTACTAATAAATCCTCATAGATAGACTATGGGAACCTATCTTTACTTGAAAGATTGAACCAGGACAACCTAAATCTCAGGCTGATAGCTTAATCCCAAGGATCGCTTATGTCAGGTCTTGACCATACTAGGTTCTCATTAGGGTTAGTTGTGATAATATTATTAATCAAACGGGGTAAAAGGTAATTTCCAATTATAAAAGGAATCATAAGGATCAGTAAAAGGTATTCTCAGTTCGGTCATAAGAAACTTTCATCAAATCAACAAATATTCAATAATATTTCATCAATTTCAAAGAGGTTTGTTATCATTTAAGTAAATTTAGCTTTAAGCATTCAACAAATTTATGGAAACAAAATATTTGTAATAAGATTTGCATTCATTCATCTCTTTTTTGGAACATTTTTTGAAATTTAAGCATCTATTCTAAAATAAAGCATCAAAAATACTTGAAAAGTAAAATTGCTCCCATGTATTGTCCACACATGCCCCACAAATTAACAAAATCAAAGAAAACCACTCTATACTTCACCAAATTGCTTCACAGCTAGGCATAGAATGATGCCATATTTTAAAGAAAGGGAGGTTTATTTGGACACCGGGTAGGTTCTGTATGCACCCTTAAACAATGCAACATACAATCTTGTCCAGATGAACAAACAACCAGCTACAAAATATTTCATACCAGGTGGTAGCTTTCAAATTATCTTTGATATTGATTAGCTTCTATGTGCATACAAGTTTTTAATCTGGAATGATTCAAAAAATAGGAAAAAAGAACAAAACTTAAAGAAGTTTTGGCTCTTTCGACATCCACAAATTTTGAACTTAACTTAAAATGAAACATCTTCTAATATTTTATAGGAACAAGACATGGGGAAGATAAGACAAATGACATGAGAGGAAATCAAAGGGAAAATTTACAACAAGGCTCATGGAATATGACAACTGGCAAGAGAATTGCCAATGAAGTCAACGAATTTCAACCTTCCTTAGCACATTAATGTCTTTCGGGTCTCTTATCTTTGTTATTATCGCCGGGATAATAACTTAAATCTAGATAGGATTTGTCAAAAAAAATGTAGGGCTTCCCAAATATACAAAATGATCAGCTGGACATAGAAAAAATGAGGAGATCTAGATCCACTAGCTTTATGCTCCCACATATTGATTTTGCCTCGTACTTAAAACTCCCAGAAATGGGTCACATCGGAGGTTGGCTCTTTGCTTCACCACATGTGTAATACAAATATTCTCGGTATTCCAATGACTCAAGCTCCTTCGTATAGACTCTCAAAATGTTTCGTATGATCTGGATATGATTCTATTCATGATCACAATTTTCCTAACCGTCTATACCCAAATGTTGCATCATAATATGATCCTCCTGCAAGAAAAAATTCCACATATTAAATCCCTTTTAAAACATTCATAAAACTCTCATGAAAACAAAACCATCATTAATAAATGATCATTTTAAACTCATCATAAATATCATGCTTTTTTTAAAATCATATTCTCGCCTAATTATTCTCTTTTAGTCAGGTTACCATACTTTCAGACCTTTAGGGAAACTTAAGCATTTAACTTTAACTCAACATTATTACCCGATACCCGATACTCGATACTTCAGCTTCTACTAACAAACTTTCTCAAACCTCAAATTTTATCGGACCTCCACATTTTACCACACTTTTCCTCCCGGACCGAAACATTCTACACAAAACCTTGCATTAAAATTTTCACATTTATAGCTCCCCGATTCCCGATACTCAAAAGACTTGAATCATGAAATACTCAAAAAAAATCGTTTGACTTTAATTCTTGGTGATCTCTTCAACTATCCAACACTTTCCATAACCATTAGTTTTCACTTGGGTTCCCAAGGCTTATAGCCTTGGGGCATGTTGTGATACCACACAACAAAAATAAATTATTTGGAAGAGGTGAGGGTTTCACCTTCAGGAGATGGTCATGGTTTCTGGGTACCCAAGGGTCCTCTTTCTTCTAAATCAAAGTTACCTATAGAGAAACCTATGTTATGGCACCAGAAACCTAGCCACATTGGAGAAAAGGGTCTAAGGACCTTGAAAAATAAAAACCTTGTTGAAGGTTTGTCTGATTGTAATCTTAATCTTGAATTCAATTTATGTGGGCATTGCATTTATGGAAAACAAATCTACTTTCATTTTTACTCGAGTTCTCATAAATCTTATGGTGTATTGGATCTTATTCATTCTAATGTGTTTGGTCTTGTATATGTTCCTTCGATTGGTAAATCCATATATTATGTCTCATTTATTGATGATTATAGTAGAAGGACATGGGTATATTTTTTAAAGAGTAAATCTAAAGTTTTTCAATTGATTTAAATAATTTAAAGCAATGATTGAGATACAGACTAGAAAGAAAATAAAATGTTTGAGGACTGATAATGGTGGTGATTTTTTCTCTAATGATTTTGATAGATTATGTAAATATTATGTTATTCATAGACAAAAGACAACTCTGTATTCTCCACAATAGAATGGAGTTGCAAAAAAAATGAATAGGACATTGATGGAGAAGGCTAGGAGTATGTTAAGTGGTGTTGGCCTAGAATAAAGGTTTTGAGCTGAAGTTGTTACCACTGCTTGCTACCTCATTAACAAGTCTCCTACATCATCTCTTGTTGATAAGACTCCTATAGATGCATGGTCAGGTCAAAATCCTTCATTAATACATCTTAGAGTTTTTTGGATGTGAGGCATATGCATATGTGCCTAAGGAGAAGTGAACAAAGTTGGAGAACAAGGTTGTGAAATGTATCTTCATCGGATATAGTTATGGTGTGAAAGGATACAAGCTTTGGGAACCTATTGAATAAAAGGTAATATGTAGTAGAAGTGTTATTTTTAGAGAAACTAAGCCTTCTTCTGTTACATTACACCCAGAACAAAGTAAACAAGAAGATGTGATTCAATTTCCTACTACACCTGATAAAGTTTAATCAAGACCCAAGGATAGACAAGAAGTTGAGGAGAGCTCATCTAGCTCTAAATCTTTAGATGAGGAGGAAGAACCTCCAACTCAACTTGTTCATAGGTCTACAAGGCATAGACAATCACTTGAAAGGTATTCACCTGATGATTGGAGATGTATTTTTTCTTTGAATACTAATATGGATGAACCCAAATATATAGAAGAGGCATTAGGTATGAATGATGCAAAATCCTAGAAGATTTCTATGGATGAAGAAATGAAATTTTTGAAAAATAATGATACATGGGATCTTGTACCATTTTTAGAAGGACAAAAACATGTTGGTTGAAAATGGGTGCTCAAAAAAATATTAGTTCAAATGGAGGTATTTAGAATTACAAAGCAAGGTTTGTTGTGAAAGGTTACTCTCAAGTTGAGGGTGTTGATTATGGTGAGATATTATCTCGTGTTGCAAAAATGACATCCATTAGATTTTTTCTCACTATTGTTGTTGCTTATGATTTAGAGGTTGAGCAAATGGATGTGAAAATTGCTTTCATTCATAGTGACTTGGAGGAGGACATTTATATGACATAGCCATAGCACTACATGGTGAAAGGTAAAAGTAAGTTGGTTTACAAATTGAAGAAATATTTGTATGGCCAAAATAGAATCCTAAGATGTGGTACCAAAAATTTGATATGTATGTGTTGAGTTTGGGATTTGAGAATTCTAAATCAGATCATTTTGTTTATTATAAAACTGATGGTGGTCATTTCCTATTTATTGCATTATTTGTTGATGATATGTTATTTATTAGAAAAGGGAACAGTATGATTTCAAAACTAAAATGTCAACTTGCTGCTAAAATTGAAATGAAAGATCTTGGTGCAGCTAGACATATTCTTGGGATGGAAATTAAAAGAGATATAGTGAACAGAAAGCTATGGCTTGGCCAAAGTAAGTATTTCAATTCACTTTTATAGAGATTTAATATGTAATATTGTAGACCATTGTGAGTTCCCCTTTCTATTGGAACAAAGTTATCTATTTTATATTGTCCAACATCTGCATCAAAGATGGAAGACATGAGTAGAGTTCCTTACTAGAGTGTAGTTGGAAGTTTGATGTATGCTATTATTTGTACTAGACCATACATTTCCGAACCTATGGGAGTTCTTTCAAACTATATGTCTAATCCTAGTAGAGTTCATTGGGATGCAGTTAAAAGAGTCTTCAGATATTTGTGTGGTATCTCAAATTATTCCTTGTGTTATCACAGTAATATGACTAAAGATGAGATTTCCCTTGATATTCATGGCTATGTGGATTCAAACTAGGAAGGTGATATTGATAGCATACAATCTATGAGTTCTTATGAGTTTACATTATTTGGTGGTGCAATTAGTTGGATGAGTAAGCAACAGGCTATGGTTTATTTTTCCACTACTGAAGTAGAGTATATGGCAGCTACCCATGCTTGTAAAGAATCCATTTGGCTAAAGAGATTGTGTTCAAATATTGGAATAAAACAAGGTGCAATGATAATTCATTGTGACAGTTAGAGTGTGAAATGTCTAGAAAAGAACCCAACATTTCATGCTAGGACCAAGCATATTGATGTGCAGTATCATTTTGTTTGAGATATGGTCAAAGATGGTAGGGTGAAACTAGTTAATGTAGAGACTTTGATGAATGTTGTTGATTATTTAACTAAGCCTGTGAGCACAAAGAATTTTATATGGTGTTCAAATATTATTGGCCTTTTGGCCCCTAGCAATTAAGAGACAATGTTTACTCCCTCTCGTTGCTCTTCTAGGGTGTTCAACAAGTGGCATATTTATTGGGAAAATGTGTCTCAATCTTGTAATTATATAAAGGATATTGTTGATAGGATATATATATATAGATGAATATATATATATTTCCTAGTTACACTGATAGGTGTAATATACAATGGCAGAAAGGGGGAGAGTGGGATGCGTGTGAATAATTTTTTGTTAATTTTTTTAGGAAACTCTTAAAATGGTCGACATACATTATATAAATGATACATTGTAAATATGGACCATTAATTATTAGGTTTTATATCTAATGGTGGATATTTTGTTGGCCTGTCTTTCCCTAGAAGGTGACTCTATTTTACAAGGGTGTTGTACTATGATTGTATATGGTGATGTATTTTCATAGTTTGATAGCAATCGTGTTGTCTCTGAATCTTTGGTGGTAATACTCCTATGAGAAGCTTTCTCTACAAGTATATTGTAATATTTGTGATTTTTGAATAATATATTGGGTAGCTTTTGGAGTGTGGGGTTTTTCTCCTAAAAGTGTTTTTCCCATGTAAATCATAGTGTTGTGGTATGCATAATATTTAGGTTAATTTATGTTTAAAGTTTTTTAATTGTTAAAGATCTGTAAATTTTTGCATTATTCTCCTCTCAAGATTAGTGTAGGAATTTGTTTCTCTACCTTACCTTCCCTACACATCCTATGCATTATACCCTCAATCCTTATACCCTAGATACGCTTAACCTAATACCCTCATCCCTAAATATTATCACTCAACCCTAAACCCTATACACACAACCTCCATCCCTATACCCTATACCATTCCAATCCCTATCTCCTTATCTCACTCTCCCACCCTAACAAACCCTATCTCCTCTCTCCCTCCTGCCCTACAAATCCCTATCTCCTTCTCTCTCCCTCCCACCCTACCAATTTCCATCTCCTTCTTTCTCTCTATTCCTTCCACCCTACCACTTCCTATCTCCCTCCTTCCCTCTCTCCCTCCCACCCTACCAATTTCCATCTCCTTCTTTCTCTCTATTCCTTCCACCCTACCACTTCCTATCTCCCTCCTTCCCTCTCTCCCTTCCACTCTACTAATCCATATACCTTAATCCCAAAACCCTCAACCCTATACTTAAGACCTCATCCCTCAAAACTCAATTGTATACCTTAATCCCTATAGTATACACCCTCAACCCACATCCATATACCCTATACCCTCATACTTAAATCCTAAACCTCAAACATTATACCATCAACTTTAAACTTAAGCCCTAATCCCTCAAACCTCAACCCTATACCTTCAAGCCCAAGCCCAAGCCCTCAACCCTTATCCTCATACCAAATACCAAATAGATATCCTCAAACTTATACCCTAAACCTTCAACATTGTCCCTCAACAGTATACTTAAATACTAAACAATACATTATCAATTATTCACCCTACGCCTTATACCCTCAATCCCTATACCGTAGATACACTTAACCACATACCCTGATCCTAAAACACTATCCCTAAACCCTCACTCGTATACCTCTAACCATAAACCATACACCCTCAACAACCATCCCTATACCTTATACTCAACCAATCCCTATATTTTTCTCTCTCTCCCACCCTATCAATCCCTATCTCCTTCTCTCTCTACCACCCACCCTACCAATCCATATCTCCTTCTTTCTCTCCCTCCCACCCTACCAATATTTATATCCTTTATGTCTATTCCTCCCACCCTACCACTCCCTATCTCCCTCTTTCCCTCTCTCTCCCTCCCACCCTACCAATCCATATACCTTAATCCCTAAACCCTCAACCCTATACTTAAGCCCTAATCCATCAACCCTCAACACACAACCATATATTTTAATATGTAAACCCTACACCCTCAACCCTCATCCATATACCCTATACTCTCATCCTTAAAGCCTAAACCTTGAACATTTTACAATATACCCTATAATTAATCCCTAGTCCCTCCACACTCAACCTGATACCTTAAACCCCAAAACCTACACCCACAACCCTTATCCCTATAAGAAATATCATCAACCTTATACCTGTAACCTTCAATAGTGTCTGTCAACAATATACTTAAATGCTAAATCATACATTTTCAATCCTTCAACCTATGCCTTAAACCCTCAATTGCTATACCCTAGATACAGTTAACCTTATACCCTCAACCATAAACCCTACAACCTCAACCCCCATCCCTATACCCTATACCCTATTCCTAAAAATCCCTACCTCCATCTCTCTCTCCCTCCCTACCAATCCCTATCTCCTTCTCTCTCTCTCCCTCCCACCCCACCAATCTCTATCTCCATAATCTCTATTCCTCCCACCCTACCACTCCCTATACCCTCCCACACTACCAATCCATATAGCCTAATTCCTAAACCCTCAACCATATACCCTATACCCTCATCCTTAAATCCTAAGCCTTGAATATTATACCATCAATCCTATACTTAAGCCCTATTCCCTTAACCCTCAACTCTATACCTTAAACCCTACACCCTCAACTCTTATCCCTATACCAAACACCCTCAACCTTTATCACTATTCCAAATACCATCAACCATATACCCTAAACCTTCAAAATTATCCCTCAAAATTATACATAACTACTAAACCATAAATTCTAAAACCTTCACCCTATGCATTATACCCTCAATACCTATACCCTAGATACACTTAAACTTATACCCTCATCCCTCAACACTAACACTCAACCCTGAACCTTATAACTTAAACCCTAAACCCTACAACCTCACCTCCCATACCTATACCCTATACCCTACCAATCCCTATCTCCTCTCTCTCTCTCCCACCCTACCAATCCCTATCTCCTTATCTCTTTCTCCCTCCCACCCTACTTATCTCTATCTTCTTCATTCCCTCTATTCCTCCCACCCTACCAATCCATATACCTTAATCCCTAAACCCTCAACCCTATATGTAAGCCCTAATGCCTCAACCCTCAACACTCAACCATATACCTTAATCCATAAACCCTACACCCTCAACCCTCATACATATACCCTATATCCTCATCTTGAAAGCCTAAACCATAAAATGTTACCATCAACCCTATACTTAAGCTCTAGTCCCTCAACCCTTAACCTACAACCTTAAACCCCAAACCCTACACCCTCAACCCTTGTCCCTATACCAAACAACCTAAACCCTTATACCTATACCAAATATCCCAAAACTTATAACCTAAACCTTCAACATTGTCCCTTAACAGTATATTAAATTCTAAACCATACATTCTCAACCCCTCACCCTATGCCTTATACCCTCAATCCATATACCCTAGATACACTTAACCTTATACCCTCATCCCTGAACACTATCCCTAAACCCTCAACCCTATACCTTAAACCCTAAACCCTACACCCTCAACCCCCATCCCTATACCCTATACCCTACCAATCACTATCTCTTATCTATCTCTCTCCCACCCTACCAATCCCTATCTCATTCTCTCTCTCCCTCCCAGCCTACGAATCCTTATCTCCTTCTCTCTCTCTCTCTCCTTACCACCCTACCAATCTCTACCTCATTCTTTATCTCTATTCCTCCCACCTTACCACTCCCTATCTTTGTCCTTCCCTCTCTCTCCCTCTAACTATACCAATCCATATATCATAATACCTAAACCCTCAACCCTATGCTTAAGCCCTAATCCCTCAACCCTCAATGCTCAAACATATACCTTAATCCCTTAATCCTACACCCTCAACCTTATAGCCTAAACCTTGAACATTGTAAGTTCCACCCAATACTTAATCCCTAATCCCTCAACCCTATACCTTATACCCTCATCCAAACATTTAATCTTATTCCTTATACCCTCAATCCATACCCTAAACCCTATACCCTCAACCATATGAAAGTAATCCCTAATGCTCAACCTTGAACTATACACTCTCAAACCTTCACCCTATTCCTTTTACCCTCAATCCCTCAACCCTACACCCTATATAAGATCAATCCAATACTTAAGCTCCAATCCCTCAACCCTCAATCTTATACCTTCAACCCTAAACCCTAAAACCTCAGCCCTCATCTATACAACCTCTACCCTCAACCTTATACCCTCAATAGTTCACCATAAACTTTAAGCCCTAAACCATAAAATTTAAACCTTACAACCTCAAACCTCATCGATATACCCTAAACCCTCAACCTTATACCCTAAACCATACACACACAACCATTCAACTTTAATCCGTCAATCCTCAACCCTATACCATAAACCCTAAACTATACAACCTCAACCATTAACCCTAATCCATTAAACCTCAACCCTTAACCCTAAACACTAA
Source organism: Sequoiadendron giganteum (assembly GCA_007115665.2). Lineage (NCBI taxonomy): Eukaryota > Viridiplantae > Streptophyta > Pinopsida > Cupressales > Cupressaceae > Sequoiadendron > Sequoiadendron giganteum. The sequence continues at coordinate 917,654,452 of CM021100.1, forward strand.
AACACTAAAGCATACATTCTAAACCCTTCACCCTATGCCTTATACCCTCAATCCATATACCCTAGATACACTTAATCTTTAACCCTTATCCCTGAATACTATCCATCAACCCTCAACACTATACCTTAAACCCTAAACCCTACACCCTCAACCCCTATCCCCGTACCCTATACCCTATTGATCTCTATCTCCTCTCTTTTTCCTACCCAACCTACTAGTCCCTATCTCCTCTCTCTCCCTCCCACCCTACCAATCACTATCTCCTTCTCTATCTCTCTCCCTCCTACCCTACCAATCCCTATCTCCCTCTCTCTCTCTCTCCCTCTCACCCTACCAATACCTATCTCCTCTCTCCCTCCCACCCTACCGATCTCTATCTCCTCTCTTTTTCCTACCCACCCTACTAGTCCCTATCTCCTCTCTCTCCCTCCCACCCTACCAATCCCTATCTCCTTATCTATCTCTCTCCCTTCTACCCTACTAATCCCTATCTCCCTCTCTCTCTCTCCCCCTCCCACCCTACCGATACCTATCTCCTTCTCTATCCCTCCCACCCTACCAATACCTATCTCCTTCTCTCTTTATCTCCCTCCCACTGTAAAAATATCTATCTCCTTCTTTATCTCTATTCCTCCCACCCTACTTCTATCTCTCTCCCTCTCCTCTCTCTCCCTCCCACCCTACCAATATATATACATTAACCCCTAAACCCTCAACCCTATCCTTAATCGTTAATCCCTCAACACTCAACCATATACCTTAATCCATAAACCCTACAACCTCAACCCTCATCCATATACCCTATACCCTCATCCTTAAATCCTAAACCTTGAACATTATACCAACAACCCTATACTTAAGCCATAATCCCTCAACCCTCAACCCTATACCTTAAACCCCAAACCCTACACCATCAATCCTTATCCCTATACCAAATACCCTCAACCTTATACCCTAAACTTTCAACATTCTCCCTCAACCCTCAATGCTCAACCCTATACTTAAACCCTAAACCCTTAAAATTATCCCATATACAAAAAACCCATACTATAAACCCTACCTAATATCATAAACCCTAATACATATACCCTAAACACATAATCTTATACACTCGACCATCAACATTATCTCTCAATTGTAAAACCTAAACTCTCAAACCAATACCCTATACTTAAACCCTACACCCTCAACCCTCAACCTTATACCTTAAACACTAAATCCTACACTGTCAACCCTCATCCCTATATCCTAAATTTGTTGCAAGAATGGAAAGATTGAAGGTGTTGTCATTAATGTCAACTGGTCATCTAGTTATCAACGAGTTGTTTTTGGCTGTATATGTTGAGGATATTGAGAAAATTGTAATAAAGATATGTTGCAAGTGTTCAATGGTTGCTCTGGGTTTTGCTCCAAATTTTCTCCTATGTTTGTGTGGTTTAGATATGTTGTTCATGGTTGTTAGAAGATACTATATCCAAATTTTTAGCTATTGATTCATTATACAGTGCAAGTTATGTTCACCAGTTGTGAACTGTGGTTTTATATGTTTTTGATTGAGGTCCGGGAGAAATGTTGTTAGTTCGGATTTCTCTTTGATGAAGTCTTGTGACTTGTGGTTATAGAGTTGAGTTGCCTTGATTTTGTTGAAGATAATTTCAGCATCTAGAAGATTCATGATTAATGGTTCAATTTTTTTTACACTGGTTCGGTTGACCTTGTGTGAAATACTACCTTTGAAATAGATGAAGCATGTTGAATCTATTTGGGTCCCTATGAAGCGTGTGTTTGGGTCACCCTCACTCTAGTTGCACCCTAGGATTTTTTGGTGCTGACCTAATTTGAATTTGAATTTGGATGGTAGACTTTGGATATTTTTCAAAGTTGAAGACAATATAAATACAGGATGAGTTAGTGGTGAAACACATACAAGAGAGAAGAAGAGTGATGAGTGAAAAGAAAAAGAGCAGATAGATATGGCATTGATGTTATCTAGTGAGTGTGTGTGATGTGAGTGTGGTAGATTAGTGCGGATCCTAAATGTTGAGTTTCCAGATGCAGTGAATAGAAGGTGAACTCCATCACTCATGCATATCTACAAGTGATTGTGGTGGAATCTTATGTTGCATTGAGGTTGTTGTCTCTCTATAGCATATCTCTTCTTTCTTCTTTGTATCTATATGGTAGTGAGCCCTCCAAGTTGCTATCCCTATTGGATAGTGAGTCCTTGTTTTGGTAGTGATCCTTATTTCATAAGTAGTGAACCTCTTGCAATCAGTTTTGATATTCTCTATAGTGTGAGTTAATCCTCATTGTGGTTTTTCCCTTATTGGGTTTTCTAGGTAAATCTTATGTTATTGTGTTCATGTGTTGGATTTAAGTTTATGCATTGGCATTTGATGATTAATCATTTAAGGAGTATTACGAATTAGTTTCAGTGATTGAATTAAAAGTTTAAAATCTATGATAATTGATTCACCCCCCCTCTCAGTTGTCCTATTCAACAATATACTCAACCTTATACAATAAACCTTGAATATTGTCCCTCAACACTAAAACATTAAACCATAATTTCTCAACCATTCACCCTATATCTTATACCCTAAATCCCTATACCCTAGATACAAATAACCTTATACCCTCATCCTTGAACACTATCCATCAACCCTCAACACTATACCTTAAACCCTAAACCCTACACCCTCAACCCCCATCCCTATACCCTATCAATCCCTATCTCCTCTCTCTCTCCAACCCTACCAATCCATACCTCCTTCTATCTTTCCCTTCCACCCTACCAATCCCTATCTTCTTCTCTATCTCTCTCCCTCCCACCCTACCAATTTTTATCTCATTATTTCTCTTTATTCCTTCCACCCTACCACTCTCTATCGCCCTCCTTCCCTCTCTCCCTCCCACCCTACTAATCCATATATCTTAATATGTAAACCCTCAATGAGGTATACTTAATCCCTAATCCCTCAACCCTCAACACTTAACCATATATCTTAATCCCTAAACCTTACACCCTCAACCTTATAGCCTAAACATTGAACATTATACCATAAACCCTACACTTAAGCCCTAATCCCTCAACCCTCTACCTTAAACCCCAAACCCTACACCCTCAAACATTATCCCTATACCAAATACCCTCAACCTTATACCCTAAACATTCGACATTGTCCATCAACCCTCAACCCTCAACCCTAGACCCTAAACCCTACACTCTAAACCCTTAACCTTATTCCTTATACCAAAAACCCATTTCATAAACCCTATACCCAATATCATAAACCCTAGTACCTATACCCTAAAGACATAATCTTATATACTCAACCCTAAACATTACCCCTCAACTATAATCCTTAAACCCTCAACCCTATACTTAAACCCTACACCCTCAATCCTCAACCTTATACCTTAAACACTAAATGGGTCTGTGCAATATCATGGGGGTCCAAAAAGTGGCAATGTGAAAAAAAGGTGGTTTTAACTTGTTCAAAAATGTGAAAATCAACTTTGAATTTTCTAGGCTCGAGTAGAAAGTACATGGTGCCATAGCAAACACCAAACCTAAACGGATATCCATTTTGTTTAGGTTGGTTTTTTTTAATTTGGTCAGGTACGGGACCCAACCACCAAGCGTTGTTTGTATTATGTATTACATTATAATATAAAATTATAATATATTATATATTATATATATTATATTATATTATATTATATTATATATTATATTATAATATAATATAATATAATTTTATATTATATTATATTATAATATATTATATAATAATAAAGTATAATATATTATATTTTAATATAATACAATATATGATAATACATATAATACATTATTGTAATATGATGAGAGTTATTTATGTTCCATTTTATGCCACATCGTAGCCTATTTTGTACACACTCATATCCATTTCCACATTCCATTTCCATTCCATTTTCATATTAGTTTATCATTTACGTTGCATATGATTAAATATTAATAAGTGATATTTAATATGGTTTTGAGATAAATATATGGACATTAATTATTGATTTTCTTTACTAATGTGCATTGTTATTTAAAGCCTTCAAAAGTATAGCTTGCAATATGCAGTCTTCCTTTCACATTCCATATAGACCTTCCTGTCACTTTCTGGCCAAGAGCTATTGTGTATTACTTTGTGACTAGCAAGTTATGTTTGGTCATCTTTTCAATAGATGATGCCAGCTTCCAAGTTGAATCACAGTGGAGAAGTGTTTCCAAATCATGTGGAGGATAAAATTGAAACCTTAGTATTTTCTATCTTTATTTGTTTTTGCAATTTGTGCCCAACGAAGATTCCACATTTTTTTGCAATAATTAATGGGTCTGCCGCGTGGGAGAATAATGTGTGGCAGATGCTCTCTCTTAAGGAAACCGTAAATATTAGTTTATGAAAAAGGATGTGTTTGGTAGCTGGAGAAAACCGCATACCTATTTATGCTCATTGTTACAATAGACTTGTTCCTGATTCGCGGTCATTCTCAAAGGATTTACATGAGCCTTTTTGCTCACCAGTTTGTTGAAACAAACTATTTAATGTTTCTTTAGTTATAGCTAAATTATAAACTCAACATATACTTATATATATGTGTATTTTATAAACATAGGGAGGACAGATTTTAATATTGATATTGGTGCAAGCAGCGAATTTATGTAGGCAGAATATTGTGCAGACTTTGTAATAATTCTGGATGAATAAAATAATATTATTCTGATCAAAAAAGTGTAGAAGATATTCGTGCTCAATCACTGGGTGTACTGAGAATGCAGGATCCACTTCTCAGGATGTCTGGTGATTTATATTAGATTAGCTGTGTGTTTATTCATGTATTTTATTGATTTATATTAGACTAGTTGTGTGTTTATTTATTTATTTTATTAAATGTCATTTCTATTTCATTTGCAGGCACAATTTGTTATTTATTTCTCGTGAGATTAGTTTTCAAATTAAATATTCATGTTGTATGTTGCTTTATGATTTCTAGATTAGTTTGATTAGAGCAGTGAGTTTAATTTTTGTTGTTGTTGTTGCTTCCAGGAAGTGACAGTTCATGTCACCAACATTATCTTGATTTGCAATTGGCTTATTTCCTAGTTGCATTTCATCCCCACTTAACTCACGATCTCACCCCTTCGATTAGCATACAGTCACGACACTTCTCGCAAGTCTATGCCCCTAGATTGACACTTATAGACCAAACTATAATTTATTATAAAGTATTAAATCCTTCTTATTATTTGTATCCAGTGTTGGCCTATCATAATACAATATATTATTTTAATAGAACTTATGAATTACATTTGATAAAAATTAATGTCACTCAGTGGTGTTAAACACTCTATAAAAATCATATGAGTGTTGCAATAATCAAACGAAACCATTACAACTCAATTCAACATGCATGCCATTAAAACCTTCAAGCTTAATAACATATCACTAGATCCTTCATGCAAAAGGTATAAAATCATCATGGATAAGAATCATTATATTTCAACCATGATACATAAACAAGAACATCATGTACACCATATGGGTTTGATGCAACCTTCAAACAAAGTCCTTACAACTCAACAAGATACATGTTCATTAGATTTTTCATGTGAAATCTATAGAATAATCATGATCAACAAATACGACATCACTCAACCATGATGCATGAAAAAACACTAAATTAATAGATTATTTAATATTTGTTACTAAATTTTTGTCTCATCATTATACTAATATCTTCATAAATTCAATACTAAAAATATCCATCCAACCAAATTCTTTATAAAATATCCATCCAAGGTCAAATTCTTTATAATAATGAGTGTTATCTCTCGGATTTGCACCTGTTGAATTTGAAATTCAACAATCCAATGAAAACATGGGAATGATCTCAAGGTGTGGGTACTTTATATGAGATAAACCTCTGGAGAAGGTCGAATTCCTTTGTTACTCGCCTAAAACTACTGCTTACCAAGGAAAAAGGTGAGTACTTAAAGTGAAAAACTACTTCTATGGTGATCTACCTAACATTACTTGGACTTGAAACTCATATTACATACACTTGTTCACAATGACCGAAATAGACTTGCACAACCTACTTTTGTATATCTTTTCATAATTACTTTATAAAGAGGCCCTAATGCTAAACTCTTACGAGGAAGAAATCTTCACAGCTAAAAGAAAACTTGCATTCTTGACATAGATTATAGCCTGCAACAAATACACTTTTTTGCAAAAAAGGTGCTTAGCATGAGACAAAATTACAAGGAAATGAACAAGACTTCACAAGTAATTTGATCAATCAATAGATGCACACAATGAAACAAAAAAGTAAGAAGGAAAAATAATCAAACCACTAATATCCAAGGTCTCAAAGGTTATTTGTGTCCAAACTAAGTTACAAAGTATGCTCCAATCTGCCAAAGGACTAAAAAGTTACTAAGTACAAAATGAATAATAAGAACTAACTCCAAAGTGAGTCAACAAAGTGATTATATCTCACAAATCCCTTAAAAAACCCACCAAAAAAAGGTTCTAGAAACAAAGTTGGCTCAGATGCCTCCAAAAATCCAAAAATACAACAACTAGATCATCCTCAAAAAGGCTCCAATGTGTGGAAAAATTCAAGTTTGAACATGTCGAACATAAAGGCACAAGAAAAAGATGCCTAAATATCCTCCAAGTTCTCCAAAACTGAGTCAACCATGCCTATATCCTTGGCACATGTTGGAAAACCACCTCCAACTCCCTCCAAGATGCTTGCAAAAGCATAAATTCAACCATATCTTCTCTCAACTATACCTTGAAGGAAAAATCCACCTCATTTTGCATTTAAAATAACATAAACTAAGTGGTTTATAATTTTACCACTTAAGTAAATGTTTTACATTTTCAAAAATAGATGCAAAATTTAAAGGCCAAGACTCAGCCACATGCGAATCAATGCAAAGAACAAGTCATAAAAGACTTAAAACGTGCAACGTAAAGGAAATTATTGAGTTTACAAAACTTCTAAGGCATCAAGAAGGTCATGGTATACATTAGTTTGTTCCAAATATTTTAAATAAAAGGTAAAAATACCTTTTACTTGTCAGCATAAACTAGGGTTTTTGAAACCCTAGACATAAAAGCACAGGCAAACTTGTACAATTCATTTTCAATTTACACATTCTCATCTTTCTAGAAGTTGAGAGCACCACTATGGATTTCACTTGGATTTTTCTGTGAATGGTCTTCTACACTTTCATGGAGCTGCATGTGTGGTATGGCTCTATCTTTGATTTTTCTTATTTTGTAGCTTGTAGCTCCATGATTCCTTTATTTCTTATAAATAAAACTTTTCAAACTTCTTGCATTTATGTGGCCACGGCTCCATACTAGGTTATCCTCTCTTTTCTATATGTATTAAATCATTTTTATGCAAACACATGTGGGCTCGACTCTTCTTAAAGAAACAAAACCACCATCTAGGTCGCAGTTGCTTGTAGCAATCTAGGTTTTCTAGGTTTGCAAGTTTCTTCCATTATGCAAGCCGTGATTTATACATTTTGTATCTTTATGTTGAATATCACTATTTCTACTATAGGAACCCAAGGGTTTACATCCCTTTTGCAACATTCTTCTTGTATACAACATTTTAAGGGTTTTGGCTTAAAAGAAGGTCGTGACTATGCTTGTCTCATCTGGTTCACCCTAAACCCACAGGAACTTCATACGTGCTTTTCCTCATTGCTTGGTCTCACACAGAAGAAATGATGAGAATTTTCATTTATTGTTTGTTCTTTATGCATTTATGCAAACTCCTTCCCATATACTCAGCTTGAAAATTTTTCTTACCCCTAGAACATTCTGGGTTTTAGGTATGTGATGAAAACTACTTACTGTTTTGAATGTGTTAAACAAGAAATATTTACTTATGTAAGGTCGCAGCCTTCCAAGTTTCTAAATCTTTGTATAACAACATTCTCTAGGCCACGACTACTCTTATATTTCTAAGTATCACCTGAGTTGTTTCAAGGCCTAGTCAAGCTTGAATCCTCTTATCTCCTTCTACATTTTCCCTTTTGAGTCTTAGACTATGATTCAATAACCTTGTTGGAGGCTCTTATAGAAGAGTTCCTTGCTATACTTGATTGTGTCATTCTACAAGATTCATGGTCACTGCTCTGTGTACTCATTTCCTCTAGAAAACCTCTATATATGGAATCCAAATTAACAGCTTTCAATAGTCTACAATCAGGTGATTTCTCACTATTCATTCTTGTTATTGTATGTGCCTCAAAGATCTCCATTGTTGATGACACAATCATCACAGTTACTGTGATTGTGACTATATTTTTCTACCCTTATGGTACCAATAGAGGCTTACAAATGTTGCAGATGTATCCTATGTTGTTTATGCTTTGATCATGATTTCCATGGGTAGATCTGGTGATGCTTCAGTTATTAATTGTTCTTCAAAAGAACTGTTAAGATTTCCTAATGTACATAGTGATTAACTTTATGCTCACTATGGTCATAAAAACTCCTGACCATGATGCATGAATTTAAACATGTCAGTAGTAATTTGGAATGAATTCACTTGTCATTTCTCTATATGGTTCTAAACAATGATTACTCTCATTTTGATTCATCATGTGGCTTCTAAGAACTTATAGGTCACTACAAGATGACACTATCATTAAGACCTTGTCCACTATACTTAGTATTTGCATCTTCCAGTATCATGATTGCCAGCTTATAAGTGAAAGTTATGAAAACTTGAAATAACTTTATGATGTCCCTAAATTTATTCTATCAATTATTTATTACTATCACCACTTCATTTCACTAATGAGTATGTTGATCCAAGTTTGTGACTCCATGCTTGATGCTCACTATTTGGTTACTCAGTTTTGTTGCATCTTCTGAATCTGATAATAAAATTTGATCAAGCAAATAGTTTTTTATATTGATTCAATGCATCAAGAATAGGTTTATCATAATCTTGATCAAAACTACTCCATTTTTCTTACATACCAATCCCTCTTGAAACATGAGGGAATCATGCTAGGCTCAACGCTTGTGGGATCCCAGTTTATCCCACATGTTGAAATCAGATAAAACAAAATAGTGACAAGGATTTCACCTATAGCTACATAGGAAACAAACATGTTAGATTAAAACAATCATATGATATATGTGTTTGATTACACTCTCGTGTTTTCCTAGACATTTATGGTATGCTTGGATATTTGAATGCACATGAGGATCATATTATATGCTTATAGATGTATGCACATATTTTGACTGGTGATCCTTCATTTCTCTAACAATACTTCTCTTATAGATATAGGGAACCTAGGAGCAGCAAGAAGAGCATCAACTGGAAGCAAGACAAGCATGAGAGACCAAGGATGAAGCAAAACAATGCAGCCGGGATTTTTCATTCAAGAAATGGTAGGTACCCTTTTCACTTTATGTACATTCTTTTCTTTTGTATCTATAAATGTATAATTTTTTCCATTATATGCATTCATATAGTCAATCTCATGGCTTGTGTGGGACATCCTATTTTATATTATCAATAAAGACTACAATTCTGAAAAGATTGTGCATTCTCTTCTATGTTATATGCATTTGCATAATGAAATGTAGTATTGTAGTTTTTTTTATTTTGTTTATGCACATGAATGTGACATAGCATATTTAAAATGTACCCTCTTTTCACTTTGAAAATATAAACAGCACTACCTGTTTGGGCTAGTAGCAAAAATAGGTAACAATAAGATCATTGTTAGTGTGAACTACAAAATTCAATAAGATCATTGTCTTAATAATGTGTTGCACTACCTATTTGGGTTAGTAGCAAAAAAATGTAACAATAAGATCATTGTTAGTGTGAACTATAAAATTCAATAAGATCATTGTCTTAATAAAGTGTTGCAGCTCTCTGTTGCATCTGTTCATTTCTTTGTGTTTTCCTTTTTAGAATAGGACTTTCTCCTCTCTTCTAGCCATCGTTGATGCTCATATAGCTCCACATCAACGGACCTGACAACATCAATAATATTTTATAACATAGATGCAAAATGCCTCAAATGTTGTGAATACATTCTTCATTTTGAATAACATTGACTTGATTCTCAATGAATCTAACATTCACATTGATCTATGCTTGCAAGCAAGCACCATTGGATGCAGGTCGTGGAGGTGTGGGGTTATGAGGTGGAGTGGGTGGAGGTGGAGGTGGAGGGCATGGAGATGGAGTGTGTGGAGGTGGATTGTGGATATCGTCAATATTGAATTGATCCATGATCTAGATATAAGTGAACTTGCATTAAATTTGTAATTTAAAAATCTAAGATACATGTTTAAAAATCCCCTTAAACCATTCAATATAAATGACCTAATTGAATATAAATGAAAAAATGTGTAAGGCTTATTTATGTCTAAGGCATGCAAATGAAAAACAAATAATTGTTAATGTGATGTGAGAACTCATTAAAAAATACATTAAAATTTTACCTTGTTGCAATGTTGTTCGAGTAGCCTTATGCTCCAAATTGATTCAAGAAAGGTGGAAGTGTTAAGCTCCAAATCGCCAATACTTAGAGAATCTAGATACATAGCTAATAATGGTTAAACAAAACTTGTCTCGACAACCATATGGAAATGGGAAAATTTAATGGGTAATAATTGATGGGCTATGCAGGAGGCTATCATATTGTATGATAGCCTCTTACATAGCCCATTGATTATTACCCATTAACCTTGCCAATTTCCCTATGTCTGGTAGAACAAGTTTTGTTTAGTCATTACTAATTATGGATCCAAATTCACTAAGTATTGGAAATTTAGAGCATAATACTTCCAACAAGGGTCCTTTCTATTTTGAGAGATGAGGAGAGTCAAAAGAATTAAAAATAAATAAATAAACAATGTTTAGTAAAGAAATGATAACTTAAGAATAAGCAATAAAGCAAGAATTTAAGAAACATGAGAATAAGTGATCAAGAAGAAGGAAAAATAGACAAGAATGTAAAACCAATAGGAAAAAAAGGGGGGTGGTGTTACTAAAAGAATAAAAACCATTTCAAAAAACCTAATTACAAAAAATAAAATCAAGCAAAAATATACAATTTTTTTTATTTCATTAGGGTACCAAGTTCAATTTTATGTTTATTTTCCAGTAATGAAGGTTTAGTTTTTTTCTTGATGTTTTTTTTTTCTTTCCACTAATGAGGGTTTCAAAAAAAAATTGTAGGTTTAGATTGAAATGAAAAAATTCAACAAAAGTACAAAGAATGCAAAAATAACATAAATTAATCACTAATTACCAAAAAAATAGAAAAAATGCAAAGAAAAGGATTCAAACACATACCTTGAGGTCGGTGGAGGTTGTTACTCACGTTGGAGGTCATTGCTCAACCAGGATTATATATGAAAATGAGATATGGTTCAGTTTTTAAAATCCTTAACAAATTGAATATCTGTTTTCTCCAACTTACAAATTATATTGCATATTAATATGTATTTTTTGGAGAAGCTTCAAATCTAATGCAATAAATAGTAGATATCCATTAGAAACGAATATCCATTTCGTCAAGGCTTTCACAAACCAAATAATACATAAAACCATTATTATGTATTCTTAATATATAATAAATGTATTATATATTGATATATCATAATATATTTAATATATATAATATATATTATATATTAAATATATTATAGTATATATTATATATAATATATACTATAATATATATATTTTATATTTTATATATTGTATATATATTAAATATATTATATAATATATTATATGATATATATATTATATAGTACATTTAATATATTATATAATATATTTAATACATAGTCTCCCTCTTAGGTCTCTCTCTCAGGTCTCTCCCACTCTCTCTCTAGTCTCTCTCACTCTCCATCTCCCTCTCGGGTCTCTCTCTATCTCTCTTTGACTCTCTTTGGTCTCTACCCCCTCTATCCCTCCCAAATCTCTCTCTCTCTCTCTCTCTCTCGGGTCTCTCCCACTTTCTCTCTCAAGTCTCTCTAGTCTCTCTCACTCTACATCTCCCTCTCAAGACTCTCTTTCTATCTCTCTGGTCTTTACCCCCCTCTATCTCTCCCAAACCACTCTCTTTGTCAGGTCTCTCCCACTCCCTCTCTTCCTCTCTCTCATGTCTCCCACTCCCTCTCTCCCTCTCTCTCAAGTCTCACTCTCCATCTCCCTCTCAAGTCTCCCTCCCTCTCCTCTCTCCCTCTCTCCCTCTCCCCTCTCTCTCTCTCAGGTCCATGTCTCCCTCTCTCTCTCTTAGGTCCCTCCCACTCCCTCTCTCTCTAAAGTCTCTCTTTGTTTCACTCATTATTTATCGCTTACACTCTAGACCTCTCTCTCACTATCTCCATCCCTTTATCTCAATCTCTCTCCCTTGAGCTCAAGAACTACTTTTTTATGTATCTCTCACTCTCTCTCACTCTCCATCGCCCTCTCAGGTCTTTCTCTCTCTCTCTCAAGTCTCTCCCACACACCCCCTCTCTCAAGTCTCTCCCACACACCCCCTCTCTCAAGTCTCTCCCACTCCCTTTGTCCCTCTCTCTCCCCACCCTCTCTCACACATTTCTCCCTCTCTCTCTCTCAAATCTCTCTCCATCTCTCTCTCTCTTAGGTCTCTACCACTCCCTCTCTCCCTCCCTCTCTCTCTCTCAAGTCCCTCCCACTCCCTCTCTCTTTCTCTCAAGTCCCTGTCTCCATATCCCTCTTAGGTCTTTCTCTCCCTCTCTCTCAAGTCTCTCTCCCTCTCTCTCTCAGGTCTCTCTCACTCTCTCTCTCCCTCTCTCTCTCTCTCAGGTCCATGTCTCCGTCTCCCTCTCAAGTCTTTCTATCTCTCTCTCAAGTCTCTCCCTCTCCTTCTCTCTCTTTCTCAGGTCTCACTCTTCATCTCCCTCTTAGGCCTCTCTCTCTCTGAGGTCTCTCCCCCCTCTCTCTCTAAGTTCTCTCCCACTCTCTCTCTCAAGTCTCTCCCACTCCCTCTCTCCCTCTCAGGTCTCTCTCTCTCATCTCTACCTCCCTCTATCCCTCCCAAACCACTCTATAATATATTTATTATATATTAATTTATTATATATATTTATATAATATTTATTATATATTAATATTATTGTTACAGTATATATTATATATTGTATGCTATATATTAGATATATTATATATTAATATGTATGAATAGGGGAAGCTTCAAATCTTATACAATAAATAATAGATATCCATTATAGAAGGATATCTGATATTTTTAGTTTCATACCAACCGAATAATATGTATGCATAGGATAAGCTTCAACTCATATACGATAACAAATATTTGTTTATAATGGATATCTGTTATAAATGGATATCCATTTATGTTTGATTTTTATAAACCAAAAAATACATAAAACCAATATTATGTATTATTAATATATAATAAATGTATTATATATTAATATATATAATAAGTATATTATATATTAATATATATATAATAAGTATAGTATATACTAATATATCATAATATATTATATATAATATATTATGATATAGCATATTTAATATATACTATATATTATATATCATATACTCTCTCCCTCTCTCTCAGGTCTCTCCCACTCCCTCTCTCCCTCTCTCTCACTCTCCATCTCCCTCTCAGGCCTAGAGCTCTCTCTCTCTCTCTCCATCTCTCAGGTTCCTCCCACTCCCTCTCTATATCTCAAGTCGCTCTCCCTCTCCCTCCCTCTGTCTCCCTCTCTCCCTCTCTCCCTCTCTCTCCCACTCCCTCATTCTCTCTCAAGTCTCTCTCTCTCTTAGGTCTCTCCCTCCCACTCTCTCCATCAGGTCTTTCTTTGGTCTCTCTCCCTCTCTCCCTCTCAAGACTCTCTCTCCCTCTCTCCCTCTCAAGACTCTCTCTCCCTCTCTCTCTCATTCTCTCTCTAGTCTCTCCCTCCAACTCTCTTCCTCTCAAGTCTCACTCTCTATTCCTATCCCCCTCTCTAGATCTCTCCCTCCCTCTCAGGTCTCTCTCTCTCTCCCTCTCACTCTCCCTCTCTTTGAGCTCTCTCTCTCTCACTCACTCACTCACTCTCTCTCTCTGTCTCTCTCTATCTCCTTTCCCTAGAGACCCCTCCCCTCCCATTCTCTCTCTCTCCCTCTCCCTGACCCCTCTCTCCTCCCCATGGTCTCTCTCCTCTCAACTCTCTCTTTCTCTCTCATTCTATCTCTCCATCTAGTCTTCTCTCTCCCTCCTCAACTCTCTTTCATCTCTATCTCTCTCCATCTAAATTTTCTCTCCCTGAGTTCCTCTCAGACCTCCCTCAAGTCTCACTCTCAGCCTCTCTCTCTCTCTCTCTCTCAAGTCTCTCTCTATCCCTCCCTCTCAGGTCTCTCCTTCCATCTCTCTCTTGTGAATTCATCACACATCAATAAATATATAATATATACTATGTATTAAATATATTATACAATATATAATATATATTACACAATATTAATATAATATTTAATATTTAATATATAGTATATATAGTATATAATATATAATATACTATATAAAATATATGTAGTATATAGTATATAATATGATATAATATAATAATATGTAATATAATAATGTATAATATAATATATAATATAATGCATAATATAATGCATAATATAATGCATAATATATAATACATAATATATATTAGTATATTAGTATATATTTAAATATTAAATATTAAGTATTATAAATAATACATGTAACAAAAATCCATTTTTTTTGACAAAATCAGTAGGCTTTCGATTTGGCTCACGATTTGGTTTAGGATTGCCAAACCTAGAAAGTCAACCCAAAAAACGTGTTTACAAAATTTCCTTAGTTTTCTAAAGTTTTCCCTTGTGGTTGACAAGTTTTTTTATCCGAATTTGATGAAACGAAAAGGGTTTATAGAAAAAATTGCCATCTTTCCACCAATATAAGATATGCCTTATTTCAAATTTAATAAATAATTATTATTGATTTTCTACATACATTGTGACTAAAGTTCTAATTGATAGGTTGATTGAAAAACTTCTATAACTTTCAAAAATATTTCACATTTTTCAAATCTAAAAGATGTGTCACATTTTATGCTTTGCATACTATAGAATAAAAAAAAAAAATTTCATAAATTTTTGACCAAGTTAATGTGGTCAGACAAACACGTTTTAATAATTTTGAAATTTTCTACTAAAAAAATCATAACTAATTATTTATATGCAAAAAAATTAAAAAAAAATTCGGCACATCTGGGCATGTGTCCTCTACATGTTTTTCCTTGCTTGCCATAGTTTGACATATGTGACAAGTCCTCACATGTTGGTGTGCATCCTTGAACAAAGTAGGCCAATAATAGCCTACCCTCAAGATCTGGTTTGCAGTGGATGATGCAGAACCATGGCATGTGCCATATTTCTCATGAAATTCAATCATCACTCTGGTAGCTTCTTCCTTCCCCAAACATCTCAAGTATACACCCTCATTATTTTTCTTATACAGGATAGCTCCTTTCATCATAAAAATTCCACTCTTCAGACGCAAAGCTCGCCTCTGAACTGTACTAAGGTGATCAGGACATTGCTAATTCAGTAAATGAAAAATGATTTCATCATACCAATCTCCTGGAGATACCTCCTGAAGATAATAGTGTTGAGCTGTGAGATCAGGACCTGTCTCAACCATTTTCTTTGTGAGTCCCTTTCCTCTTACTAATTTCATGGGTTGAATCTCCATATCATATTCCTACAACATAATCACACATTTGGCTCTTCGTTCACCTAACTCATTCTGCATTAACAACAGCTTTACTATAGGATCAGGCACTATGGAAAAAACCTTATTCCTCAAAATATAGTGTCTGAAATTTGTTACTGCTCTGACCAAAGCATAGGCCTACTTTTCAACATTATGATACCTTAATTCTACATCCTTTAAAGGAGTATTCATGAAGTCTATAGGATGCTCATCGCCTTGATCAGACTTTTGGGTTAGCATTCCAGCACAGCAGTGATCAGAAGCAAATGATTATATGTAAAAAGGTTTAGCATAATTTGGACTCACCAATACTGGAGCCTCAGCAATAGCTTTCTTGATTTCTGTAAATGTCTCCTTAGCTTCTGCATTCCACTCTACTTTTGCTTCTTGTTTTAACATAGAATTCAATAGCTTCACTATCTCTGTAAATCTAGTGAAACTTTCTAACAAAGTTAATCTTACCAAAGAATGAATTCATCTCTTTCTTACTTGTAGGAGGTTGTATCTTCAGGATAGCCTGTATTCATTCAAGGTCAATAGCAATACCCTGTTCTGATATGATATGTCCTAAAAATTTTCCCTCTATGACTCCAAAAATGCACTTCCTTGGATTAACTAAAATCCCAAACTCTCTGCACCTTTGGAATACTTTGCATAAATCTTCTATATAATCATCGCGTTTCTTAGAAAAAATTGTCAAGTCATCCATATAAATAATGATGCATTTACCAATTATATCTTTAAAGGAAATATCCATAGCTCTCTGGAATGTAGCTCCAACATTGATCAGCCCAAATGGCATCCTTCAGTAAGAAAAAATTCCCCATTTTGTAGTGAAGGCAGTCTTGTGCCTATCCTCATATTGCACCATAACTTGGTTGTATCCAGAATACCCATCCAAGAAAGACATCATCTGGGATCCATTAACGATCTGAAGTACTTCATCTAGGGAAGGAACTGGATAGTTATCTTTTTCTGATGCTCTATTCAAATTCCTAAAATCCACACACAATCTGATTTCTCCATTCTTTTTCTTTACTAGAACTAGATTTGCAACCCAAGTTGAATGTCTTACTGGAAATATAATCCATGCTGAAAGTAACTTTTGCACTTCCTTCTAAATAATGGGTTCTAATAGAGCAATGATTGGCCTTTGTCTCTGTCTAAATGGTTTGACATTTGTCTTCAAAGGAATGGTGTGTGTAATGATTGAAGTATTGTATGTTTTCAAATCTTCATAACTCTAGGCTATCACATCATGATATGTGTGCAAGGCATCAATAGTCCCTTTTCTTTCCTTAGGGGTACACACCTTACCAATAAAAACATTCTTCATGTCATCTGGTGTCCCCATATTATATGTTTCACATTGGCTATTGAGGGATTCCCTTTTGACTTGTTGTTCCTGATCTCTTATCTTATCCAAATCAAAGATTCGTTCAAGCTGCACCATACCTCTTGGAATGGTGTTGGTCTTCAAATTAATGATTCCTCCCAAGTCTATTTCTGCTTCTTGAGGCTCCATCTCATCAATGAATTAAGAAGCAAACACATCACAACTTGTAATAAAATCCAAAATATGTTTATCATCCTCAAATACCTAGAAATTATTAACATTTTCAGGCACTGAAAGTATTGGAGTGAGCTCAACTGTAAATTTCTTCAATCCTAAAAGTGATAAAGGTTGCAAGGTGCTAGCAGCTTGTGCTAGAGATTCAACAACCTGATTCTTGTTACGAGGGATTAACTGGATGTTGAAAGCATCAAACTCCTCGATGAGATCCCACACTCTATGCCTATAATTGGTCATTCTCCTATCACGGCATGAATATTGTTTCCTTACTTGTTTGACTACTAATTCAAAGTCTCCGAAGACCTGTAATATATTAACTTTCTTCCTTGATGCCATTAACAAGCCATGGATCAAAGCTTCATATTCAACAACATTATTAGTGCATTGGAATCGGATTTTATGAGCAACAAAATAATTCTTACCTTTAGGACTGATCAACTCAAATCCTACTCTAGCACCCTACTTAGATTTAGATCTGTCAAATCTTAATGTCCAACAGCCATCAGGTTTTGGTAAACTTAATTTAACCTTCACTTTGTTGGAAATAGGGGGCCTCTTAGGAAGAATTGGGCTCTCACCCTGATCATTATCTAACTCGATCTGTACATCAAGTCCAACAGTTGGGACTGGATTAATGCATTTATGTATTTGTTCCACAGCAGTTTGACACAAGTCACATTCTAAGTCGAAATGAGGAGCATCATGGACTCTGCACCAATTGGGAAGCAATAGTTCTTCAAAATTCATCATTCCTCCTAACTGTATCTAAGTTTCCACACACCTCTAGATGAATTCCTGAAAGTTATCCAACAAACTAAGCTGTTCATCTTCTTGATCATCAATTTCATCTGTTTGTTCAGTTAGTGGTACGGAATCACTGATCTCTTATACGAATTCCTCTAAGGGGTCCTGTAGCATAAAGACCTCTTCATTTTCTGAAGCTACTATAGCCAATACATAATTTCCCATGCTAACTTTGGACACCAACACCTCATTCGACACATTCTGGTATTCAGTGATTGCATACTTCATTTGGGGTTCTCTTTCAATTCTGATCTAATTTGGAACTCCTTTCCATGGTAGCCACATGTGTGAATGGTCTGTAGATGTATATCCATTCAATTCCTTGCTGAAGTCCCGGCCTAAAATCAATCCATAAGTATTAGGAATGTCAGCAACCTGAATATTGATCACTTTTTGCACCCTAGGATCTGATGCCAACTGTGTGGGGATCATGTTCAATTATCCCACTACACTGACCTCTATTTTTTCCAGCTAAGTGACCTTCTTTTGGGAAGATATAGGGGTAATACCTAATGCTTTGCAAACAGAAAAAGGCATAACATTTGTAGATGCTCCTGAGTCTAGAAGACAATTATGCAGATTCTTTCCAAAGATATGAACAGAAATTAGGAAAGGAGGGGTTTCCATCTCGCCTTGAAACAGACTCAACTGAGTGTCAACTTGTGCAACTTGACCCTTATCTTTATCTCTCCCTTTATCTATAGGTGGAAAACTTGACCTCTAGGTGCCTATGAATTAGAAGACCTAGTAACAACCTCATTGGAAGTTACCCCCTGCGGTACTATATTTGGACTGAATGACCCTAAAACTGCTTTCGTCATAGCAGGAACTCTTAATAATTCAAAAGCAGAAAGACTTACCTTTACTTTCTTGAATTCTTCAGTCACATACTCGCCCAATTTCTCCACATTTAGATCAGCATGGGTTTCCTTGTGGCCACTAGCCTACCTATCTTTTGAAACTTCAACATTGTTTCCCTTTAACAAGTATTGTGTTGGTACATGAGGATAAGGTGGATTATTACTAGCTTGTGGATTCGGTGCAGTAGTAAAATTGTTAGGAGGGATGGAAGTAGTGAAAGGACCTCCAGCCTATGGACTCCTGTTAGGTCTATTTCTCAAATCATATTTCTTTGTTGGTTGTTGAAACATCTGAACTTCTTCAATACTAACTTTCTCCTCATCCAAAGGGCCATTAGCATTCTCATTTTCTTCATTAAATAACTGGGAGATCTCATCTTCATTTAACAGCTGCTCTAGCTCATTCTCTCGGTCACTAGACTCTTCTTCTGGTTCATTTTCCTCACTTTTTGGAAATGGTGCATGATTGAGTACCAGCACTAGAGAATCATAGGGATTTGAGGGCACAGTTTCTTGACTACTGGAATTGTTCTCAGCTTCATACTGAAAAATGGAAGCAGCAGTCTGAAAATCGATGCAATCCAACTCAGAATGCTGACTTGTCTTATGGAGTTTGCACCAACCAGACAAAGCTGCCTTTGCCAAGTATACACCATTCAGAGGCTTTTCCTGAGTAGAGGGCTGATCCAATGGAGTAGGAATCCCTCCATTATTAGGTCCAGTATTCCATGATCTATTCTGCCTAGGTGGTTGCCCTCTATCAAATCCTTGTCCACCTTGTTGATTTCTATCAAAATTCTGACCAGGGCCTTGCCTTCTATTGAAATTCTGACCGGAGCCTTGTCCCCTATCATAATTTTGATTTCTATTAAAATACTGCCCTCTTTCAAAGTTCTTGTTCTCCCTACCATAGTTAGATTGCATGTTCTTCTGAGCAAGCTGAAGTTGGCTATTCTGATTTCTTAAATAAGTTACCTCCATATTCAATTTTTTCACCTGTTCAGATAACTCATCCAGCTGCTCCTTATCTAGGCCATTAGGTGTTGCCGAATTCACATTACCAAGAGGGTATCCTCGCATTCCTCCAGAACCAACAACCTGATTCAAAACTTTTGAATTCTACAAATATGTAGGAAAATCAACTTGTTGCTGATGAAGGGGTTGATTAGCCCTTTGTTGAGGATAAGAGGTCATAAGTTGGGCTTGACTTAATGGAGGACTTGGATGACGGACCAAAGGAAATGAGGGTATTGGATTCATTAGGGGAGCATGAGTGGTCAAAGCCTGATTGAGGGCTTAAACTTGTCTAGGGTGAGCAGTAGGTCCTAAGGATGGCAGAGGTCCTGATAAGTGTTGCCTCAAATCCGTCCTGACCTTCACAGCTTCGGCATATGCAGTGAGCAAAGTAGTTGGGGGGGTAGTCCTCTATTTAAGGAAAGTGGTTGTAAGGCTATCCAAGGCTTCAAGGTAAACCTCTAGGGTAGTGTCTTTGTTTCTAGCATAAGGTTCTTGGAGTTTGGTATAAGCTCGATGAAACCTGTTATTGAATGACCCTATTGGCTCATTAATTTCCCTTTTCACCCTAGTAAATTGTAGGTATAGCTCATTAGCACTAATGGGAATCTTAAACTTCTAGAAAAATGAAGTCTCTAGTTCAATCCAATTATGGATGGAAGCAGCAGGTAAGTGATTATACCAATAAAAGGCTTCTTCCCCAAGGGAATAAGCAAAAATTTTGCATGCCACATCCTCATGGTTTATTCCTCTATCCCTCAAACAGGTCTAGAAAATCCTAATAATCTCTTTTGTTGTCCTATTGGGGTCATGAGTATGGAACTTAGAGCAAAATTGCTCAAGGTTCTTGGGCATGACATTGTAATTATTAAAGATCAATGGAGATGATTTGTGGGCAAGAAAAGCCATTGGTGGGGGTGGTAATGGCTTATTTATGACTAGTTGTGGCTACGGAATAGGAATTCCTTCAGAATCAGATGAAGATGAGGATAATGGAGATGATGGAAGTGGGTGAGGGGATGATGATTCCTCCCCTCTCCTAGCCCTTCTTGACCTAGTAGGGGTCTGTAATTCTTGAAATTCCTCTTCTCTTGGAGTAGATATAGTTCTTCTTCTCATCCTTTCAGGAGAAATTGCATTTAGAAAATGCTCCAGCTTGCTTATTCAAGGCCCTCCTTCTAGCACCAATCTGTTGATGGTGTTTTCTGCACAGCAACAATTCAGACAGAATATGATATCCTATCTCTCTTGAAAGGTAAATCTCTATGAACAAAGAGATAACCCCAAGGTCTCTATGTCAGGTCTTGACAATGCAACCAAAAAACCCAGAGATAATGTGAAAATGTTGGAAATCACAAAGGGACCTTACTACAAGCAAATACTGGACTTTGAATTTATCATATCTAAACAATGAATTGATACTTGAAATCCTCAATTGAACCCAAATAATAAAGAAAATAACAAAAGATTAAAGGTTTCAGAGATAACTCTAAGACTAATTCTAACCCTAATATTGACAATGCCAGAAGATAAGATGCTCAAAATGGACCGATCTCTCATAAACTACTTTCTGTTTGACCCACATAAATCTACAATCTCACAGGAATAGTGCAATCTTCTGAGGTATTTAAAGATTCTCAAATCATAAACATTCATTCAAAATAATCCTATTGCAATTTGAAATGAACAAACATTCATAACTGAACTAAGCACAATTTTAAGTCTGGGCTAACTTTGCAAAGTAGCTAACCATCTACTAACTGCAAAAAGTATGGACTAGAGATCGCTGCAAACATTCCAAACATGAAACCCTAAGCATCACCAAACTATCTAACAATGAACTTAAGAAATTTTAAAGATAGAACAACAAGAACCATGGCAGATGAAACTCAACACAAGAGAGATACCAAATCACAATATCCTTTCTTATATTAGGTCATCCAAAAATGGCAACAATTCCAGCCTTCTCTTACAATACTTTCTTGAAGATAAACCCTAGCTCACTCAAATATGAAATCTCTATTCTATGTCTATATGTCTATTGTGTATCACTTATCTATCTCTCAAATGAGGCAACATGCCCAATTTATAGAGAATCTCCAAGATAGGTCGGCTTAAAATAAGAGTTTAAAATAAAAATACCACACAAGAGGTCGACCTCAAAAGATATTCGAATGCAACATGAAATGTGCAATTTGCACCAATTTCATCCAAGTCGGCCTGGGGTCTCAAAAGGTCGGCCCAATGCATGTGGATAATGGGAAGCACAAAATTTCATGTAGCCCTATATAACTACTTCCCATCCTTGTCTTTAGCTTGATCCACTTCACCATGCACTACCAGCAACACTCTGTCTAATTCAGCAATAGGTGGCATAGGCAAAACCCTAACTCTTCTTTCAAGAGACCTAATGTCATCTCTTGCCTGCCTTACTATGCCATCCCAATGAGCCCTATTTGTTAAATACCTATCAATAACTGCAATGTAGGTTGCAGCATCATCTAGTTGATGTTCAGTGATTGGACCTTCACTAACTGGAGAATAGACATCTCTCCACCATTTCCTAATTTGTTCCAAATTGAGATGCTTTGGAGAAAATTTCTTCCTCCCTGACATAATTTCAAAGAATGAGATGCACCTATCATGAATCTCAGTCAAGGTATCCTCAATCTGCCTCTCTTGTTTGTTAATCTTCTTCAAGGCCCTTTGCCTCATCTGCAAGATCTTGAACCATTCCCAAGGCTTAGAAACCCTTGGAAAAGGAAGAATCCCACTCTTCACCAGTTTATCCTCAGTATACTCCATGATTGTTCTTGTTTTCTGCAATAGGAGATCAATGTCCTATTTGTCTTGGGCCAACATAGTCTTCACTGACCTCATGGCATCCCCTATAGTCGACAAGATATCCTTGATGGCACCATCTCCTTTGGTCTGGACTCCCTGCAACCAACCAATTGTGGCATGCGTAGTGCCATTCATTCTTTCAAGCTCGAAGATTGTTTCCCAGGGCAAGAAGCCTGCAGCATAGGAGGAATAGATAATATACTACAAGGGTTTCATCAATTCCTGCAAGTACTTCTTCAATTTCTCATTCTCCCTCTCCAACTCATGCCTAGCTTGTACCTCTTTCTTCAATCTGTCCATAATTACAGCACTGGAGCCTTCATACTCCTCAACATCTTGCTCCATAGAAGCATACCCTAAGTCAATGGTCTACACATGATAGTCCCTTGTAGTCACATCATCTCTATCATTGTCCAAAACAGGGGTAGAAATATGAGCCACCCTATTGCCTGATCCATCCCTCTCAATCCTGGATATGACCCTAGCCTTCTTCTTGGTTTTACTTTTCCCAATATTAGCCATTAGGTCATCCCAATTGGGAGGAGTGTCTTCCACTATTACCAATTTACTTTTTAACTCTCTATCCAGCCAACCTAGAATAGTGGATTCAGTTGGCACCTTATCCTGTTTATCCTGCTCCTGCTGGACATTAGGTGCATCCTTCTCAATACTAGGCACATTAGGGATCTCCTTAGTTGGATCTTCCTTGTTTAAAGACTACTCCTCCACAACCTGTACCGGTGAAGGGATCCTAGCAGGTATCTCCTCCTGTTGAGGGGATTTGTTCAATTTCTCTTATGCAAGTGAATCCGCATAAGCTACCAAGGGAGACTGGATTACCTTATCAACTTCTGCCTCAACATTGTAGAGGTCTCCTTCCTAGAATTCTTCTTCACCCAAGTCCTTAGGATCTTCATCCTTCCTTGGCTCTTCTTGCACACTACCAGTATCTTGAGGAGGGGGAATGTTCTCCTGTTCAATGATAGGAGCATTCACAAGAACATCCTCCTTCGTTGCAGCATCCTTTGGGGAAGGATTCCTTGACCTCCTCATATATACCTACATTCTTTCCCCTGAACTTTCTATCTCCACCACAGGTGTCCCAACCTCCTTTTCTGATTTGGAAGTTTCTTTTTCCTTTTGTGACATTCTCACAAGTCTTCTTCTTTTGAGCAAAGGAGCAGCAGCATCTTCCTTCTCTTCCTTATCTTTTTCAGCCTCCTTTCTTGCAACATGCCTTCTCTTTTTGGCAATAGGCTTTCTTTGCTTACCCACATCTGCTACTTCTTTAGTTTGGACATCCCTAACTTTAATCTTGAAGGGAGAGTCCGCCTTGGCCTTACCCTTAGGATCTTGTTCATGTGATTCCTTGAAAGCAGAATGAGACTCCAAGTATCCCATCAACTCATAGGTGCATTGGACACCTTCACTTTCTAGATCTAATATCTTGTGCTTTAGCCACATTTTAGTATACTTAATCACCAGAGTCATAATTTGCTCCAACTCTGTCTTTTATTCTTCCAACCAGTCAATCTCTTCAACTGGTTTGTCTTTCACAGACTCGAAGATATGGCCCTGAATCAGATTTTCATCCTCCTCCACCTGGTCAGGAATGACCTTTATGTTGTATAACCTTACCAAGTCCACTGGCAACCTGGAGAATTTCCTCTTCCTTATATAAAATTCATCACCAAGGTTAGCCCAATAATCTTCAATGTTATCTTTGTGGTTGTACTCCCTATTGGCCTTCTTTTGTGCCTCACCAGTAATATCAAACCTTGCTCTTTTAGAATGGAAAGAGAGGCCAAAAGTACTCATCTCCTCTTTAGAAGCATGAGCAGACTAGATTGAAGGACATACCTCATTTGTTCCTATCTTCAAGGAGAAATCATTCCCAAACCCTATTTTATGTTTATCTCCCTTTACAATCACATCGAAGTCACAAATCTGCCTAGTGACCTCCAACAGTATAATATGATCAGTTGGGTATCTTGGGAGTCTGTAGGGAGCCCTTTAACAGCAATCAATCCTTATGTAGGAGAAAGTGGGGAACTGGATGAACCATGCCCCATACCTCCTTATCAATTCCTTGGCTTTGTCTGAAATCCTAAAATGTTTTGCACCCTATAGCAACCTGGTAATATACATAATAAATGCATCATTCGCCCTTCTATAGCTACCTCCTCCCAAGTGCAATTGTGGATACACCTCATAGATTGCATCCTGCCTAGATATACCTCTAGTACTCAACTCCTTGTATGGGTGAAATCTTTCCAATGCATACACCAAGTAAGAAGTCATGGTGAAGGTCTTGGTCTACAAGACATTGCATATCTGCTCATGGATTACTGCACTTATGGCACTTGCCCAGTGGTAATCTATACCCTGATCCATCCGAGCAATGACATTAAACATCCAGCTCTCAAAAACTCCTACACTCTTCAGCCCCACCAACCTGTTGAGGAGAGTGATGACATTATAGTATTCCCTCTTGAATTTAAGTCTAAATAGCTATTTTGACAACTTGGAGAAGTGGGACTTGGGCTTCTCTAACCAAGAATTGATCACCTACTGGGACTTAACCACATTCTCCTCATAGTATTTCTTGGTTGTATCCATATCAAAGGCCACCACATGTGACCTATCAAGTATATCAAAATTCCTAGCAATGGACATAGGATCAAAGCTCACCACAATCCTTCCCTAGGGGCCAACTATCCTTTGTGTTCCCTTGTCATAGTTTCTGGCACATTCAAGCACCAACTCATAGCAGTGTACTGTGGAGGGGAAACCAGCTACATGGGCTAACCCAGATTCCAAAGTTCTTCTGGCCATCAAAGGGAGGTTATGTGCTGCCATTTTAGCCTTGAACTCCTCATAGTCCCACATACCCACATTGGTATCAGTGATTCCTGAACAGACAGAAGTCAATCTACTCTTAGGAATCTTACTCTTTATGTCCGTCTTCACCTTTTCTGCATCAGAAATAGCAGAACTTTCAGCACTTGGATTGATTGTCTTTCCCTTGCCATGCCTAGCAACATCTTGTCCTGATCCAGCTTGCAAACAAGTAAAACAACCACAATGAGATCCAAGACAAACAACAATTGTAAACATCAACAATTTTAAAGTTCGAGATTTAGCCTCCTCCGCGGAATCCAGACTAGAGAGGAATTTTGGAGAAATCCGGCAAAACAAACATACAAACCCCACAATATTATTTCAAGCAATTAGTATAATCAAGAAATAACTTGAACTACTTAGCATAAGTTCATTTAATCATTCAAAAACATAATCATCAAGTAAACCTTTAGACAATTATCAAATTCCTCATTTCCACAAAACTTCAAAAAAATCCGCCGAAGATGGAAATCCCTAAAAATAGCAATAGTTCCAACTACCCGAGAAAATGAGGGAGACGCGGAACATCCAGGAAAATCCTGACGGAGCGGATTTCAGTGGAAGTAGGACAAATTTACCATGACAGCATGAATTTAGTAGAACAACCTGGCCATGGACACCGGGAAAATCCAGAGGAAGCGGAATTCCACGAGGCAAACAAAAGTTTGATTTTAATAGCAAAATATGAAGAACAAAGGAGAGACAGGAAGACTCGAGGAAATCTAGCAGGGGCGGAATTCCGCGAAGGAAACAAAAACCCAAATGCCTATTCCTCTCGCCTTCACCTACATTGATCAAACAGACATGGACCAAGAGCTTGCAACTCAACCCTAACTTAACCTACATCCCCAATGGATCAACCATGAATTTAAAACTCACCTCTCAACAATTTGAAAGGGATTGGCTATGACCTAGGTCAAGAACCCTAAAACCTCTGCCATGGAAGCACGGAAAATCTTGGGCACAACTTGCTTGTAAACAAGGATAGGAAGTTTGTGGCAAATGCAAGCAAGCCCTGAAAACAGCAATGAAAGACCAGCCCTAAGCAAATATTCAAAACAAACACCCAAACAGACCATCAAGACACAGAAACCCCAAACGCCCAGACATGGCATGCACACTCAAGCAAGAACAAAACAATGAATGACATGAAAGCGTGCAGTAAAGCATCAAAACCAACAAAGGAAGAGAGCATATCCACATACCATGAGAATAGAAAGAACTGAAATCGAGGATGTAGCAAACAACCTTCAAACATGAGTAGAATACAAACAATGCTCCAGAAATTTGATTGCAACACTCGAAATCACTCTAAAATGCATAATCTAGCAACACACCTCAAGCTCCAACACTCCAAACTCAAATGACAAGTAAATAATCAAACTCAAATGGAAAATCACTTCCCAAAATTCAATATAACATTGCCCCAAAATTTGTGCAATCGCCATTAATGCGATCGACAAGATGGTCGAGACCAAAATTCGAAAATCCGACAGAGCAACGGACTTCGGCAAAATCCGGACACGATGGATTTCCCCAAATTTGAGCAGAAAGGCAGCCATTTCCGAATGCCAAAGGGAAACCGAGAAAATTTGGCCAGGGCGGATTTTCTCGAACACAGTGAAAAACCCGAAATGCACCTAGAACTTAAGGCTGACAATATAAATCATAAATGGGCCATTCCGACTGGCAGGATGAACATCAAAGCATACGCCCAAGCAAGAAAAATTCCAAAATAGAAAGGCCAAGACACCAAAAAGAGAAAAAAATGAGGGTCCCAACTTTCAGTGGGGCGTGTGTGCAAAAACTGCACAACACAACCCATCTAAATTTTGAAGATCTAGTGGGTTTGTTTAGCCCCGCATAACGAATATTTGTTATTGATAATTAATATATTATTATATATAAATAATATAATATTATATATATTATATATAATATTATTTATATTATATATATTATATATAACATTAATATACAATATATTAATATTTATATTTATATATTACAATATTATATTTAATATAAATACTATTAATATTAATATTATGTACATTAATATATTAAGATGCTACACATTTATTCACTTTCCAAAATTTCTATAGAAATAAATGCACCTCCACTATGGTTATTTTCTTTTCACACCTAAATATTTTCGTTGGCAGAACAATAAATGAGCACACTACAATAAACACAAGTACAATTATGTGCATCCAATAATAAAAAATATTAATATATCATAATATCTTAATATTAAGATATATTAATATTTATTAAATATAAATAATTATAATTATAATATTAATATATTATATGAAAAAATAATATTATATATTATATATATTAATATATTATATATACTAATATAAAATATATATAATATTTTTACTTTTAATAAATGGATATCCCTTTCTCAGGTATTAATAATGGATATTTGTTATGTAGTTGTAAGTAATGGATATCCGTTTAGTATCAGATATCTAATTTTTCTGTTAAAAAATGAATATTCATTTCTATCGGATATCGGATATTAACGGATTTTTTTTTTCTTCGGTATTTGGATTGTGGGCAACCAAGTTGAAAAGTCAACATCCCCAACATGTTTACAGGGGTTGCAAGAGTTTTTTGAACTTCACCTTTCCTACTGATGGATTTTTTCATCTCATTTTTATGAAACAAAAAGTGTCTGTTCAATAAATTGACACCATTCTACTGATATAAGATATGTTTAATTTTGAATTTAATAGGTAATTATTATTGATTTTCTACGTGCACTGTGTAAAGTCTTGATTAATAGGCTAATTGAAAAACATCTATAACTTTTATACATTTAAACTTTTTTTGAATCCAAAAGATGCATCACACACTATGCTTCACAAATTATAGTTTTAAAAAAAAATCATAAGTTTTTGACCAAGTTAGGGTGGTCGGACAAATGGTTTTTAATATTTTTAAATATTCCTACTTGAAAATTCATAACTAAATATTTACTTTCCAAAAAATTATAAAAAAATGTGTCACATCTGAGCATGTGTTCTCTACTTATATTGAAAGATTCGAAAAAAAAAATTATTTGTCTCCCCATTAGGGTGGTCGGACACACACCTTCTTTTTATTTTTTCTTAAAAATTTAGTACTACTGCATTGAAATTTCAAATTTTCACTAAATAGTTTTTTTTTTCAAAAATGGACCAGTAGCCTAGAAACTAGAATCAATTTAGTATGAATTATGTTTTTACATATTTTTTAAATTATGTTAGTAAGCTATTCAATTTTTACGTCAAGTTGTGTAAATTTATTTTTTTGAATTTTCATTGTCACTTAGGGGCCTAGTTTGCCCCCATGATCCTCCATTGACCCTCTAATCAGTCTCATGTTTCATTATAAAAATTTAATTATAGAAAATTTTAAAATTCATAATAAAACTAATCAAATTATCAAAAAAAAAAAAATTGGATTCAAGACTCTAAGCTCTACAATTTAAAGGTATTTTTAGATTTTCATGAAAATACCACTAGTTGGAGAAATTTAAAATTGAATTTTTTTTCTAAATTTTCCCCAAAAGAGAGATTAATCTACCATATAGGCAACCATATAGATAATTTTGATCAAAATGGTTTAGCCTGAAACACTTTCGATGATAACTCTTTTGCTTGAAAAATCACACATAAATTTAGTTGAATTTCGAATTTTCAATGGAAAAGATTTATTTTATTTTTTTGAGCCAAAGGGTTTCGCCCAAAAAAATATGCACAACATATAAGCCACATGTTTTAGGGAAAAAATATTTCGCTCGAAACCATTTAGTGTGAAATTATTTCATTTGAAACTATTTAATTGATCGAAAGTGTGACACAACTTTGTAATTTTATCTAAATACATCTTTTCTACTCCCTCGATATCTAAAGCTTAATGCCAACAATAAACTCCACCTCTTCTTACCTAAAGCTAAGTTCCATTATCCTTCTTCATGTTTATTTTTTTAAATTGACATCTAATAACATTCCAATTTTATGACATCTAGGCCTACAACAATCAATTAATAATCTAACTTGGCTTATGATAAGTTTGTATGCAATTCATTTTATTAACCTAGATTAAGCTTAGGGAAAATTTATTTTCTTTACAATAATATTTTTTTACGTATAATATGAAATTATATAAATTCAAATATCTAATTTTTAATACTTTTCATTAAAATATTGTCTCTTGTAATATATTTTAAGTACATATTTATGACATTTTTATATGTTTATTTATTTATTCCCCTTTTAATGGATAGTAAAAAAATTCTAAGCTTAAACTAGGCTAATCCAATAAGACATGTATAAACATAAGCATAAATCATCCTAAATTATTTATTTTTAACTCTGGAAGCGATTAATATAAAATTAAATGCTTTAAGCGAGAAAATTAAATAATAGCATAGATCAGTGTTGTTAGGTCTAGGATCAATGAAGAAATGAAATTAATCTAGCATTAGAATTAATATATCTAAGGATTGAAAGTGGATCCTCTTTGTAAGTGTTTTTTTTAATATGGAATAGTCCCTACATTATAAGTTCAATTAATTTCATAATTCAAGGATAGTTTCTAGGCACAAATATAATCTCTTGTTGCATATTTGATCTAGTATAATGTATACTATAGTTTTTAATTTATATGACTCATTGATGTCTACTTCACTCTAAGACTAGTGGTTTTAAATAATACCTCTAGTTTTTAGAATTTTTAGGGTCCATGTTCTCATAGGTCAAGCCTTGGAAAAACAACACTTTATGGTTGTGCTAACAAAGGTAACAAGAAATCAAGTAACTTCCCTAGGATGATGTAATGTAAATTTTAGACTCTTTTAGGTTATTCATTTTTTTTCTAACATACTTCTTAAAAGAAAGTGATACAAGTGTACTATGTAATAAATTAAAAAATATTGTGTTTAATAGGTTCATAATGGCTAATGAAATAAATGGAAATCAGCTAAAATATGAATTTGGATTTTGGAAGTTTGGGGGCTAGATCTTTGGATACAAGATATATTATATAGTGAAATGATGAAAAATAGGAGGCGTGTCCTAAGGTTTCCCAAAATGGAAAAGTGGATCCAAAGAGGGTAAAGGGGTCATACTTGCCTAATTGCATTATGAAATGAGATCCACATAATGAAATGGCTATCAACCCTTAGGTGAATCAAGTAAAAGTGTGAATCTACATATTTCCTTTTTTTTGCAAGGACGAGGATCCTGATTAAACAATAATTTGGGGAGAAAAACTAAAAATAGTAAAATAACTCCAAAATGCAATCTACAACTTGGATCTAATAGATTAAGCTCAATATTAATGGAACCAGAAATCAAATCATAGATCAAAGAAGAGAAGAATAATGTTTACCAGTCACCAAAAGTGCTTTGTTGAAGAAAATCTAGGACTAATTTGCCCAAGGGCGAATGGTTCTTGAGTTAGGGTTTTTCTGCAACTTTCAAGAGCCTCTGCTATAGATTTGAATCTCTCAATTTTCCTAGGTTTTAGGTTCAGAAAGCCAAAAATAAATTTTGTAAGTGAGTTTTCGTGAGATGATAACTTTTGCAACATTAACAACTTTAATTTTTCTCTTCAAGAGATCTCCAAGATTTCTTCCACCTAAATTTTCAAACACAAATCAAGAGGGAAAAATGTTTTTTTGTTGAATGGGGGTTTGCCTTGGTCAAACCCCATTTTGGTAATCAAACCTTGAAATGAAAACAAATAGCATGAAAGAAATGATGAATGAATAGCTCAATGTCAAAAATCACCAAACCCTTGGATAAACCTTGGAATGTAGATCTACAATATGCATGAAATGCCTTCAATGGATGTGGATCTTGAACCTTGAATGTATATTTGGAATAATGCTTTGAATGCTTTAATGGATCATGAAACCTACATCACCATATTAGCTCCAATAACATGCATGATGCAAGAAGAATTTGACATGACAATTGAATCTTGATTGTTGCAATAAATCTAAAATAGATCTACTCTTGAATGCCTTAAATTTCTCTTGAAATTCTTTTGAAAAATATTAGATTCCTTAGATCAAATCGCTAGGTGAAACATAGTGGAATAACCTTATATTTATAGGTATGTAACATTAATTTACTGAAATTCAAATAACACAAGTCGACATCTGAATATAGATTTGAATATGTCAAAATACCACAAAAAACATACTTCAAATTTAGGTCCTCAGTCCAAGGGAGGACCCATTCACCCATGGGCAAATGGATCCTAGGTCCCTAACCTAGGACACACATTGTTCAATGAGAATTGTTATGTCAAGGAATTAATGAATGTGGGGTTTCCTCTTCTGGAAAATGTGATTAAATTAGGCTTGGATTTTAATTAAAGGGGCCAATTAAGTCAAATTAAGCTCAATTAATTAATGGAGCCCTAAATTAGTGTGAAATTGTAAATAAATAGATTTTACAACATTTAAATAAGGCATTATTAAGTTCATTTTAATTAATAGGTCCCTAAACTTAATGTGAATATGTAAAATACATATTACGACACTAAATTAAGGCATAATTAAGTCCAAATTAATAATAATTCAAAATTAAGTGTGAAAATGTAAGAGGGATACATTTTTCTACACTACATTTAGCCCCCATTTTAGTGAGAGGATAACCTTGCATCAAACTCACACTAAAGTAGACATTCAAAACATATGTATGTAGCAATGACAAAGATACCCAATCATACAACATGAAAGACTCAAAGAAAAAGAATAGAGGTGGATCAAGCCTCAATTTTCCATCGTGATGTGGAACACACCTTATCTATTTGTCCAAAAAAAATCACAATCAGAACTCGATATCTATTATGCAAAAAAAACATGCTCACTCCGAGCTAATGGAACCTCAGGCTATTCACTAGGTGAGCCCCCAGAAAGTGGCTTAGTGAGAAATTCATGCCAAGTCTATAGGCTATCAATGTACTAACCATACCAAAGCTATCCCTCTGAAAAATTTGATAGGGCATCACAAAATAAATACTTTGAGCTTAAGAATGTTTACAAGATGTATTATGCTAAAAAAATGAACAAAATGCAAATAAAGGTTTGTTCAAAGGGACTTTGTTTAGTTCATGTAAGGTCTCCTCTTAGGGAACATTGTGCCTAATGTCTCCAAGAGAGGACAAGTCAAGGATAAAAGAATCACAATCTTAGGGAATGCAATTCATAGCATCACCACTAAGAGGAAACTCATATACCAAGAAATATCACTCTCGGAGGACATCAAACCCAATTACACTACCAAGAAAAAGATGCATCACAAGAGGAAAGAAAAACACACAATGAAACATAGGTATGTTAAAAATTCAAAAATAATGTCAATGTATGCCCCCACTTTAAATAAATTGCTACACCATTTCTATGAGAAATTTACTTTAAAGTAGAAAATAATCAGTGCTAACCAATAAAAAATACATGAGAGCTTATTTGGAAAGCCCTGTGCGAAATCATATGTCTCGAATGAAGCTACGTCATGAAAAGAGGGGAAAGGGGTTTTCCCCCAAAATAAAATCTCAAAACACAATGGATCCATGCATTCGGGATCAATATGTCTTTGATACAATGTTATTATAAATCTTGGAAACATCATCATTCCTCAAATACTTGCAAAATAGGAAGAATGACACAAAGAGAGAAAACAAAGAAAAATCTTTTGGATCAACATGGAAGAGATCTAAATGTCTCGACGCCTTGTATCATCCACAAAAGGAAAACACATGAATAGAGGTACATCAAACAAAATAATATGGGGGTCGTATTATGCACATGCAATCACACAAAGAACATGAAAAGGAAAACCAAGACAAGACTAGTAAGGTAGTTTTGATTCAACCTATAGCAAGTCATCTGCATCCCAATCTTGATCAGTATATGCAAAATGTGGATAGCTAGCCAAAGGGACAAAATCAAGTGTTGAACTAGGACAAGAACCAAGCTCAACATTCTTATCATTTAAGCTCATAGAAGAGGAAAACATTAAATTGAGCTCATTCTACACTTCCTCATCAATCTTAGAAATTTTAATATCATCATCCAAATTAATCACAATGGGAGGTCTAATGACAATATCCATATAAGTTTATTTATGTTGTGGTAAGGGTGGAGAGGCATCATGCCTTGCTTGAGACAAGTTTGGATTTTGATTTTCTATATTGTTCTTTTCTTCTTTTGCTTGTAATGAACGAGCATTATCACGACATCTATGCCTATTCTCTCTATCATTGTGGTTTCTTTTCATTCGATTTTCTAGTTGTGATTGTGTAAGAGTGGGTTTTTCAACCATAGGTTTTTTTCTTCCCTTAAGGGGGGAACAGAAGGAACCATGGGAGGTTATTCAACCACTTTCTCTTTAACTTTGTAAACTTGTTTGACTTTAGGAGGTACAATGAGATTTATTTAATTTTTGTGTGGTCTCTTATAAGAAATAGGGGGAGGATTTTCCATAGGCTAGTCTTGGTTACTTGGGAGAGATTTTTGTTCAATCATGGTCTCATCAAGGATAGGAGGCTCAATCATGGGTTGAAGCATATTGGTAAGGGATAATTCTTCTATGCGCTTTACCTTAAACTTTTGGTAGGATTGGAAAAAGAAGTCCTCATGGGGTCTAATAGGCTCTATAGGATTGATCCAAAAGAAATCCAATGATACATTCCCACAAGAAGACACAAGATTAAAGCCACTATGATTCAAATTGAAGATTTAATTTCCAAATGGAAACTTTAAGCATTTATGCACAACTAACGGGATGACATTTATGGAGAAAATCCATGGATAACCTAACTTCACACGAAATTGATCTGAAGTCCGGATGATGGTAATGAGAAATTTAATTCTTTTTGTCCAACCTTTAAAGGGAGATTTATCAAACCAATCATAGGGAAAGAAAAACCATTATGCATTTTGATCCATGCTTTCGATCTTTCATATGTATCTTGATAGAGTTCATGCACAAATAGGAATTCTTCAGTGATCATATTCTCTACATAGATGAGATTAATTAATATCACATTACTAGGCTTGTCATTGATTCTTCTGACTATGTAAAGAGGACCATCAAGTGCATGTTTAATTATGTCTTTTTGTGAGAAAGCAATGTCAAGCGGCATCTTAGTTAGGCCTTTACAAGGTTTAGCATCAATAAATCCAGCCAAATCATTTATAAGGTTGGTCTCATTGTCTTTCATGTTTTCATCATCTATGTCAACATTCATCACATCATTCTTTGTTTCACTAGCTTTGAAAAAGAATATATTATGATTTGGCTTAGGATTGGTGAAGATTTTAAAATTTTGATTAGGAGGAGCTATAGACTTATTACCTTGATCATTAACACCTCCAATTATGATATTATTAGAATAAATGAGGTCTTGCACAAGATGTTTAAGATGCTTACAATGTTTTGTATCATTTCCATTTTATCGATGGAAATGGAAATAGGCATTTGGTCTATAGTTTGAAGGTAAAGGCTTAGTAGGATCAAGAGCTCTCATGTGAGGTAGGGAAATCAAATTATTGTCTAATGGTTGCAACATGATGTTATGAATGGTATCAAGTAGGGGTGTAAATTGTTCATTTCTATCTGCAAAGGCATATGGTTTTTTTTGTCTTTATAGCAACCACTTGGGTGTCAACATTTTGATTTAATTGAGGAGGATTAAGTTATAAAAATATCTTATTTTGTTAGAATCAAATCCCACCCTTTTGGCTTATCTCCAACTAGGAATTTCAATGGATTGCCTAAGATTGTTTTTACCACCTTTGTTTGACCATTTGTTTGTGGATGGTAAGCTGAAAAAAACTTCAAATTAGTCTTCATCTTCTTCCATAAGGTCATCCAAAAGTACCCCACAAACTTTGTATCTCTATCTAAAACAATTATCTTCGGAAGACCATGCAATCTCACTATTTCCCTGAAAAATAATTTATCTTGGCTGAAATAATCCAACCACTTGGTTCTATCACCAACAATAGGCTCTTTGCAAGCCTTTCAAGATTCTCCAAAATCTAGATCCTCCTCATACAACTCCTTCAACTCATTGAATCCAATAACCTCAACCTGCATTTCAATCAACAAACCCTATCTTCTACTCAAATCATCTTCTTGACTTAGAACAGCTCCAATGGCATTACCACTTGCATCACAATCAATTTGGAATACCTTGTTGAAATCTGGGAGTGCTAAAACAGGTTGCTCGGTCACTTTTTCCTTAAACAAATCGAAGCTTCTTTTTGCTCTTGTAGTCCATCTGAAATATCTTTTATCTCCCCTCATGGTCTCAATTAGTGGTGCACAAATGCTACTGAAACCTCTAATATATTTTCTATAAAAACTTTCCAAACCATGAAATGATCTCACCTCGGTAGCACTTCTAGGTGTAGGCCATTCTAAAATAGCTTTCACCTTTTTTGGGTCCATCTTGAGACCTTCCCCTGAAACAACGAAACCCAAGTATACCAATTATCTCTTCATAAAGTTGCACTTTTTCAAGTTAATGAGTAGCTTTTCTTCTTTCAACTTTTCAAAAACAAATCTGATATGCAACAAATGTTCCTCTAGTGTCTTACTAAAGATCAATATATCATCTAGATAAACAATAACAAATATGCCCAAAAAATCTTGTAATACCTCATTCATCAATCTCATAAATGTACTAGGAGCATTGGTTAGTCCAAAAGGCATGACCAAGTTCCATTCATACAAACCTTCCTTGGTCTTAAAATTTTTCTTCCACTCATCACCTTCTCGAATTCATATTTTGCTCCACTCAGACAATCCATGATATCATCCATTCTAGGTAATAGAAATATATATTTGATGGTGATTTTTTTGATAGCCCTTGAATCCATACACGTCCTCCATTCTCATCCTTTCTTTGGTGCCAAAATAGTAGGCACTGCACAAGGGCTTAGGCTCTCTCGAATCAAGCCTTTCTGCAACAGTTCTTGAACTTGCTTATTCAAATATTCACTCTCTATTGGAGACATTCTATGGGCTGCTTTGTTAGGAAAACTTGCTCCTCATATTAGATCAGTTTGGTGACTTATATTCCTCATGGGTGGCAGCACCTTAGGTACATTGTTTGAGACAATTTCTAGAAATTCTTGTAACAAATCTGCAACCTCCATAGGAACATATTCCACACTTTCACTGTTAGTTTTAGGAATCAAAGCAAAACAAACTTTCTCATGCCTCATACCATCTATAAATTTTCTTGAATCAACTAAACAAACTCTTGAATTACCACAAACTTGAACCAAATATTCTTTCAAAGGTTTCAATTCATGTTTCACACCATCCTTAACT
Organism: Sequoiadendron giganteum; assembly: GCA_007115665.2. Lineage (NCBI taxonomy): Eukaryota > Viridiplantae > Streptophyta > Pinopsida > Cupressales > Cupressaceae > Sequoiadendron > Sequoiadendron giganteum. The sequence continues at coordinate 917,691,643 of CM021100.1, forward strand.
ATGTTATATGTATTAGCACAACCATCATGCATTACCTTCATATCATACTGCCAAGGCCTCCCTAACAAAATATGACATGCATCCATTGGAATTATATCACACAATATTTCATCAAAATAACCTCCTATTATAAATTTTACCAAACTTTTTTCACTTATCAAAAGCTTTTGATTGTCCTGTACCCAAGATATTTGGTACGGTTTCGGGTGCTTCCTTCTTTCTAGGTTCAATTTTCTCACCATTTATGTGGATACCAAGTTATCCATGCTTCCACTATCTATGATGACATTACAAGCTTTCCCTTTTCATTTGTATCTTGTCTTGAATAATCTCTTTCTTTGAACTGGTTCATCTTCTTCATTCAACAATGCTCTTCTTGTCATCAGGGCTTTGCCTCCTTCCACTCTTTAGAATGTGATGAGCGTGCATCCTCCTCATTGATGTTTGCTGCTCTATTATGATTTTCAAATCTTCTATTGTTTCTTTCTTGATTGTGAGGGAAGTCATAAGCTCTATGTCCCTCTTCACCACATCAAAAAGAGGTTCCATGAAAGCCCCCTCTTTTGAATCCTCTACCCGATCTTCCTCTACCTCTTGGATTTTGATCTCTGGGAGGGTGATAATTTTCTATTTTTTTATTTTTTTTGCTGCCTTGGTCTTCAAATTTCTGATTTTTCTGATTTCCATCATAACTTCTTCCTCCAGTTCTTCCACCACAACCTCTTCCTCTTTGTTTTCTTTCAAATTTTCAATTTAGTCTTTCTTCAACTTTCAATGAAAATTGGTATGCATCTTCAATGGTGGTCATTCTCACCAATTCCAATTCTTCTTGTATTCTTCGCTTTATCCCATTTATGTAATGAGCTACCTTCTCCTTATTTTCTTCAGAATGTCATGTTCTAATTAGGACCTTGTGAAATTCTTTTGTGTATTCTTTCGTAGTCTTTGTTCCTTGTCTCAAGCTCTACATCTTTTTTAGTAGCTCCAACTCAAAATCGACTAGGATAAATTGCCTCTTCACTTTTTCTACCATCCTATCCCATTTGGAAATTATATATTTCCCTTATCTTCCTCTTTCAAGTTGAACTTCTTTCCACCAAATGCTTGCATGGCCTTTTAACTTCATTTTTGGAAACCTCACTCTATGAGGGTCTTCAATCTCTTCAGATTCGAAAAATTCTTCCATATCAATGATCCAATCTATCAAATTTTCAGGATTTAGACTTCCATTAAAGGTTGAAACCTCCATTTTTTGGTCTCTTTCCAATGTTTTAGATTTCCTTCAACAATCTAACTTCTCCAAGATCCATTTGTTCCTATTCTTCCTCTTCCTCTTCCTCTTTTTGTTTTATCTTCATTATCATTTATTTCTCTATGCACTTCTCTCCTGCAAAGCTCTTCCTAAAAAAATTCCATTTGCCTTCTAAGGGCTCTAATTTCATCTCTAGGAGGGTCTCTTCCTCCAACACCTCTGTCTTTACCTCTACCACAGTTGTAAATTCTTTGAGGCATTTTGATCTTCACCCACAACTCACAAGTCCTGTTGCAAACTACCTCTCTTTGGTACTCTATTTACAGGCTCAAGATGACCCACTCTAATACCAATGATGAAAATTGAGACTCTCCCTTTCAAACATGATCACAAAACCTCACAAAACACAACATGCAAAAGTTTCAAATACATAATATGAACAAAATTAGGAAGGGAAAATCTACAACTTTTATTATCTTCAAACATGCAAAAGATTACAAATATTTTAATCTCATGGGCTCCTCTACAATCTCACATCCAACACCTGCAAAAAAACTTGTCTTCAACAATTTGGTGCAATTTCGGCAACATTTCGATATGCAAAACTTCACTTCTCCAAGCCCCCCACTCCAAATACAGAGGGATGAATAAATAGAGGATGTAGAAGGAGAAAACAACACATGGTTTTCCAAAACAAGCAACTGGAAACCACCTTGAAGAAAGTATGCCCCTCCTTGGGATTTTGAAAATTTGACATAAGACATGTGGCACCGTGCATGCCAACCTATCTTGGGCACCTAGACTTTTGACCAATCAATTTTGGGGAATTATGGCATCTTACACAACTTACAAATTCCTTACAACTGTCATAATAATGGTTTCATCCAAAGCCATACAAGCAACATGCAATATGCCTTTTTCAACCCACTTTTAGACTCTTCATGAAAAATGTGCATACATTTATGACCTCTTTTGACCTCCTCCAAAGGTGGGACACCCAAAGACTTATCCGTTTACAAATTGCAGTTACCAAGTTATAGGAGAGTAATTTCCCATCAAATTTACATTACATTTTCACCCCATGTGAATTTATAATGTTGCAAATGAAAAATATTATTTTCTAACACCTAGGCCCTTATTGAAATCAAATAAAGGAAAATAAAATATTTTGGGTGACACAAGATTGCCAGTACACCATGGATGCTCCTACATAATTCTAGAAGGAATCTTATCTCCTAAATACATGAAAAGGGTAATGACCCCCATTATTAATGATTTTCTAATAATGCAACCTAGGACCTAATTAATTAAATAAAAAACCTAAGTTAAACTTATGCTAGTGTAATTAAATAAATAATTACACCAACACCCCCCATAAGTGCAACTTAGGGAGGAAATAAAAAATGCAATGATTATACAATGAATGAGGGGTCTCGGCTACATGATGGCCATTTTAGGAACCCATTTCTAAATTATATGAAAATGCAACTAATCTCCCACAAATGATGAAAAGGGGAAAGCCCAGTGGGAAGAAAACCCCTCTCCAAAAAGGAGATGAAATGCAGAAAAGTGAGGAAGGATGAAGGACTCCATGATACCCCCCAAGTACACCATTTGTCACATGGATACAATACAATCAATAGTCCCCCATAGGATGGAAATAGAGAGACTATATAGCCCCCAAAATATGTGATCACTTGCAAAAATGGTAAGTGTTTGAAGACAAAACATGATCCAATATCGACAAACAACTTGTCTCCCTTTCAGAAGAAACAAAACCAAGTGCAAGTGTACGGATGCTTCCCATTCTAGATAGGAATTGAAGGAAGGTAGGATGAATATGAATGATGATGTCTCTAAAAACTTATCATGTGTCTCCTTTGTCACTGAAGATGAAGATTCCACAATCAACTCAACTACATTCCCTAATAATGAAGAAGGTGAAAAATTAGGACAATACGAAAACTGATGTTGAACAAGATCCAAAGACTACAATACAATGATCCTTCCATTGAAGGAATAAAGGGAGACTAGATTTCCCCCCCGAAATGAAGTGTCCTCAAAACTATTGAAAGAAGTCTGAAACAACAAAGATTTCCAAATCACATGTCTTCCACTAGGAAGAAGCAAATCCAATGGTAAATGTTGAAGAAACTACAACTCCATAGTGAAATGGGAGGGAAGAAGTTTGATACATGAAATCTCTGAAGAGAAAACAAGTGCCTCCGAGATAGTCTCAAGATCCCCAATCAGGGTTGAGACAAAGGAATGTGGACACTCAAGAAAACTATCCAAAGTAGAATTTGCATAGAGGAGAGATATCCCCTCAAGAATTTCCTCTAAACCTATAGAAGTAGCTAAGTCTTCAATCCCCAAAAAAAATCCATCATGTGATGCTAAGTTTGGAAAACTGAAAATGTCCTAATGAATGATGGAAGCCTCAATAAATGACTCTAGACAAGGAATCACTGAATGTGAAGGTATATCAACAGTCTCTAATGGAGATAAAGCACTTGTAGAACCCTTGACATCCTAATTTGAAGACTCAAGGCATTCCAAATCTATAAGCTCCTCAATAGCAATATCATCATGGGCTACCTGATTTGAAGAATGACATTCTGAATCATGATCATTGGGGAATGGTGGAGTGTCAGAATATCCATGTAACTCCCAAATCTTAGTCCAAAGGATATGAGGAAAATCACAATGATCAATAGTATTCAAAACATCACAATCAACTTGCATTGCAATGATCTCTAAGACCGTATATATGTTGCAACTCCAAGAAAATTCGTGAATACCTTCACTTGGATGAGGAACTATACCATACAGATGAGGAAATAAATCAAGTGATTAGAGATGGTTTATGATCCCATCTCGCCATTGATTATAGTTTCCCTTGTGCAACATAGTTAGAGAAGGAGTATATGCAAGCCCCAAAATATACTATGAAATTTCTCCAAAATTACAAAGATAAAGACCTTAAATAGAAAATAGAAACTTCCAAATATGATATCCAAATGAAGAGATGTCTCCCAAATCAAAAAATTCTTCTTCAAATTTCAGGATGTCCAAGTAATTGAACAAATGCACCAAAATTGGAAAAAACCAATGCAAGAGGTAAATGGAATGATGAAAAAAGCTCTGAAATATCTTCTGAATGTCGTTGGAATCACCAAATTTTGACAATCTGATGAGAAGATATGGGCTTTTGTGTCCAAAATGGAGGGTTGACTTCAGTTGACTGTAGATTTTTCTGATAGCAGAATACTGCAAAACATATTATACCACTAGAAAGTAGGTTGAATCCTCTTTCTGATGATATCTCGTTTGTCAAATTTTGACACCGTGGTGAGAAAATATGGCATTTGAAAAAAATCTGTCATGTGAGGGCCCGCAGGCTAAATAGGTGCAAAACATTTTAGCACCCTAGGCAAAAAAAATCTAGCCTGTGGTCTGTGATGTGACCGCGGGCTTAATACTTTGTAAAAAACACACACCACCCTGAGTGGTGGCAGAAAGGCTATAGAAAACGGCGGAGCTTCTTTAAAAGGTGATGTCATTCACAAATAGTGGACCTCCCAATTTTCGACGGGATCATGGATGCAAGTGGTCATCAGTGGATAAACCGCTTGGCAAGAAAGGACTCTAGCGGACGGAAGGGAGCCGATGATGATGCAAGTTGATCGACGAGGCGTAGATGTCAGCAGTGATAATGATGTGACGGGCCCGACAAGTGATGAACGGTGGAGCCGGTGAAAAACAACCGACAAACAACGTACCTCCCTCTGCAAGCAAGATAAATGCAAGTGTTTGACCCAAACAAATTTTTTTTGCAAACTATTAAATAAAGTGCAGACAAATGATTTGATCTAATTTTTTAATATTGCTAGAAGCAATTTAAAAATCAAAAATTATTGATGCCGAAATACGAATTTGTAGAAATAATATTTGATATTGACCAAAAGAAATATTTCAGTGATTAATAAATCAAATTCCAAATATTTTAATAAAATGTCGATGGAATTTTTTTGTAAAAATCAAACCCTTGTAATATGTCGATGGGTTATTTAAATGAAAATTCACTCTGATTATTGTTTCTACAAACTATATAAAAAGCCCGAATATTATTTTTATTTTTTTTTGTCAAACTAATGCAAAAAAACCCTTTTTTTTTTTTTAAAAGAAAATGGCCTATGACGAGAAAAAATTTGCCATAGAGGACAACTGACAGGGATGATTTTTTACTGCAAATTTGTACGAATCATACCAATTGATTTTGCAAACCCCAAAATACCTTTGATAGCTCTTAGGTTGATGTATCAAATTTTGATGAATAAACAGGCAATCCTAGGGTTTCGAGGCCTCCTAAAGACAATGGCGAGCTCAGATCTAACTTAATCTACTCCAAGAATCAGCTTGGTCCCTGGGTGGATTCAAGTAATATACAATAGAAACCTTCAAGCCTGCAATGAATCTCTCGAGCCCAACTCTCTTGATCCTGAGATGATTCTTCAATGGACAAGCTTCGATACCATGTTGAAATAATGGATCCACAATGTTCCTATGAAGCTGTAGCCTTCAAGAGGACCTTTGCCAAGAAGAAATTCTCCCACAAAGAAATTGTTACAACTTGGGCATGCAAATTGAGATCATCTGATTGATCTAGAATATGATTACAAATGTACATATGCCCTGATTATATAGTCAAGGTTGAGATACAATATGCATTAAGACGTTGCCATGTGTCTTGATCAAACATCTTGTGACAACATATAAACCCTAACTAACTACCTAGGGAATGATGAACTAATAGAGATAAGTTCTAGATGATATTCTAGAAGGAATCTTATCTCCTAAATACATGGAAAGGGTAATGACCCCATTATTAATGATTTTCTAATAATGTAACCTAGGACTTAATTAATTAAATAAAAGACCTAAGTTAAACTTATGCTAGAGTAATTAAATAAATAATTACACCAACAAAATAAAGAACAATAATCAAATCTAACTGAAATAGTAATCAAAAGGCAGAACTAGAAAGGTAAAAACATTGTGTACCTTTCGCAAAAATTCACCTTTTGAAGATCATTGAGGACTCATTCGCCCTATGGCGAATGGGTCTTGGCTAGGGTTTCCAGAACATGTTTTTTGGGTTCTTTTTTGCTAGGTATACACTCCCAGATTCTAGGTGTTCACTGTTGAAAAGTTGGAAATAAAATCTGTAGAATATTTTTTGTGATTTTGACAACTTTGCAACTTTCTTCAATTTTTCTCTTCAAAGGATCTTCAACCTAAGATCTGCAATCACACATCAAAGGGAGAAATTTTTTGTTTTTTTAGGTGAATGGGGGTTTTCCTTGGTCAAACCTCATTTTGGTAATTAAACCTTGAAATGAAATGAAACATGAATGGATGAAACAATGAAACATGAAACATCAACAATGATACCTTATTTGAAACCTTGGATAATAAATCTACAAACTAGCATGAAGTGGCCTCAATGAAAGTAGATCTTGGTCATGAAACTTGATTAGAGATAATGTCTTTGATATGCTTGAATTGAGATTGAACACTACATCACCATATTAGCTCAAACAACATGCATGATGCAATAAATATTTGAGATGATGAATGAATCATGATTTCTACAATAATCTTCTATAAATATGCCCTTGAATGCCTTGAAATTTCTCTTGAATGCTCTCTTGATCATAAACTTTTCTCAACTTGAAAATCTAGGTGAAACTAAGTGAAATAACCTTGTATTTATACATATCTTAACATTAATTCCCAAAATTCAAGTATCACAAGCCGACATTGAATCATGGATTTGAAATCATTAAATACCACCAAAAACATATTTCAAAGGGGGGTCCTAGGTCTAAGTGAGGACCCATTCACCATAGGGAGAATGGGTCCTAGGCCACTTACCTAGGACACACATTAATCAACATTGAACATTATGAAAAAATAGGGTCATAGGCTAAGTGAGGACACATTTGCCCTATGGTGAATGGATCCTAGGTCACTTACCTAGGACACGCATCTTCCAAAGATGGGCGTTATGTAATAACATTTATGAATGTCATGTTTTATCCCTCAGAAAAGACATTTAATTAGGCTTGTATTTGAATTAAAGGGGCCAATTAAGGAAAATTAACCTCAATCAATTAATAACGCCCTAGATTAATGTGAAAGTGTAAAGTGTTGGATGTTTTGGTTGTGTTTTTGATATGTGGTTGTCATTGATGTCAACACTATTAGCATTAATGTTTTGAAGGTTGTATATGTCGAGGATATTGAGAAAATTATAATAAATATGTTGAAGGTTGTCTGTGAAGCTGTGAATTTCAGTGTGGTGGAAAATTTTGTATGATGGTATTCAGAAGTTGTGCTTTAAACAGTTTGTTGCTAAGCCTATCTAGTTTATACTCCAAAATTCTCAGAGGTGCGCATCAAGATTTGTGCAAGTTGTGAGTTTATGTATTCCTACAGTTATTTTGTTACTATAGCTGATGTTTTTGGAAGAAGAGAATGTAATTCTGGTAATTTAAGGTTTTGTGTATGCTCCTACAATGTTTGTTGATGTTTCTATATTGTGCTCTATCCTTTTTTCACGTCTGCGTTGATTGGTGTGATCGTGATCGAAGATTTTTCCGTTGTGTGTTCGGTTTTTCATGTTCTTGGCCGACATGATGGTTGTAGTATGTTACGGATCCTCGTGGATTAATATTTTAATTTTTGGCATATTCGAGGAAGTTTTTTTAGGTCTTCATTATGTTGTGACCGACTTTGGTTGGTGCGCATTGAGATTTGTTCATGAATTGGGCCGACAGTTTGTAATTTATTCTTTTATTTTTGGTCCAAAAAGTTGTTGATGTAATTCCATGAAGAGGATATATAAGAGTGATTTTTTATTCATTTTGAGGTGTGGTGAATGCGAGCATGAAGTGTGTATGTGAAATGTATGAATAAAGATCATATCATTCGATTGTAGAGTAGAGTGTGAAGAAGATTGAGTGAAGTGTGAAGAAGTATTTTTGTGCCTAACTGGAACTATCATCAGGCTTTTGTAGAAGCTAATTTCTCAGTTCAACCTCTTCAGATTGATTTAATCTGAAAGTTTTATGTAAGATAGTGAGTCTTCTTTGAGTAGTGAGCTCTAGGCAGTGTGCCTGAATGCATAAGCATTCCTTATTCATTTTCGTTATACTTTTAATAGAGTATAACTTGTCGATTAACCTCCACAGTGGTTTTTCCCCTAATAGGGTTTCCACGCAAAAATCTTGGTGTTATGTGTGCTTTTGATGTGTTTTTGATTCATGCTTTTATTGTTATTTATCAGATCTGAGATTAAAGGTTAACAAGGTTAAATAAGTGTTAAATTATGTGACAACTAATTCACCCACCCCTCTCAATTGTCTATTTTTGTTTTTCCAATAATTGGTATCAGAGACAGGTTTCTCTGAAGAATTTTAATAGCTTAAGGTGATCCGAGATGGCATCATACAAGAAGGATAGTCCTAGATTTGTTTGAAAAAACTACTCTCTGTGGAAGGCTAGAATGGAGTGTCATTTGAAGTGCATTGGTGATCCCTTCTAGAAGATTACAAAGAATAGATATATTATTCCACATAATGGTCCCTCTACTCGTGATGAGATCAAAGAAGGTGAAACAAATATCAAGGCTATAGAGGCATCATTGCGTGCTCTAACTGATTCAGAGATGACAAATGTAATGGGTCTGAAAATAGCATATGAGATCTGGAAGAAGCTGGAAACATTGTATGAAGGAGATGCACAACTGAAAGTTGCTAAGCTACAAAGTCTAAAAGGCAAGTGGGAAAACTTGAAAATGAGCGAAGATGAAAATATTATTTCTTTCATGCAAAAATTGAATGAACTAGTGATGGGTATTAGATGTGCCATTGGAATATTGGATGAAGAAGAGATTGTGGCTAAATTTCTCAGATCATTGCCTACTTATTACAAAAGAAAACCTCACGCTATTGAAGAGCTCAGGATAGTAACAAATGTGACAAGAGACATGTTGATTGGTAAGCTTGCTGCCTTTGAATTAAGTGAATTTGGTGAATCTACTCCTAAGACAAAATCTGCATTTAAGGCTACTGTATTCAGAAGAAACCAACAATGATATGATCCGAGAGAAAGTTCTAGAAAGACATTCAAGTATGAAGATGAAGAAAGAGAGCTAGAAGAGCTGAAAGCATTGATTGTGAAAAGAGAAGCCAGATGACAAGGTAAGTATAAAGGAAAGTTGCATATTAAATGTTTTCTTGTAATAAGATAGGTCATTTTGCATCAAGGTGTCATGAAAGAGTTCCTAGGTTCAAACCTGATAAGCCTAGATTTCAAAAGATATTTTATTATGCTAAAGAAGGTGTTATTGATCATGAATCTGATAAAGAAAATGGAAATAAATATGGATGGGTATTCATTGCTATCAAGGAAAATGGTACCGTGTCCACTGAATCTGCTAGTGATAAGAATATTGAGAAAGCTCTTGCAGCCAAAATTGAAGAAAAGGATGAATGGGTGATTGACAGTGGATGCTCACATCATATGACTAGTGAAAAAATCAAATTTATAAGCTTGGAGAAGTATGACGGTGGTGTTGTAAGATTTGGAGATAGCAATGCTGGTGTGATTTGTGGCAGAGGCACTATTTCTCTTGGTGGTAAATATAATACTGATTATGTCCTTTATGTTGAAAGATTGAAGCATAACATGTTGAGTGTTGGACAGATCGTAGACAAGGGATATAATCTTCAGTTCAAAGATGGTAAGCGCAGGATACTGGGAAGTTCCAAAAATATAATTGCTTCGGGTACAAAGACAAGAGGTAATATTTTTCACTTGAGTGTTGCTAGTGAAAGTTGTTTAATTACTCAAGTTGATGTAAGCTAGTTATGGCATAGGAGGTTGTGTCATATGAATTTTGATAACATTGTCAAAGTAAGCTCCACTCAAACAGTTAGAGATCTTCCTAAGTTAGTGAATCCTACTAACACCATATGCAAGGAATGTCAGATGGGAAAGTAGACTAGAATTTCTTTTTAGAGCAAACAACATCATTCTAATGGAGTACTGGATTTGGTGCATACTCATCTATGTGGTCCCTCCAAAATCAGAAGTCTACAAGGAGAAAGGTACTTTATGTTGCTTATTGATGATTACTCTAGGATGATATGGGTTGCTTTCTTGAGAGAAAAACATGAAGCATTAGAAAATTTCAAAAGTTTCAAAGCTATGGCCAAGAATGAGACAAGTTTAACAATTAAATGCTTAAGGTCAGACAGAGGTGGTGAATTCACTTCTTGGGAGTTCAATTCTTTTTGTGAAGAGCATGGAATCAAAAGATAGTTATCTGCTCCTCGGACCCCTCAACAGAATAGAGTTGTTGAGAGAAAGAACAAAACAATTCTAGATGCTACTAGAACTATGATGTTGGAAGGTAATTTTCCTCATATCTATTGGAGAGAAGTTGTAAGCACTGTTGTGTATACTATTAACTGGATAAATGTCAATGGTAGTTCTAGTAAGACTCCTTTTGAGTTGTGGTTTGGTTATAATCCTACTGTTAAATATTTCAAAATCTTTGGAAGTAGATGTTATATCAAGAGAGATGAAGATATTGGCAAGTTTGATGCTAGGAGTGATGAAGGAATCTTTTTGGGTTACTCTACTAAGAGCAAGGCCTACCGGTGCTATAATAGAAGATTGAGGAAAATGGTTGAAAGTGCAAATTTTAGAGTTGATGAAGACACTGCTAGATCATCCAGATACTGTGGATATGATTCAGATGACCAACATGACAATACTGATAATGGAAATAATTCTTAGACACATAATCAAGTTCAAATTGTTTCGGTGAATCAAGAGAATCAAGAAGGAGAAGCCAGTGGAAGTGAAAAAGAAAGAATAGAAGAACCATAAGTTTGAGAGAATCCTAAAGTTTTGAGGTATGTAAAGCTAAATCATTCTGAAAATTAGATTATTCGAGATAAGAACAAAGATGTGCAGACTACAAGAAGAATTGCAAAAGAGTATTGTTTGATTTCCAAGACTATGCCCAACAATATCAATGAAGCATGTAAAGATGAATATTGGATGGAAGCAATGAAGGAAGAAATGATGCAGATAGAGGAAAATGATACATGGATTCTTGTTCCCAGACCTCAAGATAAAAATGTGGTTGGAACCAAATGGGTCTTTCGGAATAAGTTGAATGAACAAGGTGAAGTGGTCAGGAATAAAGCAAGACTGGTATGTAAAGGGTACTCACAAATGGAAGGTATTGATTTTGAAGAAACCTTTGCCCCTGTTGCTAGAATTGAAGCTATAAGATTATTTCTTGCTTATTTTGCTTTTAAGAACTACAAAGTCTATCAAATGGATGTAAATTCAACATTTCTGAATGGTGAGCTAGAAGAAGAAGTATATGTTGAGCAACCAAATGGATTTCAAATGACTAACAAAGAAGATATGGTTTTTCGATTCAAGAAAGAACTGTATGGACTCAAACAAGCCCCTAGAGCCTGGTATTCTAGACTAGATAAATACTTGTTGAAGGTTGGATTCAATAAAGGTATTGCAGACAGTAATTTGTATTTCAAGATGGATCGGGATAAAGAGTTGATTATTGAAGTCTTTGTTGATGACATCATTTTTGAAGGTGATGATGACTTATGTATGAAGTTTGCTAATGAAATGAAAAGAGAGTTTGAGATGTTAATGATTGGAGAGCTAAAATTCTTTCTGAGATTGAAAATTACTCAATTAGATGATGGAATTTTTATATCTCGGTCCAAATATGTAAGAGAGTTACTAAAAAAGTTTGGCATGGAAGACTCAAAGCCAGTTGGTACACCCATGGTAAACAGATGCAAGTTAACACAGAATGATGATTCTCCTAAAGAAAATAAAATAATATATAGGTCAATGATCTATGGATTACTCCATTTGACTCATACCAGACCAGACGTCATGAATGTTGTATGCATGGTTGCTAGATATCAAGTTGATCCAAAGGAATCTCATGTGACTGTTGTGAAGATAATTTTCAGATACTTGAAAGAGATAGTTGACTTTGGTCTTTGGTATCCTAAAGATGATTATCTTACCTTGAGCACCTTTACTAATGCAAATTGGGTAGGAGATGTGGATGACATAAAACTTACTAGTGGTGGTGCCTTCTTCTAAGGGAAGAAGTTGATGTCTTGGTTAAGTAAAAAGTAGAATTTTATTTCCTTATCTATTGCTAAGGCAGAATATATTGTTGCTGCAAATAATTGCACTCAAGTAATATGGATGAAGAAGATGATGAGAGATATCAGAATTGAGTATGATGAGCCTATTGCTATATGTTGTGATAATTCAAGTGTCATAAACATTTCTAATGATTTGGTGTTGCATTCAAAGACAAAACATATATCTATCAAATATCACTTTTTGAGAGACAAAGTGAGTGATTAAGAAGTCAGACTGGAGTATATGCCTACTAAGGAATAGATTGCAGACATCTTCACTAAGCCATTGCCTAAGGATAATTTTGAGTATCTCAGAAGGAAGTTAGGGGTGATCTCCCCTCCTAATTTGAATTAAGATGCAAGTCTTTGCATCAATCCATGCATTCATAGTCATATATTGCTTTAGATTGATGTTGTGGTGGCTGCTACTCAGGGGGAGTAGTAAGATGATTCATATTGGTTCAGATCTTGTGTACCTTTTCCATTCATGTCAAAGGGGGAGAAGAGCAATGTGAAAAACCTTGGGAGAGAAGAGCAGAACAAAAAGGGGAGAAGAGTAATGTAAGGGGGAGAAGAATAGTATGAGAAGAAGGGAAGTTTGTTGAAACAAGAGTTAGTTGTGTTGATTGTATTTTTCACATCATGTGTTGCAATCAATTCCAAAGGGGGAGATTGTTAGATGTTGTGGTTGTGTTGCTGATATGTGGTTTTCATTGATGTCAACACTATTAGCATTGATGTTTCGAAGGTTGTATATGTCAAGGATATTGAGAAAATTATAATAAATATGTTGAAGGTTGTCTGTGAAGATGTGAATTTCAGTGTAGTGGAAAATTCTGTATGGTGGTATTCAAAAGTTGCGCTTTAAATGGTTTGTTTCTAAGCCTATCTAGTTTATACTCTGGAAGTTTCAGAGGTGCACATCAAGATTTGTGCAAGTTGTGAGTTTATGTGTTCCTACAATTATTTTATTACTATAGTTGATGTTTCTGGAAGAAGAGAATGTAATTCTCATAATTTGAGTTTTTTCATATGCTCCTACGATGTTTGTTGATGTTTCTAGATCATGCTCTATCCTTGTTGCATATCCACGTTGATTGGTATGATCATGATTAGAGATTTTTCCGTTGTGCGTTCAGGTTCTCATGTTCTTGGCCGACATGATGGTTGTAGCATGTTGTGGATCCTCGTGGATTAATATTTTAATGTTTGGCATGCTTGATGAAGTTGTTTTACGTCTTCATTATGTTGTGACAGACTTCGGTTGGTGCACATTGAGATTTGTTCATGAATTGGGCCAACAGTTTGTAATTTATTCTTTTATTTTTGGCCGACAAAGTTGTTGATGTAATTTCATGAAGCAGATTATAAGAGTGATTGTTTCTTCATTTTGAGGAGGTTTGGTGCATGCGAGAATGAAGTGTGTATGTGAAATGTGTGAATAAAGATCAGACCATTCGATTGCAGAGCAGAGTGTGAAGAAGATTAAGTGAAGTGTGAAGAAGCATTTATGTGCCTAACCGGAACTGTCATCAGGCTTTTGTAGAAGCTAATTTCTCAGTTCAACCTCTTCAGATGGATTTAATTTGAAATTTTTATGTAAGACAGTGAGTCTTCTTTGAGTGGTGAGCTCTAGGCAATGTGCCTAAATGCATGTGCATTCCTTATTCATTTTCATTATACTTTTAACAAGGTATAATTTGTGGATTAAAACCACCATGGTTTTTCCCCTAAGAGGGTTTCCACTCAAAAATCTTGGTGTTATGTGTGCTTCTAATGTGTTGTTGATTCATACTTTTACTGTTATTTATCAGATCTAAGATTAAAGGTTAAGAGGTTAAATAAGTTAAATTTTGTGACAACTGATTCACCCCCCCTCTCAGTTGTCTATTCTTGTTTTGCCAACAAAAAGGTACACCTTACAACATCAAAAAAGGGAACAATTAAGTCTATTTAGTTTGAAAGGGCCCTAAAATTAATGTGAATATGAAAAATATATTACAAAACTAAATCAAGGCATAATTAATCTCATTTTATTATTAATTATTCCTAAATTAAGTGTGAAAAAGGGATACTTTTTCCTACACTATAGTGAGATGGAGGTGAATAAGGTGGAGTTGTGTATGTATGTGGAGGGAAAGTGAATTGTAGATTTATGAGGGGGATGGTTGAGGAGATTTGAGATTTGAATTCACAAAGCTAGAGAGATTCCCAGTGGAAATACCTAAGGAAGTGTTAACATTTCTAGTAGGTTGGATAGTTGAAGTAAGATGCGTACTAGTGTATGTAGGAATAGAGGTAAGGGTTGTGGAAGGAGGAATTGAATTTCCACCTTGAGTTTGAGTATACCCCAAAGCTTGAGCACAACTAGTCAATGTACAGGCATGTTTGTTAGTGATATGAGATAGACTTAACATAACCCCTATTCCATTTTCATATTCAAGCATTCTCCTCATGTTATCTATAGCAGGGATTGCAATACCAACAACATTTCAGAAGACACAAAGTTTTGCAATTTTTCTAAGTCTTCATCTATCTTTCTTATTTTTTCTTGAGGGACACTAGTAACCATTGTTTCAGCATCATGCACATTAGTTGTGGATAGGGAAGTCATTGGAAACGAAGTATGAGGAATAGGATCCATAGAGGGTTGACTAGTATCAACACTATGAGTGAAAGAGTTGGAGAACCTAATATCCATGGTGAATGGTGTATCGCGGGATGACATGAGTCTCGACGACATCTCACAATAGTATTTCTAATAGGACACCAAGTTGTGAAGCTCATACAAGTTTCACAAACTCAATGTATACCCAAAATGGATAAAAGGTGAAATATAAAGTGCAATGCAAATATGTAAATGCAATTTTCAAATTCTAAACAAGATAATTTTTTGATTATGCTATGTAAAAACCTAAAAATGATGTCTTGTAAATGAAATTTTTAATTCACACAATTCACTAAATTTATCAAATGAAGCTTAATATAATCGATTCCAATTAATAGAAATTCTGCAAACTGAAACAAAAATATGAAAATAGTAAAATAGAATGCAGAAACACATATTTTAATGCCCAAAAATTTAGGAAAAGCCCTTACCAGAGACTCATTTTCCCAAGGGTGAATGGGTCCTAGCTAATGGTTTTGAAAAAAAAATTTATAGGTTCCTAAGTTGATTCTAGTGGTTTCCAGATTTTGATCTAAAACAGTGAGTTGCTAGTTGAATTTTCTACGAAATTAATCTTGAATGCAAATACAAAATATGACTAAATGACAAACTAGGAGACCTAATTTTATGTGCAATTTCGATTCAATTTACAAATGTAATTGAATGATGATGCAATTCTATGTAAATGATTTGGAAAATGATTGATTTTTTATATTTTTCAGATTTAAAGAATGCAAAAATGCAATCCTAAAACCTCTAAATGAGATGCAAACTAATGCAAGTTAAACAACCCTAAATGAGATTCAATTAAATTCCATACAATGAAAATGAATGCAAGATCTAGATCTAGGGTGAAAATGGACTCCAAAATGAAAAAATGTAATGATCAAACTTAGGTTCACCAAAATGAAATAGAGAAAAATAAGAGGGGTTTCCTAAGGTTTCTCAAAATGGAAAATTGGATCCAAAGAGGGAAAAGGGGTCCTACTTCTCTAATTTAATTAGGAAATGAGATCCACACAATGAAATGACTATCAACCCTTAGGTGAATCAAGTCACGGTGTGAATCTACAGATATCCTTTTTTGCAAGGACGAGGTATTGATTAAACAACACTTGGGGGAGCAAAACAAAAAATAGTAAACTATATCCAAAATGTAATCTACAACTTGGATCTAATATATTAAGCTCACAACTAATGGAACCATAAATTAGATCATAGATCATGGAAGGGAAGAGTGATGTTTACCAGTCACCAAAAGTTCTTTTTTGAAGTTGATCTAGGACTCATTCGTCCAAGGTGAATGGGTCTTGAGTTAGGGTGTGTCTGCAAATTTTGGGAGCCTCTGCTATAGATTTGAATCTCTCAATTCTCCCAGGTTTTAGGTTTAGAAATTTAAAAATAATTCAGTAGGATTCTATGAGATGACAACTTTTGCAACTTTGCTAAATTTTTTAATTTTTCTCTTCAAGAGATCTCCAAGATTTCTTCCACCTAAATCTACAAACACAATTCATGACAGAAAAATGTTTTTTTTTGGTGATTAGGGGTTTGTCTTCGTCAAACCCCATTTTGGTAATCAAACCTTGAAATGAAACAAGATAGCATGAAAGGAATGATGAATGAACAACTCAATGTCTCAACTCACCAAACCTTTGGATAAACCTTGGAATGTAGATCTACAACTTGCATGAAATGGCTTCAATGGATGTGGATCTTGAACCTTGAAACTTGATTTGGAATAATGCTTTGAATGCTTGAATGGATCATGAAACCTACATCACCATATTAGCTCCAATAACATGCATGATGCAAGAAGACTTTGACATGAAAATTGGATCTTGATTGCTACAATAAATCTTGAATAAATATGCTCTTGAATGCCTTGAATTGCTCTTTAAATTCTCTTGAAAAATATTAGATTGCTTAGATCAAATTGCTAAGAAACATAGTGAAATAACCTTTTATTTATAGGTATGTAACATTAATTTCCCAAAATTCAAATAACACAAGCCGACATCTGAATATAGATTTGAATATGTTAAAATACCACCAAAAAAATAATTTAAATTTAGGTCCCAAGTACGCACATTGCTCAATGAGAAGTGTTATGTTAAGGCATTAATTAATGTTTGGTTTCCTCTTTGGAAAATATGATTAAATTAGGCTTGGATTTGAATTAAAGGGGCCAATTAAGGAAAATTAAGCTCAATTAATTAAAGGATCTCTAAATAAGTGTGAAAGTGTAAATAAATACATTTTACAACACTAAATTAAGGCATTATTAAGTTCATTTTAATAGGGCCCTAAACTTAATGTGAATATGTAAAATACATATTACAACAATAAATTAAGACATAATTATGTCCAAATTAAGTGTGAAAATGTAAAAGGAATAAATTTTTCTACACTCCATATAGAGACTTAAAATTGACCATCACCATTATCTAAATATTTTTTATAATTGATTGAATATAACCCTAATTATTCAATTAATTATCTAATTTTATCCCATCATTGTTAGAGTTGATGGTGAACCCCACAACTCTTATAAATCATCTATAAGCAATTATCCTATCACAAATAGAGAGAAAATAAATATGGATTTTTATGCAAAATCAAAAGTTATATTGTGCATTAACCTAAATTAATGATAACAATGAATGATGAATCCTTATGAGAAATAAAAAAGTAAACCCTAGATTAAACCCTAGGTGAGGATTAGATTAGATTGTGACAATTTTCTCATCCTATACAACGAAACAACATGACCTATAATTAGCTCAATGTAAAAATAAAAAAATTCCTAAGTTTAGCTTAAGTGAATAAAGTAAAAGAGGTTTAATAATTAATTAATTATTAGGTTATTTTTATAATTACTCCAACACCCCCCTTAAGATCAAATTAGGGAGAAACTAAAAACCTAATGATGAATGCAATGATGGATGCATGAATGGTTTCTAGCTACAAGGCCTAATGAGGTACCCATGTACAAACAAATGAAATCTCTCATAATCAAAGAAACAGAGAAAAACACATGGGAAAAACTCCTCTCCAAAAGAGAGAAAATGAAATAACTAAACTAGTGAAAGAAGGAAAGGACCTAAACTTGATGTAACCCCCCAAGGACCGCTTCTATCAATAAAGTACAATGAATGTCCCTAGAATAAGAAACATAAAATGAGAATAGGAACCCCCCGATAAATAAGTAGCTCTTGTTTCAATCATGAAATCCAAAAGATGAAACATGATCCATTTCCTACACGCAAAATTCCTCCCCTTATCAAGCTAATCAAGAACAATAAAAGATGGATATTAGTTCTTGATATGAAGAGTGGGAATATGATTACAATTCTCTAAACTATTTGAACATGAAAGACCTATGATATACTCAAGTTCCTCTAAAGTATCATTGTCAAAAAGTATACAATTTGCATCATCAAGGGGAATGATACAATTTGTAATATGATCCTATATGAATGGAGGGATATGAGGGTCTCCATGAATCTCCCAAAGTCTAGTCCAAAGTGTGTGGGGGTAATCAATGTCTAATATAACACACATAGTGTCATTACCAACACTAGAAAAAATCACTCATACAACATAATCATTGATAATACCCCATGCTAATCTACCCCTCGGTTTGTCTACTGTAGGTATGAGTCCATATAGATAATACAAAATATCAAGCCACCCATGATGTTTCAAGATGTTATTTTTCCAAGACCCATAATTATCCTTTTCTAAAATGACCATAGAAGGATGAATAGAAAAACCCATGATAACTCCTAACAATGATAAATTCATAAATTGATAACCTCAATGCATGTAAATTAGATCAAATGAAGTCATCTCATACAAAAAAATCATTACTAAGTAATAAAACATCCATGTAATAGACCAAAATGTGAAAACATAATAAACTAAATAAAATTTACCTAGTATAGATTCTAGAAAAAGTGCATGGATGAATCTAAAGAGATTTGAAGTACCTTTCCAATGCCCACAAGAATCAAGAAATTGAAGATATAGGAAAAATGTTGTGATCTCATAAACCAAAAAAATGTTTTGAATTCAAAAGGTGATAAATTATACTAGAAAAAAAAAATGATGATGAGACCTATTGTGCATGTTTTGCACACACGCCCCGCCGTGAGCGAGGACCCCCTCTTTTCATTCCCGATGGGATGCTTTGCTCCCATCTCATTTTGTGTGCCCCTTTCCTGGAGCCTAAATTGGTCATGTGACATCAAACGATAAAATTCCCCTGACCAAATTCACCTACCTGAGTTTCACTAAGTCTTTTGCTTTCGTGGAAGTGCCCCTACGGGTTTCCTTTCACCCGTTACCACGGTGTCCTCCAAACCTCATCCCTACTCTCTTGATTCATTTTTTACTTTGGGGGCAAGTTTCCAATGGATTTTGGATGTTTTTGTGGTGCCTAAGTGAACTGCCAGGATTTCGTTAAGTTTCGGGAAGTTGCAAAATTTTCATTCTGGAACTCCACCCCTTCGTGGCCATTTTCGAAACTTCGTCCCTCCTTTGTCCTTTTTCCTTTCATCCGCCCCCGATGTTCTGGCTCCCAGAACCTAGCCCCTCCGTGTCCATTTCCGTAACTTTGCCCTTTCGTGGCCATTTCTGGAACTCTGTCCCTCCTTTGTCATTTTTCCTTTCGTCTACCTCTGACGTTCCGGCTCTCGAAACTCGACCCCTCCGTGGCCGTTTCTGAAACTCCACCCCTTCGTGGTCATTTCCGGAACTCCATCCCTCCTTTGTCATTTTTCCTTTCATCCACCCTCGAAATTCCAGTCTCGGAACCCGGCCCCTCCATGATCATTTCTGGAACTCCACCCTTTCGTGGTCATTTCAAGAACTCCATCCCTCTTTTTCCATTTTGCCTTTCGTCCACCCCCGACATTTCGCTCCTGGAACCCGGCCCCTCCGTGGTCATCTGGAACTTTCCTTCTGGGTCACCATCCCTCTGTGGTTGTTTTGCCTCCCGTCCACCATCTGCCTTCCCTTTGTCATCTATCATCGCCCATCATTCGTCGTCTTTCCGCCCTATGGCACCTACACCCTGGAGCACGCATTAATGTTTATGGTCCAAATGAGCTCCAAATATGAATATTATGATCTTTTGATGATGCATGAATGGATCTAACAAGGATTTTGTAGGATTTGACTAATGTTTTCCCTGATTTGTGTATGAAAGCACTTACAACACTTTATATATGCAGGATTCAAGAAGCCTACCGCGGGTCCATCGAGGAGACCCATTGAGAAAGTTGAACGAGGAAAAGCACATAGCTCCTGTCACCATTCATTTTATGCCCACCTCTCTTTGCGGCACCCATCAACAAAGTTGGCATTAGAAGAAGGCCTGTGCCAAGGAATTCAATGACAAAATGCAAGGGGGTGGCCTTGAAGATGCATAAGGGAGTTGTCCTACTTTTCACCAGATGATGATGATCTTTAATGGGTTGTTTGCTCGAATCGGGGGCAACCAATCCATTGATGCCAGTCGTTGATAGACCCATTTGATCCAATGAAGAATGTTGCAAGACCATCAAGCAAAGGGTAGCTTTCAGGTAGTTTCAGCTACAGTAAAAGGGAAATCAGCTAGAAGACAAAACTACTACAACACCTGGGCACTAAAAGACAAAATAAGGGAAAAAATAAAAGATGTATTTTAAATTTCTGAATATTGTGGGGTAGGTGAAACCATAGTGCAATCAAATCTCGGCCACATAATGTAAATCAATCCTAGCCATTCATTCGGGCTTTGGAAAACTATAAATAGGGGTCTCCCCCTCATTTGCAAATGGTTGGAGAGCTAGTGTAAAAGCATTCTGCAGCAA
This sequence comes from Sequoiadendron giganteum, assembly GCA_007115665.2. Lineage (NCBI taxonomy): Eukaryota > Viridiplantae > Streptophyta > Pinopsida > Cupressales > Cupressaceae > Sequoiadendron > Sequoiadendron giganteum. Next base: position 917,712,697 of record CM021100.1, read on the forward strand.
TAGAAAGCAGCATTGCATGATTTATGGGTGTTTCCTTTTGAGTTTTCTCATTATGTGTGCATTGTTCTACTTCCCTATTAGTTTAGTATTTATTTTATTGAATGGAACTGGTGATGGTGATTGTTGTTTCAGTATTTGATGAATTTCCAGCTCATGCTTTTTGTGGTTTGTTGATGATGAATCACTTTGTAAAGCTAGTCTGAGCTTCTTTACTTTACTATTGCAACTTAGTTCCTTGCATGCTCATGATGTGTGTATGCAAATTGAAAATCTGCAGTCCTTAGAAGATTGCACTAGTTTTGTGTAACTGTAGGATCCTCTTGGCCAAGCAAAACCCAGTTTGGGGAATTTTTCTATTGTAGCAGCCTCCATGATGATTGTTCATTCGTAGTTTCAAGTCTAGGAACTTACTCTCTTCCCTAATTTTTTTCCTTTTTTTAATAAGTAGTGTTAGGCAAGGTTCATTGCACATTATAAAGCTAAATCTGATGTTGAAGTGGAGTTCTAGACTGCTACTTGAACCTACAACAAACACACAACAACTCTCCCATCTTAAGAACTCCATTTGTAGATCCAACTTCCCCACTTTGTAACTCATTTGTAAGTCTGCCTTGTGATTCTAGCAAATCACATGAAACAACTGAGATATTCCAAGCATTGTCAAGACTTGACATTAGAGACCTTGGGATAGTGTTCTACAATTTGATTGTGGAAGATTGTCTTTCAAGAGAGGTGATGCACCTATGCATTACCTATGTTGAGAAGTGCATAAAAAACACATCAAGACCTACACCAGTAAAATGTACACATCACCAACTTTTTGAAGATATATTTTTTCCCAACTTTGGCATCGCATGCCCAAGTTATGCCAACTAGAAAAAAATATCTCCCTTATAGAAAATTAGGGCTAGGAGGGGGATCTACAAGGTACTATGGTGATCAAGAGGATGAAATATAATTACTCCCTTAAATATTCTTTAGGGGTTTGCATAGCCAGAGAAGTTTTTTCAGTAAAGTGATTAGCCACCAGTGAGGGAAGTTGTTAGGTATATCAACTATCAGGAGGTTGAGATGGCTATTGATAGTGAGATTATTGGGTCATCAGGGAGTAAGGAAAGGTCATTGATGATGGATAAAATTTAACTGGTGAGGTCAGTTTCGATATCCCTATAGTGCAAGGTGAGATTGTTGGTAGTTTTTTTCATTGATGTCAACACTTGAGGATATTGTTGGCAGTTGTTGTCATGTCAACACAGGTTGTTGGTTGTCATTGATTTCGGCACTTAAGTAGTAAGAGGTTAGTCCTTGGCATTGGTTTTCATTATTATATTCAGTCTTGGATAACATTGGTGATGAAGTTCATGGTTGGATTTCATGCCTTACCTAAAGAAGAGTTGTTGAAGTTCAATATAATGCATTATTACTATCAGCAGAGTTGATTTTATAATGATGTATTCAGATGAGGATTAGAGGCATGACTGATAGTGGAGAGATTTTGTTGAAGGTATACAGTATGTCTTATGCTCTATCCTAATGTTCCTGATGAAGTATGTTTTGTTCAAAGGAAGTTCTAGCCTCCACAAGTTTCTTAAGTGTTTTTGGTTTAGGAAGCTACATTGAAGTCTATCTGGGAAGAATGCACTGCATTCCTCCATTGTTGATTTTTTGGTCTTGTATTTTGGTATTCAATGTCAGTTTCATGTGGATGTTGCACTCCTATCTTCTCAGGTCACCAATATTGTTGAGGATATTTCTATGAATTGTAGAAGGTTGGTAGTGTTGTTGGTTATCCAGACTAGTCTATAAAATGCTCTGCATTTCTCTACATTGATGTCTCTACTCCTATAGCTTGGTGAATGTGCTTTCAATGTTTATGCAATGTCTCAATTCCAATATCATATGTTGAAGTGGTCCTTTAGTTGATATGTTAATGCTATATCTCAATATTAAGCATTTTTTGTTTATGGTATACAATCTCATGTACCAATTTGATTTGTGATGGTTGATGATGTTGGAGGTTTTTGTAGTGTTTTCATTGATTTCAATAGGGAGATTGTTGTACTATGTTGTCATTGATGTTAACCTATGTCAACCTCTAGTGTGGTGTTGAGCAGGTGTTGTAGATGGGGATATTTTTGGTATTGTAGATGAGGATATTGTTGTAATCTCTAGTGTAGTCATGTTGTGAAGGAGTTGTGGTGTTGATCAAGTATTTTTAATGCATCTAGTTCACTTGGTTTCCAAGTGCTTTTGAGAAAAGTTAGATAATAGAGTGCACAAGGTGGTTGAGTTGTGTTCTATTTTGTTCTCCACATTTCTTCATGGTTGAATATGTGCTTGTGTTGTTCATATAAGATTATTAGAGGTGTTCAAAGGTGTTATATCCAATTTTTTCAGGTTTTGGATCATGTGGTAGTGGAGTTTATGTTTAATAGTGTGTTGGACTATGAAAAGGTTGTATTCAAGAAATGAGATTGTTCTATATTTCTCTACGTTGAGTTTTATTGTCTTGTGGATTTGGGAATGTTCCAATATTATATGTACCTACCTTCCCCTAGAGAATTTTGTGTTTAGTTGTTTTGTAAGTTTGGTTAGTGAGTTGTATGTCTATCGTAGTGTTGTTGGTTGCACAGAATGATGGCATTCTTAGTTGTAGGTGGTTGCAACAATATTTTTGAATATTTTTATGGTGTTGAATATTCGTGGATGTTGTGGAGTGGTACTATGTGGTTTACATGTTTTTTCTAGACCTGGAGAGGTGTGTATGTGGTTTCTTGTTAGTGTTAGTGGAGATTTGGCCGACCTAGCATTCTAGTACTAATTGTGGAGGTTGTTTGTTTTTTTTGGAAGCATGGTGAAGTATTTAGTTGTATATTTGGGTATTGGTTAACCCATGGTGTGGTTTTCCTTCACTTCTTTCCACCACGAAAGTGTTTGGTGCTAACCTATTTGTTTGTTGTATGTTTAAGGTGCATACATTTCATTGAGGCCAACCAAAACAAGATTGTTTGAGAAGATTGTTTGAGGTCATGAAGGATATATAAGAACAATTAATTGTTCAAGAAGTTTTGATATGTGAAAGTGATTAAGTGTGGTGATCTGAGTGTGATCTTAAACACCTAAGGCTACCAAATGTAGTGATCAGAAGGTGTCTACATTTTTAGTGTGCCTAAAGTTGCTAGAGGTAGTGAGACAAAGGTTGTGAATGGTGTAGAGTTGTGGTGGATCTTCCTATTGATCTGAGGTAGTGAATATCCTTGAAACAATTTTCTTCTATTCTTCTTTCTTTTGGATAGTGAGTCCTTTGGGTAATGAACCCTTTACAGTGAGCCTTTCTTATCTTTAGGGTTGTGAGCCCTTCTGGTAGTGAGCCTATTATATTCGGTGTTGTTATTCATATATATGTGAGTCAATCCTCACCATGGTTTTTCCATGATTAGGGTTTTCCATGTAAATATAGTGTTCTCTTGTGCATGTTTGATGTTTCATATGTTTAGTTTCTACTAATGCTTAATAATGGTTTAAGGATTAATGAGGGTTTGATGATTTTAATTTACAACTGATTTAGCCCCCTCTCAGTTGTTCTATGTGTCTAAGAATTGGTACCATAGTTTTAGTTCCGTAGAAGAATATTAATCGCTTGAGGTATATCGGATGGTGCACAAGAATGATGTCAAGGTGCCTATATTTGATGGAAAAAACTATGCGTTATGGAAAGCCAAGATTCAAGCTTTTCTTATCTCATTAGATAATTACAAAGCAAGGAATGTTATCTTGAGTGGGCTTTCATAATAACAAGACACCACGTTATTATTATATATTTTAAAGATATTAAATTTACACATAAAAAAATCTCTTAAAAAATTGTGCAAAGAATGTTACACCATTAATCCTCTTCATAAAATTCATATATTGCATCTTTTGCATTTATATTGACCTTGGATTATAATTTTCTTATAATTTGATTTAGTATTGGGAGAAATGGAGCTACTACTAATGTAGTAAGTGTCATGGAATTATGAATATAGCTAAAAATTTCAATAATTTACTAGATATCAAATGGTGTAGCTTTGGGTGATATGGCTACCATAAAAGTAATACATATTTCACATGTCTCTTCTTAAAAATATCTAAAAAGGGGATTATTTTCAAAAAAGGGCGAAAGTTAGGTGGTTCATTCCATAGTGAAATGGTTAAGTGGTGACATTGTTGTTGTGGCCACCAAGGTTCAAGTCTTTGTTGAGCTATTGTGATTGCAAGTACTATGCCTTCACTGATTCAATGTACTCACGAGCTTGACCCACAATCCCCAATTTGTGGCATCTCTGGTTCATAGCTCTAGTCTAAAAAAGTGCTCACAAATTTTTAAAAGGGGGACAAAGTTAGTGGAGCATGGTAGTCAAATAGAGAAGTAGGGTGAAAAAGAAGAGAATAGAAGAAAATAAATTAGATCATATGGTTGAAATAAAGACAATAAAATATTAGACAACAAATTGAATAAATCTAGCTTAAAAATTGTATATAATCTAGTATTAGGTTTAAATAATTCGGCTAATAGGTAGTGACAAATTTATCGCTTTAGTTTATATTATCTAAAATGTAAAAAAATCTTTATTTTTTGAGACTCCTAGACAATTTAAGTTTATGAAATCTTATATTTTCACAACAATTCATGGTTTCTAGATTCTTCTAGTAACATCTTCTTTTGACATTAACTAGAATGAATCTTAAAAAGAAAAGAGAATTATGAGGGTTTTATGGTTTTCCCCCATTAGTGTCACCTCCATCATTCCAAGAATTAATCACAACTTCAAAGATTTTGCTTCTATTAGTCTCTTCTTAAGTATATTATCTTTTTTGTTCATCTTTTAGATAATATTAAAATTAAAAATTTGAGTCTAAACAGGTTCTTAAATGTAATGAACATCAATCTCTATATATTTTATTTTAGCATAAAAGATGAAATTATTTGATTTCTTTTATTTTCATAAAATATAGTGATAAAACATAGAGAAATTCTAAGTTCAAATAAAAATATTTTGAATATAAATGGCTTCATTTCTTGCTTCCTTTTTTACTCTATATTCTACTCGACATGAAGACAAAGATGTGGCTTTTTTTTGTTACTCATGTAATGGATCCCATTTAAAATTTAAAATCATAGTTTCTAGAAGATTTCACGTCATCTAAATCACTACCCCAATGTAAATCTACATAACCTACCAAAGAAACATGAGATGGATGCCAAAGTTAATTATTCCACAAATATATCAAAAAATAGTTTGGTTAAAGCCAATGGATTTCTTCGGGATCTTACATGAATTGAGAAACTAAATTAATCAAAAATCATATGTTTGGTCTATTGTGTGCTAAATAAACCAATACTAAAAATTTCCTCTGTAATGTGGCATCTACCTTCTTTGAAGTACAATTCTTGTTAAGCTTATCTCTAAACTAAAAGAGAGTAAAGAAAGGACTGAAATCAAGTACTTTAAATTTTTCTAAGAAATTCAATGCATATTTTGATTAAGAGATGAATAACTCATCATGTAACCTACAAACTTGTAAGCCATGAAATTTATTGATATCATGTAAATGAATCATATTAACCATGCCTTTTGAGATTTGATTTCAAATCATTGATTAACCAAATATTTATTTTAAAATTTTAAATAAAAAAATATGCATAAAATGTGACAAGAATAATTTCACCTTGGAATGTCTTCACATAAATATTTAAATTTATTAGACATTTTTGAAACCCATGAAGTTGAAAATAGATTTCAATCTTCTCGTTCCATTCTCTAGATGGTTGTTCAAGATTATTGTTGAGTAGGAAAAGTGATCCTAGGTCCAATTAGGTTAACTAGTATTATCTCCTTTTCACTTTGAATCCACATTCAAGCATAAACAAACTAGGGTTTGATGATTGGATTGCTACCACAAGGGAGAGCCAACCTCCTAGGGTTTATGTTGTCTTGAGTTGTGAGGATGATAAATTTGATGTGTATTTTAACAAGACAATTTCACCTATAACCCTAGATTTGAAAATATAATTTATCACATAGAAGAAAATAAAAAGTTATAGAAAAAATTTAGATCTAAGACTAAGATACAAAGACGAACCTATGATGAAAATTTTAGGTTGATTGAGTTGGTCAAGGCAATGGGGTGCCCTAGACTACATCAAGCTTTTCTTGGATCTAAAAAGTCTAAAATGTTGGTCACAATTTGCTCTATGTTTTTGCAAACTATGTTATGTTGAAACTCTCATATCTGACCTACACATATTAAAAGAAGAGGAAAGGTTGTGTTGTATAAGGGCTTGCCTAAGTTAAAACCCATTTTGGTATTTCTACCTTCACGTACAACAATTGATGATGATCAAGAGGGCATGCCTTAGGTTAAGTAGAGGTGAAAAAAACTATAATTGACTGAAATTGATAATGACAAATGATAATGTTACCTTGATGTGATAACCCTTGAAAAAGGGATGCCACACACAATTTTTCATAAATTTTGATTGATGGATGCCTTGATTGCTTGATAGACTTGCAAAAGGTTAGCTCACATACATAATAGATTTTTGAAGCTAACATATAGAGGATGACTCAATAATTTTTTTCATAATTACATCATAATAACTTCTCATTCATAATTGTCTTCTTAATGTTCAAAATAAGAGGGAAAACATGTTTATATGTGCATTTTAATTAACCTTTTTGGATAGGGGTCAACTTGGGATCCCCTTTAAATCACTAAAGGACCCTAATCAAAATTTTAAGAATTCAATAATTTGATTTTTGGTCTAGGGTGCCCAACACCCATGATTGGTGCTTTTCAGCCCAAAATTGTTAGGATAATGGGAATTTAAATATATTTATTAATTTGGTCCCAAAATGAGTAAATTATTATTATAATTAATGCTATAATAAAATAGGGTGTCAAGGTAGTGTGAAATTATCAAGGGTGATATTTTTTGACACTATATTTTCCCCCACCTTAGTGAGGGTATGATCTTATGTTCATACTCACTCTAAAGGAATAAAAAATCATATCAAAATACTAAAGAGACAAGATGACACTAAGTTGAAGAGTGCACAAGCCCTCAACTTAGGTTCTCATCAACCAATAATGAAAAGAAAAACATGCACATAAGATAAGTAAATATTTACTCACACATAAGGAACTTAGTGAAAAATCAATGGAGTACACTTTAAAATAATACATGAAGCATGCACAAAGAAAACACATCATATAAAAAGAATACATGAATCAAACATGCAAAGGACACAATGCAAACACACCAAGAACACAAAGTAGACACATAGAAAACATAAGACAAACAATAAAAACACAAGGGTTAGTACTAAAAGGATTCAAGTCATTAAGGTAAAGAGACCTCAATCTTAAATTTATCTCAAATACCAAACATCATCCATTGAATGTGTTAGAAAAAATAGTTCTCTCATAAGGATTAGTAAGTTATGTTATGCTAGATCACTTCTGAAACACATGGGTCTATTGGAAAGAAAGTTGTGTTATGCTAGGTGGCCATGTAAAAATGATTAAGTTCATCAATCAACAAGATCTATTATGCCAAATCCAGAGATTATTTTTCTAATCATGCTTCAAGGAGTACACGAAGGTTTAAAATCATGGGGTTAAATCAATACTTAACATCATAGGGGATGAACTGATAACCAAGCCTTAGGGGGTGTTATAAAAAACATCACCACCAAAGAGGTATGCTAATAAGTCAAATATCACAAGGAATCTATGGAATGTGTAATGCCCCGACACGTAACCCTAGAGGAAGTTGTAACCACTGCAGAAGCGTACAATTTTTTTTTCTTAAAAGTGCATTAATATCAAGAAAGATGCACAACACTTTCGCAACAGCCTCTAAGGCATGCGACAAAGATTACATCTTAAACCATAACACATAAATTACTCTTATAAGGCATTTAATTAAATTACTAATCAAACATTTAAATGCACATACATACAAAGCATTAAAGATACCATCACATAGAATATGATATAACAAGTTCCAGATTACATTAATTTACAAGTAGATTACAACACTCATTCCCAGAATGAGGTAGATCATACCTAACTATTACAACTTACAAGATTCCTCCTCGAATACAACTGAGGAGTGAATTAATTACAAATGCCAACTAAAATAATACATTAAAATATTGGAACATATCTACAAGAACCACCTTGAGCTCTCCAACTGGAAGACCTCGCCATCACGAAGTGAAGAAGGGGGACCCAACGACATAGGGTGAACATTCCTCCCAACCAAGTGGTACCCGTAGGCCCACCTCCTGTGCTAGGAGACAGTAACAAGGATACATGGTCAACCTACTACCTCTAGACATAGGTTGACTCAACCAAACACATGAACCAACAATCACAAGGTCACATTTATTCCCGTGTTACACAATCTCTTACTACACAAACTAACATACAACTGACCTAGGAGGAGTGTCACCACAAGGTACATGGGTTACCCGACAGATCTTCCTAGATCTTGGCCCCCATCCAGAATCACTCTCTCCTATTGTCAACACGCGTAACAAAACCACCCAAACTAAGGAGGAAACAGATAACCAAAACCACTCCATCCAAAGGAGCCAACATATAATGAAACTCACTCAAAACACTGGATGCAACAAATCACACAATTCCACTCCTAACAAGGAAGGCACAAATCCCCGTTCATGGAAACCGGGTAAAACACCGATACGACACCATGCACTACCCAAGGGAAAATAAATATGGTTGACATCACAATACAACAACCCCCATCCAATAAAGAACCTCTGGAAGACTTACATATTAAAGACACACTTAACCCATTTCCCCAAAATGAATCAAGAAGAAATAATTACAAAAGGGCAATCAAGACGTGAAATAAATCTAATATTTGGATCTTCTAAATCCATTTTCAATCAGTAGAAAATATTAGAATAATTTGTCCATTTTCACTAATTAAATAAAAATCCCTTCATATTCATAGAGAGGAAAAATCTAATTTTATTTGAACTCAAATCCTCGATTACTTTTAAAAGCAATAATAATTTCCTCTATTTACTTAAAATACCCATTTTCCCTAATAGACTATGCCCTGCAAATAAATTATTCTTCTCCTTTTTTTTATATCTCCTAATTGCATGCAACTATTAATTTAGATCATCAAATATATGTATAAATATATACTCATCAAGTATATATACATGCATATAATTAACCATTATATACATCCATATAAATGTATACATTATATATATTTAAAAATATTTAATTAAATCAAAAATTAAACCTAATAAATAAATAATATTATATATAATATATATTTAAATATAACTAAGTTTATATATAAAAAATTGAAACTCATTCTAAAAGGCAGACAGATCATAAAGCAAGGTTCGCTATTTTTTTTAAAGAAAATAAAGAAACATAATAATTGGGGAGGGGTTGGTTGTAGCCGGACCCCCCCTCCGTCCCCCACCCCACCCCACCCCACCTCTATTCAATGCAGCCATGAAGTGGGGGTTGTGTTGCCTCATGAGGCAACGCTCCCTTCATTAAGTGGAGGGTGTTGCCTCATAAGGCAGCCGCACCCTCCCACTGTGGGGGCAGTGGGGAATACCTCACCCCCCACCCCCCCACCCCGTCCGCCCCCCCCCCCACAACATACTTAAATACTTTCTAAACAAAAATATAACCCACAGTAAATACGTCGTACGACGATTTTCATCGACTCAACAAATAATTTTTTTCATAAATAATATATATAAATATATTATATATACCTATATGTGGATGAATATATCTATAATATATATACTCACATATATGTATATATAATGTATATATATTTAACAAATTCAATCAATAATTTAATTGGAGAATTTTTATTTTTTTTTAAAGTCCATCTACAAGCAAAATTATGCAAATCTTCATAAAACCCAAATTTCACAGAGGATTTCTAATAGTTCTATTGTTTTCTTTGGAATTTTCTATTGTTTGAAATCAATTCCCAATAGAAGTTTTCAACAATTTTCTACACATAAGCTTTCAACAATTTTCTAAATCTTATAATGTTTCCCCCTGGGTTTTTTTCCCATTTGTTGGAGTTGAGAAGATACAACACCATAGAAGCCCAAAAGATCTTTGTAAGCAAATAACCTTACACAAGGAGAAACAAAGAGAAGCAACAAAAGAAATGCTCAAGAATGTGGAGCAATGTATTCACCTAAAATGTAAAATGAATAATTGATACAAAAGATAGTTTTCAACTACATATAGATGAAAACCCTAAAAAGGAAAACCCTAGGCTTGCACAATAATAATTAATAAAGTAATTAATTATTATGTACCTAATGTTAGCTTAAGTGAAAAGAGGTAAAAGGGAACTTTACGTAATTAAACAAATATTGTTTAATTAATAAAGTAAATACCCAATTACTCTAACACCCCCCCTTAAGATAGACATAGGGAGAAGCTAAAACCTAGAAGAAGCTACTGAAAGCAAAAGCAATGGGTCCCGGCAACAAGGCCAGATCAGGTACCCATGTACAAAATCAATGCAAACTAAATGAAATGGGGTAAAGGAGAAAACCCAGTGGGAACAAAACTCCTCCCCAAAATAGAATGCAAGGAAGGAATGCAATGCACTAATGAAAGAAGGATAGGAGGTGGATAACATGATACCCCCCATAGACAACTTCTATCATATAAGTACATGTACAATGATCTCCATAGGAGAGATAGAAAGAGAGAAGAAGGCCCCCCCACAATGAAGAAACTCCTGTCACAATGGTAGATGCCTGATGTAGAATCCAAAAAGAGATCCTGAAGCGGCAAATGATATTCCTCCCCTTGGGAAGAAACGGATCCATGGACCTGTATCGAAGAAACCCTGTGAAGAAATGAAGAACCAATCTGTCTCAAGATGTGTGCCATGATAGGATGCTGAAGAGTCTCACTGTCTGAATGGAAACAAATAATGTCAAATCCAAACTGATGTGGAGAATACTGAAATGCAACCTCTGAATGCACAGATAATGGTGGGCGAACAGTGATAACCTGACTGTCAAGGTAGAGGAGATGAATGTCCTCAAAATAATCCTCCAAATCTGCAATATAGGACTCAACAAACAAGAAAGATATGTCTGCAACATAAGAGTCCAAAGTAGCTATGTCTGGAAGATGTATGATTCCCTGCTGCACTGAATCAAGAACAACAAGAGATGTTGATGAAGTCTCAGTCTGAAGAGTAGGAACTGTGAGACAAACCTCTGATCCATCGGAATAAGTAAGGGTGTCTAAATACTCAAGCTCCTCTAAAGTATCATGATCAAATGGTGTATTCTCTCACCAAGCAATGGGTATGAGACAATCTGAAGCAGGATCCTCTGGGAATGGAGATAGAATAGGGTCTCCATAGATCTCCCAAAGACGTGTCCAAAGTGGGTGAGGACAATCAATGTCCGATATAACCAACATAGTGTCATGATCAACACTAGACAATATAACTCCTGCAATGTGATTTCTAATAATATCCCATGCTAATCTGCCCTCTAAAGTTGCTGGTTCAGGTATGAGATCATACAAATAAGGTAAAATATTAAGCCACCTACAATGTGTAAGTATACCCTTTGCCCATGACTCATAATTACCCCGTTCCAGAAGAACAACTGAAGGGTGAGTAGAAAAACCCATGATAACTCTTCAAATGAAAAATTCAGAGACTAATGATCTCAGCAATGATAAATCATATCATGATAACCCATCCAACGCAAACAAACCCCATGTAGGAGCCAAGATGACCAAGTAATTGAGCAAAGTGTAAAAACACACAAAGCTGAATAAAAAATACCTGGTAAATATTCTGATAAAATAGACTGTAGATCTAGAAAGAGCATTGTAACACCTTTCCAATGCCTATTCGTTTGCGCAAAACGGACACCGTGGCCAAAAGTTATGAATTTTTCAAAAACTGAATTTAGCTTGCAGGAAACGATTTTTCTAGCAAAAAACGTTTATTTCTAACTTGATTTCTGGAAAATCTACTCACTTTTTGTAGACAAAAATAAAAACCCAGAAATATTTTGATGCTAGAAACAAAACCCAGAAATCGTTTCTTGATCCAACAAGCAGAATACGAGAAAATGATTTTTTTTTACTTTCAGCCAGGAGAAAAATGACGCGCCATTTTTTCAACAGTGATTTTCTCCAGATCTATGCAAGATATGCAAAATCTAAAAGATACCCAGTTCAAATTTCGACGCTGGCTACAAAACCCAGAAATCGTTTTTCCTGCAAATGAGTGAAAACTAAATTTTTGAAGCAAAAATGATGACGGCTCCAATAAAAAACGGCTTGCAACAAACCCTTGTAGCTCCAAAAATCTTCAAAACAAGAACAAGCAGCTGTAGATCTGAAGCTCTGATACCATGTTGGAGTTGAGAAGATACAACACCACAGAAGCCCAAAAGATCTTTGCAAGCAAATAACCTGTTACAAGGAGAAACAAAGAGAAGCAACAAAGGAAATGCTCAAGAATGTGGAGCCATGAATTCACACAAAATGTAAAATGAATTAATGATACAAAAGATAGTTTTCAACTACATATAGATGAAAACCCTAAAAAGGAAAACCCTTGCACAATAATAATTAATAAAGTAATTAATTATTATGTACCTAATGTTAGCTTAAGTGAAAAGAGGTAAAAGGGAACTTTACGTAATTAAACAAATATTGTTTAATTAATAAAGTAAATACCCAATTACTCTAACACCATTGTTTAAAATACCAATTTCACAAAGGCTCTCTAATTTCACTATAATTTTTTTTAGAGAAGCACTAAATTAATCATGACAAATCTTTAAATACAAAAGCCTTACAAATTTTTAAAACAACTAAAAGCTTCTACTAAAAATACAAAATCTTCCTACATAGATAATCTTTCAATTTCTTTTAAATCAATTTAAGCAAAGCTTCTACAAAATTGAATTTTGTACAAACAATCTTTCTAAATCAACTAAATAAATTAAAACCATAAAAGAACTTGTTTTCTTGAAGCTTGAAGAAATGAAGGTTGGAGCAGAGCAGAGCCTTCAGAGTTCAATTTCCAAAGCCTTTTCCAAAATCACCACTTCCAGAAAGATGCAAAAATACAGAACCCACAAAATTCCCAAGAACCTCTTTTTTTAATTTTTCAACCAAACCATTTCCAAAAATATCCCTCTTTCCTTTCCCGTGAAGTAACCTCTTACCTCACTCTGTTATGGCAAATATTCTCTTCGAGAATAATTTCCCAACAAAATAATTAATAAATTCTTCTCACACACATGTCAAATTAAAAATATCTTTTCAACAACACACAAAGATTTCCTCTAAGCCATTTTTCATTTTAATAATTTCAAACCACAATTTAATTTTTAAATAAATTTAATCAATTAATTTGTTTTCTTAATAAATAATTTAATCAATTAATCTATTTGCTTAATAAATAATTTAATCAATTAATTTAATTACTTAACAAAATAATTTTAATCCCAAGAATTAAATTACTTTACCAAATTAATTAAATTTAATTAATTAAATTAAATAAAAAGCTACCAACAATATTATTTAAAATTAGTTAAATAAATACTAAAATCATTTAAAGTATTAATTTAACATCAATTTCCATAAAATAAACCTTCCATAATTAAATAACAATCGACAAGGCAAACGTAGAGATGACAATCAAACAAACCGAACATGAACTGACAACACACTATGGCTAGGGTGTAGACCTGACACAAGTAACCTAGCTACTATCTCCCAATCAACTTGCCCTTGGGTCGACACGCTCAAACCTGTGAAGTCAGGTGGAGTCGATGTCTTGTACCTACAAACTTGTAAATGAGATATCAAAAGCACATGTATATAAACAACATAGTAATACACACCGTGAAGAGGAAATCATGGAATCGTAGGGCGTTCGCAAGCGAGTGATGCGATTTCGTCCCCTTCACCAATACACTTATCATGAATTGACAATTCCAATCATAATTAAAATACTCATGTGCATTAATCATGTTATATCAAACCATCATTATACTAATCAAAGCATGTCAGATAAAACATCAAAGAAGGTACATCACACCACCACAAATAGTCCACATCACTCCATAAATAGCGATCAAAATATCAAAGCATCGTAATCTAATCATAAGAGCAAAAAAGAGAGATGTTACAAAATGGATAGGGTGATATCCCCCCTTAAAATATCAATATACTTGCTATGTTGTTATTTTAAGGAGACAAGAGATGAAGAGGGGATCCTTGAAAAGAATACACACCTCTTAGTTATCCTCTCCCCCAAAATCTAAAGGCAAAGAAAATCATGCAAGAGACTATTGTGTTGATATCTTAGAAATAAATATGGATTCACTTAAGATTGTGCCACCATGAATGACAATGAGCAAACATATGAAACTATAAATGCCACATATTGAGGAGAAACACCTTAAAATAAAGATCATTATTGTGTAGAGTGATTAGGTGCATCAACATATGGAAGATCATTGTAATAAACTTATTATATTTTACTACTTAAGGCCTAGAATTCATTGGTGGAATGACCATGCACTTGATAATATGCACAAAATTTTTATTTCTATGATATTGCTTACATGCTGGAGGAGGAAGAGTATTCAATAAGGGTTTGAGGAGCCTCCATAAAATATGCTCTTACTCAAATATAGGATAAGTAGTAGGAGACATTCCTTTCTCTTGTGAAGAAAATTTTTCCCACTTACCACATGATGTTTTAAATATAATAGATGATTGAGTATGAGATGTAGATGAAGAAGGCTGGAAACCTAAACCCCTTTTAGAGAGGTATATTATAGACTTCACATAATCCTTGACTCTTAGAAATAATCTTATATCCAAGCCCATACCATATTTTTAAATTAGATGGAGGAATATTGTCTACATATTTATGAGAAGAATTGATTCTTTCACAAGAACGAAAAATTATTATTATGTGATCAAAATTTAGGCATCACCAATACACAAGGGAAGAAATATAAAGAGCCCCTGTCACCATCATGAGATGATGTTTTTGGATATGTTGATGTAGAACAAGATTGAGAAAATGAAACAAAAGACTCTTTAGGTTGAGATTGTGAGATTTTGTACTCTCCCACAAAGGAGGGTGTAAAATCTAATGAACCTCGATAATCAAAAAAATGTGTACTTGAAGATGAAGCATTATTTTGATCCTTATTTGTACTTGTAGATACGTAAAACTAACATCATGCATCTTGCTCTAACTAACATTCAATTCTGCTATTAATCAGTCAAAACAATTTATTGATTAATTCCCTAAGGTTCATCATATTTAATTAAATAAATCAAATTATTTAATTAAGTCCTAAGGTTCTTCTCATTTGATTCAATAAATCAAACTGATTTAAATCAAATTTCAAACTCCTAAAACCCTCCAAGTTAATTAATCTAAATTAATTAACTTCTAATCATAATCAATCATTCTCTAGCTTTTGACTCAACTGGAGTCAAATCCAAACTCTCAACTAACCCACCCACTTGCACCAATAAATCATTTATTTGATTTATTAATTCTTCTAATTACTTTCAAAAGGGTATCAAGATGGAATATTCTACAAATTTGAATCTTCCCTTCACATGACTTGTCCCTTCCAACAAAGCATTAAATGCTCTTACATGTCTCTTGCATAAGTCAACTTGACATTTAATGCACCTTTCATCCCCCCTAAACATGTCATTTCATCCAAAATTCAAATTTGAAATTGGCACATTGGCCAAGACTTGCACATTCCTCACCCTCACACCTTGACAAGTGTCATCTTGTCATTGGCTTATGAATGATCCCACATTCATCCAAATTCACTCAATCTATCAACCTTGAATCTATAAAAGCAAGGGTTTTCAACAACACAAACACAACACAATTTTAGAACACACTTCATGCAAGGTCACTCTCTTCATTTGAGAATCAATCTTTCTCTTCATCATCTATCATCTTGGCAATCTTGCTTATCATGGATTGGGAAAGGGTTGCTTCCTACACAACTAAGTAGCACCAATCCAATATGGGATAGATATACTTCATGTTTTACATGCTTTGTTCATCTTTGTCATTTATTTGCATTTTTGAAGCATGATGTATTATCCCATAAAGATATGTATTTTTGTTATGTTGTTTTGTCAAGTTTACTAACAATTTGCAGATTTTCATGTCCACAGTACTAGATGGTAAAAAATTCAACTCTTTGGGCTTTGATGGTGAGATTTTAGACTCCCCATTGAAATGAGTTATAAAATATAACAATCCCCAATCATCACCCAAGAGTGTATACATAATATCATTGTTATTGGAAGGTAATGGTTCTACTTTTGAATATGGAATCAAAGTACTAAGATATTTGGATGTGTTATGTTCTGCTTCAATTTGTGAATTATAACTTTTATTATCTTCTTTAACTTATATATCTTATTATCATATTTATATCTCATCTCATGGTGAAGAGTAGATAGGAATCCTGTCATGACATGAATCTATGGTCTACCTAGGAGAAGATTGTATGAGAGAGTATTTGACATGACATGGATAAGGGTAGGAAAATTCACAAGACCTACCTTAATGGGTAGTGTTATTTTCCCCAATGGATGACTACTAACATTATCAAAGCCATGAATAGAAAGATTAACATGTTCTACGATATTTTTATCCACACCAAATTTATCTAGAAGATCAATGCTACAAACATTAAGCCTTGATCCATTGTCAATAAGAGTACCCTTAATCCTAATTTTATTAACAACTACCATTATTACAGCCTAATGTTAGTTTTGGAACTCTAGTGAGGGTAGTTATTGTTGAGGGAATGTAATATCCAACTTTGTTGAATGCATACAATCAAACAAGGATGCTACATCATTCAGTTTGATAGAAAGTGAGACATCAATATTTTGAAAAGCTCCTTGGAGCATCATGTGGTATGTAGGTGATGTTTGAATCAAATCCCAAAGGGAGATCTTGGATGGAGTATAATGAAGTTGATTGACAAGATCATATTCTTCACCACTACATTGAGGAAGGCTAGGTGGGGGTGGAAGATGTGGTTGAGGTAATGGGATGGATATTGGAATTTACTTTTGTTTCTTATTATGTCTATTTTTATATGTGTGCATAAATGCATGATAACTTGGTTACTTCAACACATCTTGTTGCAAATAATTACTAGTGAGTTTTTTGTAAAGTTTAGGATATGGCCATGAGGTTTAGAAGGCCCTATAATGAGAGGTGGTTTAGGATGTCCAATAATTAGAGGAGTTTTAGGAGGTTCAATAATAAAATTTAGGTTTATAATTTCAATTTTTTGCCAATCCTCTGTCAATAAAGGATCTAATATCCATTTTGAATCTTCACCTATGTAAACCACCTTACTATCATTTGAAATAGGAAATGTACCAATAATTTCATCCTCATGTTCCACAATATCTTCCCAAGTAGGAGAGTTATTGGGAGAGAAAACGCATGATTCTCATGGTTCTCAATGATCAAATCCTCTTACACCAAGATACTCTCATAAGTAGGAGAGATATTGGGAGAAGAAAAAACATGATTTCCAATGATGCCATCATCTTGCACCAAACTACCCTCGCACATAGGGAAGATGTTGGGAGAATAATGAACATTAAGTAAAGTTATTTTAATAAATGTATTAGTGATTTTATTATGTTCCCTCACAATGCTCTCATAGGTAGAAAAACTATTGGTTAGCAGAATGCTAATGTATATCCCTTTTGATGACATGGAATGGGGTTTGGGGCAGCACCCCAATTTTTTCTAGACAAGTCATATTTTTCTATATCAAAACCAAAATTTTGGAAAGAAAGAATATTGTTATTGTCCCCCATTTTATGTTATAGGGTAATGCATTGAATTACATAAATTAGGGAAAATTAGAAATGCACAACAAAATCTAAAAGGTTCAAGATAAAATTCTAGAAATAGGAAGTAGATCCGAATCAAGACCATAAATAAGATTGTTCATAGAAAAATTCAGCCTAAACTAACTTGTCTAGGGTGTGGGACACCCTAGACCAAACAAAAATCTTTTGAAAAAATAGAATCTGGAAACCACTGTTAGTGTTTAAGGGTCTCATGTTGCATAGGTTCAAGTCTAGAAGTAAACAAAATTTTGGAAATACACAAAAACCTAGTTTTTTTATATGAAGCACATAATTACATGCAATTTTTGATGTTTTGAAAATAATGTAATATATTTATATGTTGATTCTTAGAATTTAAAATTTTGTAATTGAATGAATTTTCCAAAAAATATAAAAAAGCAAATTCTTTTTGATCTTTTGAAATTAAAATACTTTACAATTTCTTTTTCAATGTTTTTCACTAAAATATACGTGCATAAATAATAGAATAATATTGAAATTAAATTTATCAATGAAAATAACTCGGATCTAAGCCCTAAATAAGGAAAATTTATTGAACATCCATATTGAGAGGGGGGGTGAATCAGTA
The DNA here is from genome assembly GCA_007115665.2 of Sequoiadendron giganteum. Taxonomy (NCBI): domain Eukaryota; kingdom Viridiplantae; phylum Streptophyta; class Pinopsida; order Cupressales; family Cupressaceae; genus Sequoiadendron; species Sequoiadendron giganteum. The sequence continues at coordinate 917,731,301 of CM021100.1, forward strand.
TTCTATTAAACTTTTGAACACAACTTATCCAATCACTAAAACACATTAACATAAATAAAGAATGAAAGCATGAAGCATCCACAAAGTCACATAACACATGAACATCAGGATTTTTATGTGTAAAACCCCAAAAGGGAAAAACCATGGTGAGGATTAGCTCACAATATATTATATCCAGATATAGTATATTATAGGGGCTCACGACTAGGACACACTATCCTTATAAGGCTCACATCCAGAGTTAAATACAATACAAAAATGGCTCACTACCAAAGTGTGAATTGATACAAGGTGCACCTCCCTTGTGATGTATTTCAGTTCCTTTGAAGCTTTGTATACAAAGTATTGTTTTGATTAATAGTCGCTCAAAAACTCTACTCTTATTTTGATCTCTTACCACTAAATTCACATGTTCACATCATATATGATCACTCGCACCTGATATGTCATTATGCTCACTCATCTATATAGTCAACTCCAAAATATCTCACATATATATACAATTATATTTGCACACAACAATTAGGTCAACCTAATTATATGTAGCCAAAACAATTCAAAGATAGCTTTATCGAATTTACACATGATTCAAAACCTTCTTTGCAATCAGACCAAACGTGAAATACATAATTTAGGTCTGCATGGACCTAAAATAGATCTTAAAAACATTTGTAATGTATATTTAATATTCACAACACATATCATGTATTAGGCCAGCCATGAATGGACCTAATCACAAATACTTTCAACCATACATACACTTCTCATACAAGCGACATCTAGATTTGATCTTCCTTCAAATTCACACTTTGTCGACATCAATGAGACTATCTTTAGAACCACAACACAGAATAATTATTTTCAAGAAAATTCAGAATCTCCCACATTGATATACCAAATAGAGAAATGATTGAGATACACAGAGCTAAACTTTGCCATGCATAACTTCTAGGATATTTCTCAAAACATCACAGAATCTTGATTTTTCCTAAATCTGATAAACATCAACCCATGGTTAAAAGTGCAAAGTGAGTTAGCTTAGTGTGGTCGAGTGTGGACCCAAAAACTAACACACTAAACCACAAAATAATTAGTAGAAGCACTTAGCTAATTTCTTATATAACCATATTTTCCGGGCCAACTTATTTTTTACATGTATCTTCTATAGCATTTCCAAAATATACTAGGTTGATTATAACAATGTTGACATCAATAACAACACTGGCTCAATTAGTATTATTTGATTCATGCCTATGTTGCCAATAGACCAAAACTTCCAATAGTCTCCTTCTTCTCCTTCTTCCAATAATCTCCCTCTTTGTCATTGATGGCAACATGAAGAATAGGAGATCTCACCCTAAATTACCAGCATACCCCTTTCCTCTTATCTCTCCCCCTTTGACATCAATGGAAAAGGGTGTGCCAAAACCTCATAAGCTCCCCCTTAAGAGTTCAACCCAAAAAAAATGTTTTCCTTTTATGTATATATGTGCATATGTCAAAATATGAAAAACTTGTTAAGTCATGTTAGATAGTTACCCTAAGGATGAAAAACCTTGAACCCTCTAAAAAGTATCTTTCCATTTAGACTTACCTTCTTCCCATTGTTTCTTTATTGTTGTAAGAGTTTTGTATAGAAGTTCAAGCTCCAATAGAGTTTCTTCTCCATCTTCCGAAGTACTGGGATCAAGGTTTACCTATGAGAGTTTATCAGTACTGCCAAAAGTATTTGAGATCGGTATATACTTTGCATTAATAAATTCCCTTAACATTATAATTTGCTTGATCATTTCATCTCTTTGACTTTGTACAGTGAAGAATTTGTCATGAAGCTCCATTATAGAGATCCAGTTTTGATCATCTTTGTCTTGCACAGGATCATAAGAATATGTAGACATGTTTATCTGAGTCTCAATTGTATTCATATCATCCTTCATACTTCGAGTGATGTTTGTCCATTTCATGCGGTATGACAATATGTTCCTTGCCTCTTCCACATAGTCTTGCACTTCTCTCAAGAATTTTATGAACTTTTGATGTGCTTTTATATATTTCTTTCAAATATTTACCAGATTATTTCTTTCAACCCATTTCTCAATTTCAACTTCAATTTGACTTTTTAATCCAGGGACATACTCTTTAAAGGATTTGATTAAGAGATTTAGATTTCTATTGTAGATAATTAAACATCAATACTTGTACTAGGAATTACATCTTGTAGGGATTTTACTGCTTCATCAAAAATTTGTGCTTCTATAGGCTTGACACTGACATCATGAACTCTCTTAATATCAACAATTTATTGTTTGATTCTTCCAACAATCGGAGGACTTCCTGTGATTTTTCTCTTCTTACCAGCTCTCTTAGAGCTACCGAAGGCATCTACACTTACCTTTGTTCTATTGGAATCTTCAGGATTGCCCAAAAGAGCTTCTAAATAGCTAACTAATTCAAATTTAGCTACTTCATAATCCAATTCTAAAATCCAAATGGCTCTAGGTTTGATAGCTTCAATAAATAAAAAGTCTGTGGAGACAAGAAATGTAATGTCTTGAATATATCTTTACCACTTCTCTAGGAATCCTCATTCTCTTATTCTTTCTACTCTAGAATACTCCAAAGAAAGTAGTAAGGGCCTCTTTTTGAGCATCCAAACTTCCAAGATTTATCATGTAATTTTTCATTTGATGTGCAATTGGCTTCGCATTTGTCCAATTTACTTGTCCAACCACTGGTACTTCTTTCATGAAATAGAGCAATAGGAAAATTACCAGTATTCCATACTATAATGTACACTTCTTCCTTTTCTTAATGTCTCTTATGTTCTCCATTAGTTGTTGTCAGAGCAACTCACAAAGGTCATAGTTAGCATTGTTCTCAAACATATCAAGGGCCATATGAATTGCAATAGGAGGGACAGTTCCCAAACTATTTGACCGATAAATTTTTTGACCAATAAGTATAGTTGCAAATCTAATCACCAGGTTTTTAATGGAGTTTATTGCAATTTCCCTTTTTTCAAGAGTGGCACCGATTTTCTCCACTATATTCTTTGTATCGACCGACTTCCAATGAAGAACTAGTCTAGTGGACCACAAACTAGTAACATCCTTAATTATTTCCTTTGTTTAATTATTTCCTTTGTTACTGAGTGAGGGTCGTAAATACATATGGATTGACCATGAATTCTACTCAGTACCATTCTTATATATCTCTCCTAATTTTTAAAATTCAGAAACTCTCCCTAGATATCTAATCTTTTGTCACTTAGGGTTTTGTACTCGGGTTTTAGAGTATCATCATCATTTTCTCCCAACTCATTTTTCCATAAAATAGATAATCTTCTAGGAAATAACTCTTCAATTTTTCCATGAATATATGCTTTAATATCTTTAGTAGCTAAAATTACAATAGGAGTGTGAGAGAATGGACCCAAGGGATCATCCAACAATACTCTATTATAATGCCTCTTAAGTATAGGATGCGGTCTTTGTGAATTATCTACCACTTTTGGTAATTCCATTATATTTAAATTTCTTCCAAAGAATTGTTCTAGAGGAAAAAAGTATGTAGGATTTGTGAAAATACCTCTTGAATAGAAAATACCTCTTGAATAGCTCGACAAACTAGGGTCTTGATATTTAGCTTCCGAATGACACTTTGAACCTTTGTACAACTCTTTATTCTTTGTTTCTTCTACAAATGCCTTGGAATAAATGAATTTTCCTTTTCACAAAAAAAATAACTCTTCGATTTGACTTAATCCCTACAATAAATGCTTAAGACCAAAAATTTGATGCTCTTAAAATTGTGTGTACAAACATTTTTCCAAGCTCCACAAATTGTCGTGTTGTAATATTTTCTTCCGCAACTTTTTTCTATAGCTTCAGAAATTTCTCTTTCATGATATATCTTTGTGCCATGTCTTGACACCTCATATTTTGAGGGGGCTATTATAATTTTCTATTATTTATGCCCCTATTCCCATGCCTTGGTTTAATTTTCAAGCGAATTATCTACACCAGAGGGAGGCACAAATGCATTTGAAGTTCTTAATTCATCTTTATTCTCAAACTCTTCTTTCATTCTCCATATCCTTTCCATTTCCTTCTTAACCCTAATAGGATCAATTCTCTTCACAGGTTCATTCATCTTTACCAGATTAGACAGTCTTATGTTTTTTCTTCTACAAACTCTTGAAATATGTCCAGGCTTGTTGTAAGAGTAGCATACAACAATTTTCTAACCAAACTAACTTCTATTCATTCTTGATTTTCACTGGTTGGCTTTGTGTCCAAACATATTGCATAAATAACAATATCCATTGAAATATTGAAACATTCTCCCAGTATTATATCTATTCATCATCTGACTTCTACACTTAGTAATTCTATGTCTGAATTTCTAGCATGAAAAACATTTTTCGGAGAAGGATCCAACATTCTGATTCATTCTACCTATACATTCTATTTCCTTATATCCAAATTTATTGCATGAAAAATAAATACCATTAAAATATGGGTACCTTTAAGCATTTGGTTGTCTGATAGGAGGTCTTCTAGCATTGCTTCTTTGATTTTTGAATTATCCCTTATTGCCTTGAATCTTCTTTTGATTATCAATCTTGTTAGGTGTTTGGTTTTCCTTTGAACTTTATCCTTATTCAAGTCTAAAACCACCTTTTTCCTTAGAGGTTTTTTGTATTGCAATCAATTCATTAAGAATTGTGTTTATTTTGAATTTCTCCTCATGTATGCTTTCCTTTTCCAAACTAGATTTGAGATTTACCACTTCTTGTTCAAGTATAGAGCAATAATTCTTTAATCTTGCTTTATACCAATGCATTCAAAAGTTCCTCAATCCTTCCTTTTTCTTCCATTTTCACTTTCAATCTAGTGATTTCTTCATTTTCTTGCTTCAACTGTACATTGACTCCCCTGTGTCTTTCTCTGAACTTCTTGATTTGTTCTCTTAGATTTTTAATGCATTCATTTGCTTCTCCTAGGCTTTCCTTCAGAATTTTTTTCTTAGCTTCAACTCATTCAAGATCTTCAAGAGCAACCTTAAGTTCTTCATTGTCCAACATGCAGTCATCTTCTACATATTCAATTGCAAAAATTTCTTTCGGAGGAATAGTGCACTTCTTGTCAACCATGTGTTAAAACTTCCAAGATCTTCCTCAAGCTATTAGGATTTTTTGAAGGAACCAAGCTCTGATACCAATTGTTGAACATCCAGAATACTAAGAGGGGGGGTGAATCAATATTCTATTAAACTTTTGAACACAGGTTATCCAATCACCAAAACACATTAACATAAATAAAGAATGAAAGAATGAAGCATCCACAAAGTCACATAACACACATGAACACCAGGATTTTTACATGGAAAACCCAAAAATGGAAAAACCACAGTGAGGATTAGCTCACAATATATTATATCTGGATTAGTATATTACAGGGGCTCACTTCTAGGACACATTATCCTTATAAGGCTCACAGCCAGAGTTAAATACAATACAAAAATGGCTCACTTACAAAGTATGAACTATTACAAGGTGCACCTCCCTTGTGATGTACTTCAGTTCCTTTGAAGCCATGTATATAAAGTACTACTCTGCTTAGTTGTCACTCAAAAACTCTACCCTTATTCTGATCTTTTACAATAGAATTCGCATGTTTGCATCATATGAAATCACTCACACCTAATATGTCATTATGCTCACTCATCTATCTGCTCAACTCCAAAATATCTCATATATATACAATTACATTCACACACATCAATTAGGTCAGCCTAATTAGATGTAACCAAAATAATTCAAAGATAGCTTTGTCGGCTTTACACATTATTCAAAACCTTCTTCGCACTCAGACCAAATGTACAATACATAATTTAGGTCGGCATGGACATAAAATAGATCCTAAAAACATTTGCAATGTATATTTAATCGTAAAAACACATATCATGTATTAGGTCAGCCCAGAATGGACCTAATCACAAAGAATTTCAATCACACACACTTCTCATACAAGTGACATCCAGATTTGATCTTCCTTTTATTGGAGTATGAAAAACACTGAGAGGGGGGTGAATCATTGTTTTCATAACCAAATTCAATTCAATTTTTTTTAAAAACATATAACTTCTTTGTAATCATGGAATGTTTGATATCAAGTGTAGACATCCAAATTTGATCACTTCCATATGATCAAAATCGTCTACTCTATTCATCTATTTCATTAATAGTGATTAAATAATTTATTTAATCATTATTTCATTTTCTGCCTAAGGTTCTTAAAGTATATAATTAAATAAATTACATACTTTACCTTATCCCTTTTTCTCTCTAAATTAAATAAATAATACAATTTGTTTAATTTAGTCATTTAACCCATTTGGATTAGTCGTTTTAAGATTCTCTTTTCTCTCTTATGTCCGTCTCCCATGTCTTTTTAAATCCGGATTAAATTAATTATTCCATGGAGTGAATGTACCATAATCAGATTGATGTCACATCCCTCCATAATCTCCCACTTGCCTCTAATCTCTAGTGCAATTATACAATCCATGCCATTTTTCAGCCTTAATCGAGATCATTAGCCCATGGTGACACCTTTTAATCAGCCCTTTCCCTTACCATTTTTGCTTTTCGGACTCTCTTACCTTGAGATTTTTAATTCCCATTTACATCTATAAAGGTTATTCTTCCATGCCAAGATTTTAATTCCATATCTCAAGGTCTTTATCCCATTACCGAGATTCTAGAGGAAATGACCCTTGACTTGTCCATACATGTATACAAGGAGCTTCCTAGAACGGACTGTCACCATCACCCAAATGTGACCGATCTCCGTGACTTTGGAGACCCTCCTCTTTATCCACTAAGATTCTTCCGATCATTATGAAGATTGCCCAATTCCTTGCCATTCCCTCAAGATCGCTCTTCTCATCCCTAAGGTCCACCTCATGCTTCCCTTCCACCTCATTTCCACATCACTCAATCAGACATCTCATGCATATCAGGATCTTGGGGGCTTGTCAGATCCTCATTCACCTTGGCACTTCATGTGATCTACATTTGGATCCAATCTCAACCCGTTGAATTGCTCTGAAAATTGAATTAAGCCTATAAATACCCCCTCATTTCCCTCATTTTAGGGATCAAGTCTTTTGCAATAAAACTCTTACAAAATTGCCATTAAAGCTCTCATCTATTTTAGCACTTATATCATCAATCCATATTGCATCAATTCATCTTGCATCCATTCAACTTCATTGCCATCCAAGGAGCACACAATTCTTGAAGAATCAAAGGGCCAACCAAGGAAGGAGCAGCAAAGGAATGGTATAACACACTTAAATCATCATTTGTTTCTATCTTACTCCTT